>CM031242.1:154913446-155513446 GCA_018340775.1 Taxus wallichiana var. yunnanensis | reverse complement strand
TCCACCTTCACTGTTACCACACATCATCATCCCTTGCTTCTTCAATGACCTACATCTCCACCCCCACAACCCTTTTTTCCACCTCTAAAATTTGAGATCAACATGGTCTATATCAAAGAGTTGGCCAAACCACCACCCAAATGTTAGTGTACCATACGCACTTCACAAGGCGTCCCCCATTAGGTTTTTTCCCATCATGTCGTTACACTACTCATCCCACACCTTCTCCATTTACCACCTCCCCTCAAATTAACATGTTCTAAGTTGCCACCCGTTCCCAGAAGGACAAAGGATAATTAAAAATAACTAGCCAATCAGCCAACCTCATGCCTAATATACCACCTACACTGGAGCCGAAAATCACCATTTGAGGACCCACATACCCTATTTCTGACGGGGTCACCCATTGTATAATGATAAAACAATTACATCAATCCCCTCTAAAGATGTCTTTGTACAATCTCATCCAAACTTTTGAATCTCATAGATAAGCCCTTATGGAGGTTTTGTAATCCATTGAAGTTTTACCCAATGACCCCACACCAGTGGCCTCCATTATCACCCCTCACCATGTGGCCTCACTTACCAAATCATCTCCTTCTTCTACCCCTTTCCCACTCCTCAAGTCACCTCCCTCAATTTCTATGATGAGGAGATTGTACCTCTCTAGTCAAATGACCCTAATCCTGCCCTTTTCATTTCCATCTATATCGATAACATACACGCATACGACGCATCATGATCGATGGTGGTGCTAGTATTAACATCATCTCCTCACACGCGTGCAATCAAATGTGCATCCCTTCCAATTATTTACATCATAACCTAGTTATGCTTCACTCTTTCGACTATGCCATCACCTCCACCCTTGGGACCATTATTCTCCACATTCGTGTGGGCCCTCGCACTGTCCCAGAATTATTCTATGTCTTAGAGGGAGAGTTCTAGTATAACCTATTACTTGGAAAACCTTGGATTCGCATCATGGGTTTTTTCCCTTCAACTTTACACCACTGTGTAAAATTTGAACATGAAGGGCATAACTATACCATCCTAACCGACCCGTCACCATTCAAAACTTGTAACATGTTGTACTGACCTAACGATGTCCTTGTACCAGTCAAGGCATATACTACTACCCCCACTTCTCCTTCACCCATGACCCCATCCACCAATTTTGCTGCCACCTCTCCCACACCTAACTCTTTTATTCCTATTGTTGTCACATCCTCTACAACTAACCCATCTACTTCCAAATCAATCGATACCCCCTTCCCAATCGTCTAGTGATTCATCTATCCCCGCTTACCGCATATTGAATATTGGTCCATTATAAGGTGTTTTTCAATTCCTCACCCCGGGGAGTACTTCCTCTACAATATAAACACATTTTTCTCACTCTACAAGAGTATGGAAACCTACACAAGCACCCTCGTTATGATTACTGCATAGGTGAGGTTTTCCCTTATGGTCCTCCCCACCTTCACACCAACTTAACATATGGGGGACTTGATACTACCACTTATTCACCCAAACCTCCATCCCAAACACGACCATTTTCATCTAACCTCCAATCCCTCACAAACCGCTACTTCACCCACACTTTCCTTCACTGCTATGCATAGAAAGGCTTTGGCTTCAGTTTTTACTGAACAAGGTCGTCATACCGTCATTCCATGTACCACTGTAAACACAAATATTGTAGTGGCATTGGCTTTTCCACACCATCTTCCAAGAAGGCCCACATTGACCTCATTGAGGAAGACAAACCTTCTCCACCCCATTCACCAATGTCACCACCTTCACCCACAGAGTCCATAGATCCCAAATCTATTCCTCCTAACTTTTTTTTCATGAACATGATTTCCCTAGGACCTCTGACTTATCAACGTGATGGTGAGGCTCCTTCTTCTTTTCCCTTCCTATATCTTAACATGATCAATGACGATACACCTTCTATTAACGTCGTTCAATGTTAGGATGATGATTCTATACTCACCTACCTTGGTGTGGAATATTCTTATATTCACCAATCATTACCTTTTGAGATGCAAACCATGTTGAATAAATCGACTATCGAAATCAACATTAACACTCAGGATGACCCGCACATTCTAAAGATAGGCCAATCTTTAAATGTTGTTGAATAGGAATATTTTACTTCTTTCCTCTGGGACCATAGCAATGCTTTTGCTTGGTCTTATGCTAACATCCCACAGTATTGACCCAAACATTTTGGTCCACAATATCATCACCATTCTTGATGTCAAAACCCATAAAAAAAGCAAGCGGAAAATGCATCCTCACATTGCTCTTCTTATCAAAGAAGAGCTTCAGTATTCTTCTCTCGTTTCCTTAATACTACCCATTAACTATCCCCAATGGATTTCTAATATCATTCCTATCACAAAAGTGACAGGGGAATCTGCATTTATAAATATTTCGTGACCTCAACCTAGCTTGTCCCAAAGATGATTTTGCTTTCCTAGGTATTGACCAACCTGGTTGATCTCACCGCCGACCATGAGATACTCTCACTCATGGATGGTTTTTTGGGTTATAATCAAATATTACTCACTCCAGAAGATCAACACAAAACTTCATCACTCCTTGGGGCCTTCTACTCTTGAGTCATGCCTTTCGGCCTTAAAAATGTTGGTGCTACATATGAGCAAGCCATGACTTATATCTTCCATGATATCATGCACCGCATATTAGAAGATTGCGTAGATGAAATTCTTGCCAAATCTAGACATCGGGCCAAACACTGACGAGTCCTTAAGGTCATATTTGACTGCCTCATCAAGTATTGTGTTCGCCTTCAACCTAAGAAGTGTGTCTTCCCATTGCTTTCAGGAAAATTAGTTTCATCGTTTCTTTGCGTGGCATAGAAGTCTATCCTACTAAAGTAAAGGCTATTCTCGAAATCCCTCCACCTACTAATCTTCATCAACTTCAAATTTTGAAAGGTAAGTTGTAATCCATCTGTTGGTTTATTTCACAACATTCCAACCATTTTCAACCATTTCATCATCTCCTCAAAAAGGACCTCTCCTTCAAATGGGATGATGAATTCCAAAAATCCTTTGATGCCTTAAAATAATACCTTTTTCAACCACCACTAGTGCTCATTCCCCCTAAATATGACCAACCCTTTTACCTATACATTTCTACTACTAACCATTCCTTAGGTTTCATGCTCACTCATCGCGACGAGCAACACAGGGAGTAAGCGGTTTATTACATAATCCATACCCTTTTGGACTACAAAACTAATAACACCCATGCTGAAAAAAATTTCTTAGCCTTAGTTTTTTTGCCACTAAACTTCTTCATTATTTATCTTGAGAGGTCAACTTTGTAGGAACCATTGCGCCAAACCCACGTGACCTTTGGTATAAGCAGTTTGTAGACTACCTTTCCCTTTCCATTCTACCTCCCGATCTTACTCATAATGGGCAACGTGCCTTTCTTAAAAGCGCCTCTCACTATGTCATCATGGGTGGTCTTCTTTACTGAACGTGTCTTCGATGAGAATTCTCTTACGATGCCTTACAAGTTCTAAAATTCCTTACACCATCAAAGAAGTTCATGACGGAATTTGTGGAGGTCACTTTAGTGGCTTAGCTATCACTAAATGCATTCTTCACCTTGGCTATTATTGGCCAACCCTAAACTTGTTGATATTCATCATCACACACCTAGTCATGCCTTGCAGCTTTACGGGACTTTTGGCCTTTCTCTCAATGGGGTTTGGATCTTGTCGGAGAAATCAATCCTCATTCTTCACAATGCCATCAATGGATTATAACTACTACTGAATACTACACTAAATGGGTAGAAGCCATTCCCCTCATTTCTACAAAAGCCAAGAAAATTTGTGAATTCATCAACCATCACATCATTTGTCACTTTGGTGTCCCTCACCACCTCATCACTGATAATGGAAAGCAATTTAAAAAAAAAACCCTATGAAATATTTATGATGCTTTTGGCATTCAACTTAGTTTCTCGTCACCTTATTACCCACAAAAAAATGGCCAAGAAGAATCAATCAATAAAACCTTGAACAAAATTCTTATGAAAGTAATTAAAGATACTAGGAAGGATTGACATACGCACATTCCTTTCGCCTTGTGGACTTACCACACTAGTATTCACACTTCAACTGTGACCACACCTTTCTCTCTGGTCTATGGTACCGAGGCTATATTACCTCTCAAATTCCAAATTCCATCTCTCTACATCTCACTACAAGACATTCTCAACAACGATGACTTTCACTAGGACTGTTTCACACAACTCGAGTTATTAGATGAACATTGTCTCAATGCTCTTGATCATATCCAAATCTACCAAAAGCATATAAAACGTGCCTACGATAAGCGTGTCCATGAATGAACCTTCCAAGTCAGTGACCTCATCCTGAAGGAAAATCAACATGTAACCAAAGAAGAGAAAATTAAACAGGGAAAATTTTCTCCTAATTGGTTTGGACCCTATATCATTACTCATACCTATGGATTAGGTTCTTATCATTTGTCTTCACTCGAAGGTAAACTGAACCTGATCCCCTCAATTCCTTACATCTTAGACCATTTTATTGTTGAAATCAAGTCCTATATCACCTTCTATCTATTGACCACTCATCCTTTGAGCACCATTCACCTTCCATGTTACCTATTTTGAGGATCAACGACTAAACAAGAATCATGTGATTACCCATCACCTTTCAACCTTATCTTCAATATGAGTACCACAGCTCTACTCATGGCATGATTCTCATGGATACTTTTCATATTTTTCAAAGATGGAATCCCATGGTCATTCATCACTTGAAACCATATCTTTCATAGTTAACCTCTTGTGTGCTATGGTTTTGTCTTCTAAACAAGAACCTAATCTTCCTCTATAGTCTTTTCCATGACTTAAACGTCCAAAATAAAAATGGGATTCAAATCCTTGAGTCAAACTTCCAGCAAAAATATGACTCCCTCAAAAAGATATCTCTTCTCTCTATCTCGCCGCTATAAATAGATTGCTCCCTCGAAGGAAAGCTATATAAAGTCATTGCAAAAATAAAATAAAATATTTAGAAGCTTCCCACATTAATCAGCTTCACAAAGACCTCAAGGAGATAATATACTCATCCCATATAGACTTCCCGCATCGATCATTCTATCAAAAACAAAACAAAAGAAGAAAATAATAACTTTTTTGTCATGGACTTGCCTATTTTTTATCATGGGTTTCTTTCTAGGTAAACATGTTGTCGTACACTAAGTTACACTAAACCACCCATTTTCACCTCATTTCCTTTTCACCCTAATTTTCTATCCGCTCAAGGGACTTGCCGCAACTGTGACATTTTGTGATCATGTGACTTTCTTCACCCTTAGAATAGTCCATTATGCAACACCTTTAGGGTCTCACGTTCATAAGCCAATCTTTGGTATGATAGACTCATTAGGGTTCTTATCAATTAGGTGGCTCTTTTACCACCTCTTACCATTCACCTTCTTCATTACTTATTGATTACCCTATATAGGACCAGACCATTAACACCTACATTTTAAAAGAATCAACCATGCCTAAAACCAAGACTCAACCATGCCTAAAGTGACCTAACTCAACCATGCCTAAGTGACCTAATTCAACCATGCCTATGACCTAGACTCAATCATGCCTAAAACCTACCAACCCATTCCTCTACCTCATCATATTCTTCCCTAGCTTATGGGAGAACTACATCAGCCTGAGGCCCCTTTTCATCGGGGCTATGTAGGTAGCACTCCTAGGGCATGGGGCCCTTAGAGGTTAGCTCGGCCACTCTTTACCCTAACCATTTTCCCCACATATTTTCTATTAACATTCTACCGTAATTAATTTCCATTTTTCATAACACTTGGAAATTTACCACACATACATATCTACCATGTTATCACATCATAAAAACATCCAATCAATCATTTCACATTTCCATAATATCAAATATTTTGGAAATTCACGCCATAACATACGTATACCTCATCATGTATTTCCCAAGTTACCCATAATTTGGAAATTAAACACGAGGACTCCATCATGCCTAAAATGACCTAACTCCATCATGCCTAAACTAACCTAACTCCATCATGCCTAAACCAACCTGACTCCATCATGCCTAACTCGACATGACTCCATCATGCCTAAACTGGCCTAACTTGACCATGCTTACACAGGACTCCATCATTCCTAAACCGACCTAACTCCATCATGCCTAAACTAACCTAACTCCATCATGCCTAAACCAACTTGACTCTATCATGCCTAACCGACCTTACGCCATCATGCCTAAACCGACCTAACTCCATCATGCCTAAACCAACCTGACTCTATCATGCCTAACCGACCTAACTCCATCATGCCTAAACCGACCTAACTCAACCATGCCTATACATGACTCCATCATGCCTAAACGACTGACTCCATCATGCCTAAACCGACTTGACTCCACCATGCCTAATCCACCTAGTTTCCACCCATATACATATAACAATGGAAATTTTACAACACAAGTACATCATCCATCCAATAAACATCATCAACTATATAAATGGGAGAGTTTGTGTATCAATACATATATACACAGATACAAATAAATACCAAGTATCTCAAAACTCTCATATACAACCTCACCATCTTCGGCACATAGGCCAATATATGATCAAAAATCTCAAAAAATCTCATGTATAGCCTCACTATCATCGACACATAAGCCGGTATATATCAAAAATAATAATAATAATGACGACATTAATCATTAGCCCATCATCGAGGTTCAGCGATCTCATCTATCTCCTCCTCTCCTCTAGCTCGGCGCCCTACCATCATCTCTCCACCCTCTATGGGTCTAGGTCTCGCCTCTTCCTAGTTTGCAGTACTGGGTCAGGCCTCCATGACCTAATGGCCTTACTCCCGACCTTGTTTTTGGGGTCGTCACCCCCTGTACTCTCTGTACTATGTGTGTGAGATCTCATCATCTCACTTAAGGTATATTGTACCTTGTACTCTGTAAAGGAAGGAACATCTATCCTGACAGCAGTCAAATGATCCTAATGGTATGTAGCCTCATTCAGAGAATAACTAAATCTAGCCATCGGCACTATCTGTGGGGGTACCATAGGTCTCGCAGCAGCCTACAAGCTCTGTCCTATTATTGGTGGCATCAGTCCCTATACCTGTGACCCCTTCCCTCTTCCCTGTACCATGGGACCATGTCCTACTACTGCCTATAAAATGGGACCATATCCCTAGGCCTATGAGGGTGTTTGTGTTGTGACTTGGGCTCGAAGGGCCATAATTTGAGCTGTTCGGTGGCCAACTGACCCTATAAACCTGATATTTGGGCCTATAAGATGGCCACCTATCCCCCATCACCATCCCCACCCTATGTTGGTACTTATCCCTGTATAACCTAGGACTACAAGGTGGCTACCACCTATGTCGTAACATGACAACCTATGCCACGGATCTTGTCAGCTTCCCTACACTACTCCTAGTTGTGTCAAAAGGGTAGCCACCTGCCCCTATAATGTGTCCCTTTGAACTATAATTGTGGCTAGGTCAGGATTCCCTAGCCTTGGTGGTACTTGCTATAACTGTGATGCCCACCACTACCTGTATTTGTCTGTAACTTTGGCATCATCAATCCATTGGTCCACCACCTAATCCTCCTACCATGTTGGCACCATCGGTTGTGGTAGAGGCATAGGCCTCTCCATGTTGTCTCTCTTGTACTATGGGAATGGTGGAGGCACATCCTGAGGTAGCCCAAACTATTGTCTGACCCTATCCATGGGTATCATCTCGTCATGCTAGCTAGCATGGCATCCCTCTATCCATCTGAGTAGTTTTATCTCATCTAACTCTACTTCCATCTACCTGTATGAAGGGAATCCAACATACGGCCTCCAAATGTTGTCCACTCCATACAACCCATCTAGTACACGCTTGTAATATGCTACATCATGTATAGCCCTAACATCCTGCGCTCTCCAATACTAGGCACCTAATGCTTGTAGCCAACTCAAACCAAGCCCGCATCGAATGCATCAGGCCAAGGCATACCAACTGGACGTACACATACAATGTGCTCGTATGCCCAACAATGAAGAAGAAATGTACATCACAAACTAAACCTCTAGCCTCCCATAGGCCCATAACTCTCTGTATAACTACACCAAGAATGTTAGTGCCTAAGAAAAATGGGTCATATCCTCCATCATGCCATGGAGAACCCCCATCAATGCTCGTGGGAATCCCCCACCCTCCGCATCTAGTAGCGCAAAGAAAAACATTACCTCCATGATCAAGACAATGAACCTCATCTCGTGAGGATAGGTAACGTACATGTCTCCATAGCTCAGGTTCGTGCTATGGAACCTCATCTTTGTCATCCCCTCTCAAAAAACCATCAACATCATCTCCTCTAATGCCTCTTAGAAAATCGAATAAACCTGCTCTCCCACTATAAGTAGCCACAAGATCTTGTATACGTCCTCTAGGGTGATTTGTGATCTCACCCGTTGGTAAATGAAATGTGTTGGTCACTGAATCCCATCTGTCGATGAGTGCGACCATCAAGCTTGGCTCTCAAACTATGTTCATGTAGCATAGATCCCAATCAATGTGCCGATGTACATCATTTGACTCCACTCCTCAACATTCACGCTCGACCATACCACTAGTAACATAGGTGGTACTTTGTCTCTCATACGCACTGGTCCCTAGCCTACATCTAACAAACCACAACATTGTTAAACCTTGACCATACCCAACATACCTCTTAACCAACCAACCTATTCACAATACCCTCCCTACTTACTACCCCGTAACCACACCCTAACCCTAAAGACTGCCCCTTTTCCCCCATCCCAATTTCACATCCCTCAACTCATACCTATTTGTACCTATTACCCTACCCATTCTCCTTAAACTTGTCTTTATATCTCGTTACCTATATTTCCCTCCCACCCTATCTAATTTCATTGACCTAGTTTTCCTCCAAGATGACATAGCATCGATCCATCATAACCAACATCGGTCACCTAATAATTGACCAATGTCACCCAACCCTTGACCATCATCGATCATTGTTGCAGCGTCAAAATCTGCAAACCCCTACCCTACTTTTCAAAAATTCACAAATCTGACCTAATAACCTACTCTAACCCACCCAAACCTATCCTAGATTCATTCCCAAACCTATCTAACCTACATTGGACCTTCCCACCCCTCATTTCCTTCATTTTTACCCACAATTTCAAAAACTAACTTTACACCCAAATTTTACACAAAACCGATTTCAACAAACTATTTCAACAACCAATGCATAGATCGGATAGAATCCTACCTCATCTCGGTGTCGTGTAAGGTACTATGTCGGTCATTGCGCGTTGGTCCACCCGAACCCTCTCCTACCTCTTCCATCACCAAATCAACTCCCCACCTCGCAACCAATGAAATCACTCAAACCAATCTCATGGACCTGCCAATCAAATGCCAATCACCCGCCACGTAGCTCGCCACCTCATCTCTACACCTCATCTATTGTTTTTCCAACTTTCCTCTTCTCCTCTGTCATTTTTCACAAATAGCTACAAGACAAATGATTCCATAAAAAGTAGAATTTTCCTTTTTTAGCCCCAATTTGACATGACCGATGTTAGTCATATTTTTGCCCTAGTCAACCAATGTCGATCACCATATAACTAGCATTGGTCAACCCTTATATGTGTTTGTTAATGATAGGCTTCTTTTTCCTATAACCATTATTGCTCAAACACCTTTTATCATTACGGACACCTATTGAACCTTACCTACAAGCCCAAACTACCCCTACATTTCCTTAGTTGTGTCTTGGGATTTGTTATTTTACCTATACCTTGGCCTTACCCATGCCATGACCTATTTTCCGAACCTAACCTACTTGGTGTGACCATTGACCTTATGTACTTGTTATACCTTGCGATGTTGTTACCTATGTTGTTTTAGCCTAACAACCATACCTTGCCTATTGTCATGTTGTTTATCTCGACCAAACCTTTGGTGTACTAGAACATACCTAAACGTTCCTACACCTGACCTATGTTTTGTTTTTGGACCATATCCTATACCTTGGATACCTAAATCACTTCACCCTTGTTTGGATAAACCTATTAACCTTAGATGATGTAGAGTTTGCAAGCTCTTCAACCTGGTACCATGTTGTAATCTATACATGTGCGTGTGTTTGATTTCCATTACCCATTACCCAATTTTGACCCCAGCCTATTACCTATTACCCGAGTTGACCATCACCCTTTCCCATAGTACTCATACCCTTCCCCACCTATCTTCACCAACTACACATTTATCAAACCACTCACCGATTCGTATTACACCTCATCAGTGCCTAGTTTGAGGGGGATCACCTTCACCCACACATGGGGCAATCACTTCCTATTTTTGTCAAGCATCGCTTACCAATACAAGCTACATGACAAAAAGGGGCAAAATGTAGACACCAAATTTGGGTCACACTCCCCCTTTACCCCACATGTATATTAATTTAATTACCTACAATTAAATTAATGCCCATTCTCACAATATTCATTATTTAATTACCTTAATTGAACTAATTTCCACCTCACCTAGACACCTCACCCCACCACATCACCTAAACACCTCATCATAGACCTATTCTTAGCATGTTTCCTTTTAACTAGGACTCAATCTCCACTTACCATAACTAACTAAGACTTAGTCTAACCCTAACACTAAATGCATATTCTTCCTCTAACCACATGCACACTTACACGGAAAAAGCCATTTTGGATCTCACAATAATGGGAAAAACTGCCAAAAAGATATCCAAGATCTGTTATTTTGGCAACCTAGGATATCCCGCCTTAACCAACGCGGTCAACCTGAAACCAACGCCGGTCACCCTAAACCATCATCGGTTACCATATATTCACTTTGGTAACCTTGTTTGAGAGGTTGGAATAATTATTCGAGTTTTGGAGAAGAGAGATCTGCATACAAGCATGCACCAAATCACTCTTGCACATCCAGACATCTTGAACCCGCACCAAGCACTCATCCAAGAGAAAGCATTCATGGAAATGTTATGATAAGCATGGCTACAAAGACTAAACCACCGGTTATGTGGATCAACCTTCACCTCCATCCAACCACCAGGTCTGCAAGTACAAGTGATTAAATTTAGATCTATATCTTTCCATACTTATTTAGATCAATTTATTTATCTTTGTTTGGGAGTTCTAGTCTCCTTTGCATCTCATCACCTCTCACCTTCCTACCAATCCCTCCACCTAATCACTTACAACCTCCCATCTCTCCATACCTAACTCCAAACATCTCTGAGCATTCCCAACGATGTTATTAACCTCACCATCCTCTCTGTCTATTCTCTATGTAATCACATAGAATCATCAAAACCAAATTTTATTGAGTCTTTATCAGCCCGACCCTATTGACGCCGGTTAACCTAAACCATCATCGGTCTCCTCTCAACCGACATCGGTCATACTAGCCCAACATCGGTCTCTCGTATTGGTAAATCTGCCTATAACAAACAACTTCATAACATTTACCCAAACAATCCAAACCACTCAAAAATCAACCATGACTGTCCCAACCATCTTATTTACTGCTCGACTTCCAAATCTGATCATAACCTAGCCTGTTAGATTAGATTTGCTTATTGTACTTGAATGAGACACCTAAATCATATCAACTACAATAGGATATTATTATTTTATGTTATTTCTTGCATTAAGTTGTTTTAAACAGTGGATTGACAGCCATCTAGGAAGTATCACACTTCCCAAATCTAGCATACGCTAGGCATTCCACTAACATATATTGTTTAATATTCCTCTTGTGGTCTTGTTTTGTATTCACAGGTAGTTCCTCCTAGAAAAAGGAAGTTCTCACAATCAACACTAGATCGGGAAATTAGAACGTGTGCACTATACCTCCACCTTTATTCATAGGTATTCCTCCTCACCCCTACCCTATTTTTTTGCTCTTACGTATGCAACTTATCGTGAAACACATACCATTACTAGAGTATTCATCAAAGATCCTGAAGCATTAGTTGATGTTTTGAACATGCTCAAACATGTGGAAATGATCTTGTAACTCCATTTGAGGAAGGGCTTCATTATCAAGGTAAGGTGCAAGTCAAGAGAGATCAAAAGGTATACATGCTAGAGAACCTCATAAGTGGAATTGGTGTTTGAAGCAGTCTTTCATGAGAATGTAGGAGATTTGTACATCTATTGGTTTTGTGATCACACATCGATCACCTCTAATCAAGTGGTTATAAAGTGAACTCTCCTCTATTTGTTATCTTCATATATGATCCTGTATAATCTCTCAATGAACCACAAGTGTTAGAATCATGAAAAAGTGCATAAAACCTCATGATTTTGATCCTTAAGCGGGGTTGGTGTAAGTGAGTCTTCTAGAGCAAGCTTAAGCTCCTTGATATTGTGAAACAAGAGTTATGAACATCAAACCATCAAGCTAAAATAGATAAAGTCCAAATACAAGAAAATTTAGTGTAACCCCTACACTAGTTTGTCATATAGTTGTTCTCCATCGAAGCCGGATAAATGAAGACCGATACCCCTTCGATTTACAACTAATTCTAGATAACCACTCAAAGGTTTTTGGTGAGATGCCAAAATTTATTCCTCCAAAATGATCACATGATCATGCCATTCATTTACTTCAGAAATTAACCACCCAACATCTGCCCGTATAGGTACCCCTATGTCCAAAAGAGTGAGATTGAGAAGATGGTGCAAGAGATGTTGGAAGCAGGTATTATATGCCCTAGTTAGAGTGCATATTATTCTCTTGTGGTAATGGTGTATAAGAAGGATGAAAATTGGAGGATGTGTCCATATTATAGAGAGATCAACAAGTACACCATCAAAGATAAGTTTCCTATTCCTGTAATTGATGATTTGTTAGATGAGTTACATGGTGTTGTCTATTTCACTAAGCTAGATCTTCATTCGGGTTATCATCAAATTTGAATCAAGGATGAAGATGTCCATAAGACATATTTTCAAACCCATGAGGGTCACTATGAGTTTTTGGTGATGCCTTTTGGCCTCACAAATTCCCCTCCACTTTTCGAGTCTAATGAACACCATCTTCCAACCATTTCTTTGTAAATTTGTTTTGGTATTTTTTGATGATATCTTAATTTACAGCAAGACATGGGAAGATCATTTGCAATAGGTGGATCAAGTGCTCCTCACCCTCGAACAACATCAACTGTATGCCAAACCATCCAAATTCTCTTTTGGGGTGAATGAAGTGGAGTATTTAGGTCACATTGTGTCACATGAAGGGGTAAAAGTGGACCCTCAGAAGATCAAAGCCATGATGGAATGGCCCATTCCAAAACATTGAAACAATTGTGAGGATTCTTGGGATTAATAGGTTACTATCGAGGTTTTTCAAGCACTATGGGGGCATAACAATACCTCTCACAACTCTCCTAAATAAATATTCCTTCTAGTGGAATGACATTGCTACTACAACTTTTGAACAACTCAAAGAAGCTATGTGCACTACCCAGTCTTGGCTACTCCAGAATTTTTGAATCCTTTTATTATGGAATGTGATGCATCTAGATATGGAATGGGTGTGGTGCTCATGCAAGAAGGACACCCCATTACTTTTGAGAGTCACCAACTCACAGGGAAGAACCTTCTCAATCCCATCTATGAGAAGGAAATGATGGTTATCCTCCATGTTGTAAAAAAATGGTGACCCTACCTATTGGGTAGGCACTTCAAGGTAAAAATGACCATGATAGTCTCAAGTATTTCTTAGAACATAGGTTATCATTTGAGGAACAACAAAATGGGTTACTAAAATGTTGGGATTTGACTTTGAAATAATTTACAAGAAGGGGAAGGAAAATGTTGTAGTAGATGCACTCTCGAGAAAGGATGAGCCCACTGAAGCACTACTTTGTGTCATGTTAATACTACAGTCAAATTGGATAGCAGAGGTCAGGACTAAATGGGAACATGATACAACAACATAGGATCTCATTCATTAGCTTCTTCAAGATTCCAAAGTGTCAGACAAATTTGTATAGGATATTTCTACTCTTTGGTATAAAGATAAGTTGTACTTGTGTCACAATTCAAGTACTTAAGTGTAAGATCATTCAGAATTACACTACTCTCCCATATGTGGGTATTCTCGGCTTCCCGAATACGGACCATCATATCAAAAGGAATTCTTTTAGAAATTCCTCAAGGGGGATGTACATAAATTTATGTCTGAATGTATGATATGTCATCAAACTAAGGGAAAAATAGGCATGATAACTGGTTTGTTGTAGCCATTATCTATCCCAAGCCAGTGGTGGGAGGAGGTTTCCATGGAATTCATCACATGGCTTCCCAAGTTAGATGGTAAGAACGTCATCATGGTGGTAGTGGATAGGCTCACTAAGTATGCTCACTTTTGTGCACTATCACAACCCTTTACAACTAGTACAGTGGCCTCATCCTTCATGGACACAGTTCAGAAACTCCATGGTACTCCTAAGATCATTGTAAGTGACAGAGATTTGGTATTTACTAGTAATTTTTGGATTGATTTATTTTCAGTTCTAGGTACTCAGCTAGCTCACAGTTCATCATATCACCCTCAATCGGATGGTCAAATAGAGGTATTCAACAAATTCCTTGAGGGATATCTACATTGTTTTGTGTTTGATCAATAGGGAAGTTGGGCTCAGTGGCTACCCCTTGCAGAATGGTGGTATAACACATCCTTTCATTCCTCTTCCAAGATGTCACCATTTGTGGATTTATATGGGTATGAACCACCCTCCATCACATCCACTTTAAGGATGCATCCTAAGGTTAGGGAAGTGGAGGATCACATCCAACATCAATAGGAAATCTGGCAGCCCTCAAGGAAAATTTGGCTCTCTCCCAAAATAGAATGAAACAACAAGTAAATCAACACTGAAGTGAAAGGAATTTTGAATCAGGTGATTGGGTATTTGTAAGACTTCAACCATATAAGCAGATGTCACTAAAACAACAAAGGAAGGATAACAAGTTGTCTCCCAAGTATTATGGTCCTTATCAGGTCTTACACAAGATTGGCATTGTGGCATACAAATTGGACCTACCCCCTTCATCCAAAATACATCTTGTTTTTCATGTCTCCTACTTGAAGAAGGTCATTGGAAAGCAGTACCCACCCAGATAGAATTACTGAGAGGATGATGAAGGGCGCATTATTCTTGAACTAAATTTAATCCTTCAAATGCATACAAAGAAGCTACATACTAGGATCCTCCAACAATATTTGATCAAGTGGAAGAACCTGCCAAATGAGGATGCCACTTGGGAGGATGAAGAATTCATTCAAAAGCATCCAGGATTACTCAACATTGAGGACAATGTTGGTTTCAAGGGGAGGGGCATGCTACACCCTTAATCTACTTGCTCTATAATGGGATATGATTAGCCGACATGTGGCTAGCATAATCTCTCCTTGGTCTTGTCACATCTTTCTATGCTTTCATATTATAGTAGGGTCGGCATATGGACTAACCATTTCCTAAGTAGGATATATATAGAAGGTAGGGGTAGTACTTGAGGATCATCTTGAGCATTATAATCTTATTGTAAGGTTTTGGAGGTTGCTCCCCGAAGTGGCTGAGTGATATAAGCTATTCTATTTTGTTCTATTTTGTTGTTCATTGATCATTTCGGTATTATCTGTGATCTGTTATTGACAATATCTAAAAAGGTTCATTACACATGGGCGCCCGATCCTTCCTAGATGCCTATAACTAGAGGCAATTACACATTTTTCTCATATCAACACAATTGACAAATTGTCTACATAGCAGCTTTCATAGTACAAGAATAGTCCTCAGAAATCAACATGTATGCTTTCTCCTCTTTTCTATTTTCGTGTTCGCATTGGACTAGATCGAATTTGATCAAATTTAAGCACATAAACTGTAGTGGTGCATACATCATCGAGAAGTAGTCAAAGTATCGAGGATAACACTAGACCTTTCTCCCTACACTTCTTTTGTCGTGGCGTGAGATCACCCCAAAAAATCACATTTGGTATGAAATCGCCTGAAAAACTCATTCTTCTAAAACATTTACAAGATCCTTTCTATCCTTTCACTCATCATGGATCAGGTGTACATGTTCCTTTTCTAATTTTTCACATTTTTACAAACTTTCTTACATATTTGGATTGGATTTTTCATATACACATGTTTGACTACTTGTTTTCTATTCTCTTTTGTAGGTTTGTCCTTATGGGAAGCAACAATCACATCATCGTCAAGTACAAGCGACATCGACAACAAGTACAATGTGACATGTACACATACGCTTTTCACTCCTAGGATCACTTCCTCTTCTCTAGCTTCCACACTTTATTTTTATCACTCCACACTTTTTCTTTTCTTCTCGGCACACTTTTCATTGATCTATAAGCTTATCATGTGTGCATCTCTTATCTACTTTATGTTATCAAGCATTCGCTCCACAACATAAAGTGGGGGAAAATGTAGACACTAAATCACACACTTTGGGTATTTTTCTAGGTCATAATCACATATTGTACTATTCATATGATATCTAAGTGAGAAAATTACAAAACAATCAGTCTTTGGCCTCTTTGCTTTCTTTCTGGTTTTCATCTTGGTCTTGCATACCCCACTTTCCGGTCGACCTTCGTTACATTTCAACTTTTCTCGAGTCCGGACACTAGCGCCCAGGCACCCTCGTCTCCTCTAGGCACCCCGACCTCTTTGTATCTTGCTCACATATTTTGGGTCCTTTCTAGTTGTTAGGAATTTTATTTTCTTGGTGGTCATTCTTTTAGTGGTTAATTACAAAATTCAAACAAGGGAATCATATAAATACAAAGTTATGTGACCATAATAAAGGACCAAGCTCTAAGCATCTACTACTATCACCTAAGGTTGCATCCAAAGGCATTTTTAAGAGCATCAAAGCATCCATTCAAGGGACAAGGGACTACATTCTTTTGCATACACTTCATAGGAGGGGAAGTTCATTTTTCCATGCACACATCTACTTACATTTGCTATATCTAACTATTGCTTGTTATCAAGTGCATCTTGCACAAGAGCCACCTAGGGAGTGATTCTACACACGCGTGCAAAACTATATGGAGTCTGAAATGTAGTGCAACACCGGATCGTAAGTTCACTGAGTCGGGTGACTGCTAGGGTCATTCCAACTCCCCATTTACATCTCTTTATTTTTAGGATTTGATGTATGTTGGGGTTTTACGCATTACTTTTTCTTTTTGTAAGTTTCAAGTGAACTCAATGATCAACCAAAGAATAACAGTGATATCCAGTGAACATCTTGTGACCCTATAAAAATCATTTCCTGAGGTTCTACGCAGTTACAAGTGCCTATAGAAGGGCTCTGACCCCTAGGCACCCCTGACCCCGTCTGTGCACCCTAGTCCTAGAATTCCCGGTAGTTTTACATTTTTTGGGGCTCAATTGCAACACTCTACATTCTTGTTCCATCGGTTTTCCATCTCGGCACAAATTCGGGATTATTGTGAAATCACCTAAGTATTTTATCCCTTCCTTTGCAACTAGGGTTTCATATTTTAATTGCTTATTGTTTAGGTCGGATGAGCATTATATTAATTTATCATTTTGTTGCATCTCTGCAATTATGAATTCAACATTTATTTATTTCAATATTTGTTAAATCAAAAATGTAGACACTAAAATTTGGTAACTTGTGCTTGTGCAATGCCAAGTTTAACCATTTTCCTTGCGAAGACAAATGCTCACATTCAAAATATAATCACCTCATCTCTAGAGCTCTTCTACAAATTGCTTATTTTTACACCATGTGTCACTTGTGAGAATATTATTTGATCAAAGTAGTATAAAACATTTGTTATTCACAAATGAAGTTTTCGTTTAGGTTTTCATCTCTCTAGTACAAAAACATAGGGAAGAGTTAGGATGTGAGATCTAGTCATGGAAGACCTAAACGGTCTCGCCCCTTCACATTCACTAACTCTTAGTTTAATTTTAAAATATTATTTTGGTCGTTTCATCTTCTTAGGGTCTGCCTTAATAGAATATTTCACCTACAAAAGTCTATAAAACCAAGTTAATGCCACTTGATAACTTACCCGACACTTACAAACTCTCATTGCAAATATCATTCCAAAAGAACTTAAAGGGTTCTTAAATCTACCCAAATCAGCCGCACGTCATCTAGAGTAGTCCCTACTATAATTAGTCTAAAGCACTCAATCAGGTCAAAGTGTCTAGCTTTCTCCATTTCCTAGCATGCAAACATCATACAACCATGTTTTAGCAAGGGAAAAGTCACTTCAAGTATTGCACGAGGGTTTCAATCAACAAATGGTTAGGTCATATAATTGAGGCACAGTACATCTCATTATTATTGTGTTGGGTACATATTATACTACAAAATTAGCATGTTATCTTGGTGTCAAGAGATATGAGGGAACCCCTAAGGGGTTGATTAACTATTCACACTTGCACAAGCACCTAGGAGAAATACATGAGGCTTGATCATGTAGTGAGGGCATTTAGTGCACCACTTGGATTGGTTCAGCAGCTAGGATTTTAACCGCCAAGTGTAGTCCAGCCACCACACACATGTTTTCTCATTTTGTTTGTTAATGCTTTGATGGAGGGTTTACAGTTACTAGGGCTTCATCTTTGTTGCAGTGATTACAGGTTATCTTGAAGTTTTACGAGCAAGAGCGACATACAGAAAGACCATTACCAGACAAACAAAGCACATAGAAAGTTATAAGTATAGATTATCAAAGGGTCCAAAACAATTCCAGATCGTGACTATACAAATCAAGTATGGACGTACACAAGTTGTATGGTCATATCCATGTTGAGTTTGCAACTCCATAACTTTAATCAAGCATATACAACTCCCGATCATCTGTCCCACTGTTACCCTACACATTCATATCATCTGTGTTTTGCCATGTATAGTTAAGTCTATCTCTCTTCTTATATATGTGAGTAATTACTTATTGTTTATCAATCATTTCAAGTATGAATGTATTATTCTAATTGTGAATGGTTGACATCGGAAGTTAATTAATCATAATAGTCTAATTGTTACAAACCCTTTCATCCTTTTATTAGTTGTACTTCAATCCTCCTATAGAAAAATTGATTAGGGTGAAAATAGTCAGTAAAGAAGCGATCATTGAAAACGAACCATATAATCAAAAACGAAAAAATAGAACATCAGAGTGCCAAAATCTAAATTGAACCATATACATGACAAAACTACCTAGAAAGGACAAATCCACCTAAGCATTTTCTTCCAACAATGCCAAGTTCATCCTTCATACACCGCCAAATCACACAAAATTTACACAGTAGATCCATCATTATATTCATTGAATCATCTTACAGAAATAGTCAATTAGTACAATCTTCTCTAAGTATAACTTTCATTTTCAACCATCAACTTTATAGAGTTTGAATATCTAATATATTGAGCAATACATGATTTGGGATCCATACATTTATTGTTTTTCACTATATCTCTGGTTCTAAATTCATAATTGATAGTTCATACATATATTAATTAAGAAAGGCCTAGTTTTGATATGACGTCGCCAATAAAAATTAGTTTTTCCTATTCTCTTTAAAGTTACTCATGGAGCTTGTCGAAATTTGATGCCACATATACAGTTCCCAAAGAATCTTGTTATGTGTAATAGTTTGAGGCAAAAACTAAGGACAATCTACTTTAGACATAATAGTCATAATAATGTTTTCATTAGATTTTATTTCACCAATTTCAACAAGTAGAAGCCTTGAGCACATGACTTGAGTGATGAAGTACTCAATCTAAGGATTGTAGACTAGAATAAGAGAAAACCCTCATTTTCTAGTTGGCATGTTTGCATCTTATTATGTTTTCCAAAAAGGTTCTCCAAGTAGTTCAAACTAAATAAGGTTCCATGTCACCTTAAAATGAAACTTCAATTCAATGGATAATGACTGGCCTATAAGACCTTTAGCTTCATCACAATGGTTTTGCCATTTGACAAGGTCAACAAGTGTAGATTCTTCATTCATTGCAATGGAGTAAAGACCCTTGCTAAGAAGCACACAAGTAATGTATCTTTTATAGTTGATGTAATTAGAATGTGAAAAGTCCTCTTTTCATCCATATCATAGTACAAAAACTTGTTGCATGTCAAAATAGAGCCCAACATATTCTATTTGCAAAAATATTTCAAAAGCATTTTTCTAAAAATACATGTCAAAATGATCATATTCAAGAGAGAATCACTATGGTACAACCTCCTATGGGACAATTTGTTTTTCGAAAAAAGTGATCTCCGAAACACACTTCTTGATGAGGGGATTGCAATGGTATAGTTTGCTCATGGATGGAAAAAAAAATCAAACTCTTCAACTTACGTGGAAACATTATTTCTTTCTCTTTGGACCAAATTTTAGTCAAAATAGCGAAATTCCACACAAATGAAAAATACTTTTTTAACTCTACTAAACAAAACATATGCATTTCCCTTATCATTGTTTTGTTCTTAAATTGTAACAAAAAGGGTTTTTGAAATTATATCACAAAGGGGTTATCAAAATTGTGTATCTTGAATGAAGTTCTGGATTAAAACAAGAATTTTTTACCATAGATGAATATGGTTCATAACAAAACTGAAATATAAAAATGTGTTGCAACTTAACATAGTTTCTAAACTGAAAATGCAACATAAATGTTTGTGGTACTTGAATAGGGCTTTTGAGATGAAACTGCAACAAGAAAAATTGTATTGTATTGGACAAAGTTTCTATACCGAAAACCTACGACTGAAATTCCATATTTGAACTTGAAGAAATGGAAATAGTATGCAAAACTTCAAAGTGTACCTAAGATTTTTAGGAATTACTTAGGTAATGTTTGATATGTAGGCTCTTTGATATACCGATGATATGTATATAGTCAATTGAACCAATGGTTCTTGGCACTAACTACGAAGAATTCCACCATACCGTAGCCGCACTATCCCATATCTAAGATACATAGACAAAGTAACTTCTCGAGGTTAACTACTTACCGATGCACCACATAATCAAATTGTTGAAAGGTTTGCAATTGAAAAAACAAAACAAAAACTTAGGTGCTTCGTATATACCTTAAGGTACGTGGAAGCTAAAACTTATATATAGTGTCATTTGATGGCTTGAGTATTGGGGCATAACCCCTCACACCACATAATCAAATAAAACAATAGCTTTCATGAGTTTTACAACTACTAGAGCTCATGTCTAATCTAGATGATTTCTATGAAATAAACTACTTTAACCTTTAGTACCACACTATGCTCACCAATTTCTAATCAACCAAAATGTCATGAAGGGCAAGGTAAGAGCACAAGATTGGTTATTTACAATATGCCGCTAAATTTGGATTGAAACTTGTAAAAACAACAAAAACACTATAATAGATATGGATATGCAAAAAGGTTGAAAAATGTATATCTAATTTTTATACTTGTATGATGCATGAACTAATGTTTTTAGTGCCTCAAAACCATATTTAATTTGTTGGATATTCTCCAAATTTGTCATAAACAACCTTAAGACATACATGCATATACATGTAACACTATAAATCAATGAAAATTTAAAATAAAAACATTACACATATTTAGATTGTGGGTAGCGTGACTACCTTTTTAGATTAAAAGTTCTAAGATAAATTTGTTGGTGTAATAATTCTCTTCTAAAATGATACCCTCAAATATTAGTTTTCTACGCTCTTAAATAGACAAGGCAAGGGGATAAATTAAGATTTGGAGAATAGTTACTTAGTACAAATAAGAAATAAGAAATAACAGTAGTTAATAAGTTAATTGATGCTCTTCATTATAAATAGCATATGAATAACTGAGCACTAATTAATATATTATTAATGAATTGCATTACAATCAACATTACAAATATGTGGATATGATAGTGAATGGATTATTAAATACACAAACAATATTAAAAAGTTTACTTATTTCAAAATAGCAATTAACTAATTTCTATAGACTTTATCTACCTTCATGGAAATAAAGGACGCTCATATTTGAGTGACTATAACTAGGCATGAAAGTGGTTGATTGTTAAGACTATTTGTATGATTTATGTGAGGAAACCTTGTTTTATTTTTTTTTTTTTTTTTTACTTTTTTAGTTTTTGGTCTTACAAGAGTCTCTTCTAAAAGAATTATCACGTTTATCCTAAACATATTATGGAGTTCTATTTTCAGCGATTTTTGGAGTTGATCTATAATTAGATAAAGATGACTTATTTGGTTTTTAATTGTTTGAATGGATAAAATAAAATACAATCAGTAATAATTGTATAGAGACCATGTATATCTCAAGTACATTTTATTTTCATTTTTTTAATTGAGTCTGAAGCTTGTATGAATTAGGTACATAGAATCATTAGGCTTAGCTGCCAATGATTGAGAGGTTCCACTCCACCAAATTCGATTAGAGCACAATCTAATCCTCATCCCTTATTACTTGGTATCTCTTCACATTTTAAATATCTAACACACATAATTAAAAAACTACTAATATATGTACTCACAAATAAACACCAACAAAAAGATATTCCTTTAACAAGTTAGCATAACGAATGTTTAAAGGAGGTGCAAAGCATGGAAGCTGCGGGCGTCACATTTCTTTTATGTTCTGTATGTGGTTTTATTCTCTCCTCCTGTTGATTAATTTATGCATCAGAATTTTCGACAACAGAAACTTGTAATTGTGTTTGTTTCGCCTAGAAAGCAAAGAAATGTCATTCAAAATCTTTGGAATTGTTATTGTGATATTGGGGGTATATCTTTGATATGGACACCAGGAAGGCACAATCGGTCTATTGGCAAGCTTATGCTGCATTGAGGGTAACAGTCAAGATAGCTTTCTATGCAATTAGGATTACAACTTTATTTCCAAAAGGTGGTGTCCTTCTACCAAGAAAAGTGGCATTCAAAAAGTTTAAGATTCCTCGACTGTTTACAAACTCCAAAGGCACCATAGCTTTGAATGAGTTGCTCATCTTCATGGATCAATTACTGAGGTTTCAATCTTGACTGGACTCACTACTCCCCCACTTAGTTGCTTGTGGCGATTAGCAACCTTCTCGCTAACTTACGTTAAACACACTACGCTCCTTATCATCTGTTTGTTTCTTGGTCTTTGGCCTCGATGGGCTTCACATGTTGTTACATAAATTTTTTTGTTGGAATTATTATGAAAATCGTTGCAAGTTTTGGTGGAATATAGTTAAGAGAATGTCACTCTGCTTTGATTGAGGTTGAACTATGACGTGCATTACTTTCAATCTGTTCAAATATTACATTCAACGACTTGTAATATTCATAATGACATGTTCATAAACAAGTCAAGAGGATTTGCATGTTCTACCCTCCATCGGTGGTATTGAAGCACGCCATTTCAACATAATTTTGTGAGGAGTTGATTGACTGTTATTGTTAGCTTCTTTACACACTAGAATGCTCAGGATTCAAGTTAGTGCGCTCTGATTTTTTTCAGTATGCTGGATAATTCATATATATAGGAAACTTAAAGTTCCAACCAATAGGTTACAAGAAACAGCTTAGCAATAGTTATACGAAATGAAAATCACAATCAATTCACAAGCAAAAAAATATGCATGAAATATAGGTTATAGCAGAATTAAACAAACTAAAATTCCACGGCTACCATCACATTGGTGGAATAATCAATTGAGCCTAATCAATGCTAAAATGTAAATAATATAAATGGGGAAACCGCCATAAGTCGTGCACAATCATTGGAAAGAACTTCAACCTGATAACAATTTACACTGCGAGAGATCTGAAGTAGATTCATTAGGCAATAACTTTTGGTAAAGCTGCTATTACTGCCTCTCTTGTGGGCAAAGCTGGGATTGCCCCCCTTTCAGTCACAGTAATTGCACCACAGGTATTAGCAAACTGCAGTGCCTCCCTCAAGCGTGCTTCATCCTGCAGAAAAAACAGAAATTTCCAGATTGTTTAGAATTACAAGTCAATAACATTGGCCATGTTTAAACGACATTTTTCCATGATCAATGCTTTGAATGTGTTGAAGAACTCAAAATTCTGTGTTTCCAATTCAAACTAAGAAAACATATCTTAGGATAATCAGTTTTGGTGACTGAAAATATATTAGATATGCAAAATGTGCTAGCCCTTCTAGCTCAAGTAGGAAGACATAGCAGCCATACAATGCACTTTCTTAAGTTATATTATTTGTACTCATGTGCTATAAGCCTCGGTTTTCTTGTAAAAGGAAAAACCTGAACTATGGTCAGGTCAGAGGCCAATTGGGTAAGAATGCCACTGACAAAAGCATCACCAGCACCTGTGGTGTCCACTGCTTTCACTTTCAGACCACTAACTCTCCCACTGAATTCCTGATAAACAAGTGACGTGGTTCATTTCTCAGTAACTCTTATCATAACAAACAAAACCAAAAGCTAACAGATCACAATACATGAAAAGCCAAATTTACCTTTTGTAATATCTGCATCCTTCTTGACCTTCTGTGACAAGAAGCAATGTAAGGTTTTGGTGGAAAAGCTTGCGTACAACGTTTTCATCATACGGATCTTCGCCTTGTGTTAAAAATTCTATTTCGTCCTCACTTACCTGTCAAACAAGAACACCGACAACAGAAGCACAACTACTAAATCCAAACTATTTCCTCAATACTGAAGGTTGGTTACAAAAATTACAAGGAAAAAGATTGCTCCTGAATGTGCACGGCGAAATATCAAGGAAGACTTTCAGTGATATACCTTTATTATATCAGCTTCATCCCATATACTTAATATACCTTCCCGAGCTGCTTCTGCCGAAGGCCATAATGGCAACCTCAGATTGGGATCATAGGACAATAAACTACCAGCTTCTTTAGCCATTTTAATTGCAGCCAAATGCGCAGACTTACAGGGCTCTGCAATCAAACTAATTGATCCGTAATGGAAAATCTTTGCCTGTAATCCGAAAAAAAATGACAACTAGAAAAGGTGAGTGACAGGATGAAAGACAGGAAGATCATTGATGATCCATTGGAAAGCATAACTTAATAGAAAACTAGAAAGCTGGGGCGCATTGAAGTAGATTTCATGAAAAAAACTATTTCTAATTAATCATTTGTAACATTACTCGTTCGATAAGGTCTGCGTCAAGTTCTGATGCATTTAATAGCATATCTGCACTGGGATTTCGGAAAAACATGAACTCTCGTTCTCCATCAGCTCTTAATGTTACAAACGCCAAAGCAGTTCGAGCACCAGGATCAAAACGAATGCCCCTGTGCTCTACCTTATTTTCTTTCATAATATCAGCAAGCATAAATCCAAATTCATCTTGACCCACCTGGACACAGAATTGTCCATTACAAAATGAAACAAACTAGTGTGTTAACGAACTAAAAAAGCTTATCAATATCATGTCCATCAAATCAGATGTTGCAAATATGATGTACCTCGTTTTGAATCTATATTAGAAATTTAAAAACTTATGTAAGACTTATGTAACTGCCGTGGAGTACATTTCATTGTCAGGGATCCACTTTACCGAACATCTTATTGTGAATTGGTGCATTATAGTTCTACACTATCATTGTCTACTACCTTTCCAACAAATGCCGATGAACCCCGAGTCTTGATATGCCAACTGCAACATTGGCAGGAGCTCCTCCTGGAGCCTTTTTGAATGCAGGGGCTTCTGCTAATGATAGCCCCGAAACAGTTGGGACAAAATCAATCAACATTTCCCCAAAACATACTACAAGTTCAGATGTTTTTCCATTATCTTCTGTCAATGCTTTTGCAAAACCTATAAAAAATACATAATTAAACAAATTAGTAATGTAAGATACAATATAAAGCAGCAGATCAATTTTATGGCAGGATCTGCCACCTTCCTAAAGTCAAATATGTAATATCTTCTACAGTTAATCACATTGTGGCGCAGCAGTTTTTCAATGGTACAGCATATTTTTGGAAAAAACAGAGGAAATATGCGTATGCCATATCTCGCTGATCCTAATTTGCATGTATCATGAAGTCTACCAATTGCTGTTAAAACATATAGACTAAAAACCATAACTAATGTGGTAAGATCCGTTTTTCCATTCCCCATTGTGTATCAAAGTGTTGTCCAAAATGACCCAACAAATGTAGCAGATGTAAAGACATGATAGATGCAAAACCAATGGGATATAGAAGCAGCACAAGAATCAAACAGCCCCCCTACAGAATTAGTGAGTCCAGGGCAAAGCTTTCTAGGAGACGGGCATGTTGTCTTCCAAAGCATCGAAATATCTATTATCTTATGTAATGAAGTCTTAATAGTTTGTTTAGTCGACTAGTTGGGTTAGATTAGGATTAGGATGCCCAATACATATATCAATTGAGTCTTGAGTGCATTTTCCGTGAAGCTGGGCACCCTCACAATCAATATAAATAGGCATACTCTGCTTTTCAAAAAGAACAGAAATCATTATCATCATATCTCTGCAAAGAGAACAACTTGAGTCATTATCATACTTTAAGTTTATTTCTTTTCTTTTGGATTCCTTTGAAAGGTTCTTCCTCCATGTTCGATTGTGTGAAACCGTCTCTACTTTTAGAGTCAAGGCCACCTCTTATTATTCATAATGAGTGCATTTCTGGTTATTCTATGTTCCAGATGACAGAATGTATAACTTCTCATAAGAGTATCAGAATCAAGTGTAACTTGTCACATTATGAAGTCGATGTCCTAAAGTTTCTCTGTATTGAATTTCATCAGATTGAGATCTATGAGTAAGGAGATATCTGATATTTACTACGATATTTGACCATGAAGATGGTATGCCTGTAGATATTTGCATGTTTGAGTAAGGAGATAAGGCCTACCAATGCTCACCTTGGAACCAGTCTGCCAATAAAGTCCTTTGCAGAGCCTTGTGTTGCAGAGAGCATCCCTTCATGGAAAAATATCAAAACAAATTGTATTCTTGCACTGGAAAGAAGATGTTCTGAAGTTTTTTTGTGTCAATTTTTGTGAGATTTAAAAATTCTGCATGGAGTTATAATACCATCAATGCCTTAAAAGCCGATTACAAAGAAAGTTCACAAACAATAGTGATGGCAATGCACATAATTACTAATTTAGATATCTAAATTGGTGTTTCTTTCATTGTGAAGAGGACATCTTGAGCTGAATGTATAGTTTTTCATCCTTCTATGCACAAATGCAATTGCATCATCCATACGAGGTTGCCTATAGCTTCAACCCAGGCTCACCAAATTCAGTTCCTTTCACTTAAATCGTTGTACTTTGAAATGATGTATAGTAAATACTAAAAACCTCTTTCCTTGAATGGAGGATATTTTGACAGTTATTGTTTTGTATTTTGAAGCAAGCAAGACCCACTCAAATGATAACACTACTAGCACTACATATATCAGGCTAATTACGTTTCAAAAAGAAAAAGAAATTATATGAATGTCAATAGATGACAAAAATAGATCAATGGAATTAAAAAAAACCGCAAAAAATAACAGTACAAGTAGTGCCTTAAATATCTCTTACGTAAAGATAAGACAAAATGGATTGAACAGAATTGTAAACATCAAAACCTTAAATATATAAGGTTTTAAACTATTAAACAATAGATAAACAAATAATTGGAGGAATTAACACAGAGGATGATTTGTTGCCGCCACATATGGGGCAATCAAAAGAGAGGAAAATTGGGGGAAAGTCATAAATATACCCCATCTAATCTTTATAAGTGTTGTCTATTGTCATCAAGAGCCCCATGTTCTGATGCATCAGAGAGACATAACAACCAAGGTCGAAAGGCTCTTTGAATAAGTGAAGACGTTGGTTATCAATAAAATGGAAAATCACTTTGCAAGGAATCCTTGTGATAAACAAGAGAATTAAGCTAAGAAAATTAGCTACTTTTGCCAAATTC
Organism: Taxus wallichiana var. yunnanensis; assembly: GCA_018340775.1. NCBI lineage: Eukaryota > Viridiplantae > Streptophyta > Pinopsida > Cupressales > Taxaceae > Taxus > Taxus wallichiana. The sequence continues at coordinate 155,485,285 of CM031242.1, read as the reverse complement.
GGAAGCTTAGTTTTAGGTTTCTCACTGCTCTTTTTTCAGTTTTTTTAATTACATACATCCCTCATTTGAAAAAGAAGATTCACCTGGACTTTCTATGAAACAGTATTCTATCTTTGAGAGTTTGCCAGTTATTGGTACAAAAATTTGAAGGAAAATAGAAACCTTTGTTTATTATAAATAGATTATCATCAAAACTAATAAAATGAAAATTAATTAATATTAAAAAAAAACTTGAGACGATGTCTAAACTTGTAAAAACATACGGTTCCTTAAAATAAAGCATAGTTCAAGGTATGGAAGAAAGCATTGGTGTTTTTGAACGAAGCCTGTTCTCGTTGCATTGTTTAAGTTGTTTCAGAATTGTCTAAGAGACGTTTATTTTATAATTTAGGTTTCCAAGATCATATTACTCCCTCTGAAATTAATTTTTTGCCGCTAAGCTAAATCTGGTATTTATAGTAGCACGATGAGGCCAGTTAAAAATCCCCTCGAGCGTCCACCCTAGTTGCCAAGCAAGAATCCAGCAAAATGCTACCGAGGAGGCATTATAAAAAGAGTAAAAGGAAAGGCGAAGCATTCTGAAATTGCAGATGTACATCGGAGGGCGAATCCATAGAAGAATGAAGAAAGTCAAGAAATATAAAAGATAAGAAGCAGATCTAGGTAACAACTGGAAGTGGGTCTACATAAAACCTGGAGATCGATTGAAGTGAGGGTGGAGCTGAATCTTCATCTTCATCTTCATCTCCACTCTCGAACACAACTTGGCACTGCTCGACTTGGCAGCGCCTCTCCCTCCTCCTCCTCCTGCCCACGGAAATGCCGTCGCCGTCGAAGCAGAAGCGGCCATTTCCATTATATATTTGAAGCGATCTGTCTGTGAGTGGAGAACAAGTGATAGTGCTACTGCTAGTGGCGCAAATTACCTAGTTAAATTGTGGGGATTTTGTTGCCTCGCTTTCTTTGTGGGCGATCGGAAGTGGAAGGAAGAAGGCCAAAACATGTCATGTCTCAACTACTCCGTCACCTAATCATCTCTTAGATTCATTGGCCAGTGGCCACCTTCACCAAATTAAATAATTCCTCACCCTCTCCAATAGCCTATTGGGTTAAATTTCACGTCCGTTTCTATTATTTTAGTCGTAAAATATTTGGAATAATCGTTGCATGTTTATTCAGAACTTTAATTGACTCCAAAAACATGGCAGCGATGCCGCATGTACCTACATACCAGTGAGAGTGGTTCGTTTGAGAGTGAGTGGTTGAGTGGTTGATGCCAATTTGAGAGTAGAAGAAGTGATAAACCTGGAGTTTAGAGAGCGGCCATTAACATTAACATGCACTTGCACCACCTGCCTTGTTATCGAAGAAGCGGCAGCCATTCTGTGATCAACAAAATCTGGATTATTAATTATTTTCCCCACATTTACTTAAATAAATATTGGCGTCCCTTCTACCTAGAGCATTAGCAGGTGGGGCCCATCGGCACCAAATATTGAGGGGGCAATCACGATTCGCACCCACCGCCCCTCTCCCAACTACTAGTGGGGTTTTAACGTCTACCTAGTGCCCAACATATTCAATACCTATGATTTATTATATTGAGTCAATCTTTTTAAATATTGCTAAACAAAAATTGGATTCCCACACAAACGATGGAATTAGGATGTCACACGTGATTCGTTCAACTTGAGGAAGTGGGGCAATGAAGAAGGGGTTTGAGGCAGGTGAAGTCCGAAAGTAGGAAAAATAATGGGAGGAACTAATGTGTAACTTTTCTTTCTCACAACCAGGGTTATATGAAATACACACCTTTTTTGTCAATTATTTAAAAGAGAAAGGGGGTGTAGTGCACAAATCATTAAGGCAACGTACTTTGGAGATCTCTTAGAAAGCAAGGCATGATCGATAAATATCGCTAATGATGTCAACAAACTCTTGACCGTTCATTTCCCTAACTCAATCGCTTGTTTCCCTTATCCGACCGTCCATTTTCTCAATATGTGTCAAACACAACCACCGAGACTCCCAATTGGAAACCTCTATCCGTGCAATTAATGTTTAAGGCATTGGAAAAAGAGAATTTATTTTTTGTGTGCATTCTTAGGTCTTCCTTGTATGCTCGAGCTCATCCAAAATTATAAATAGGGAATACTTTAGTTTGCAAACTATAATTTGGTTAAAGATTTGACGATCACAATTGAGTTGATCGGTTTAAATATTATAGTTTCATTTATTTATCATAGTGATTTGTACTTGTTTGAGATTTATTAATTTGGTCATGGTGGGTTCATTCGTCCATTTGGGAGGGAGAGATGTTATATCGGGATATGCATCACCAAATCAAAATGAAAATGCAAACAGTTGGAGCATTCATCTCATGTCTAAGTGGGAACAATGTAAAAAATACGACATTGAGAGGCTCATCATCATCTATAATCATTGGCAAACTATAATTCGATGCTCAAGGTTTCCATTCAAAATTTGCAATATGCTCATCTATGCCCGTAACAAATGTTTTAATTATAACGAAGAGGAGGAAGCATCTAGTGATGGCATATATCGTGTTGCATACAACATGAGTAGGAGATTCGTGTGCGTAGTGGACGACACAACTACGAGGGCCTCTCCTCTACCTCTCACACCCCTCATTTCACCATCATCGATCTCATGAAATTAGATGTGATTAAGGTCCGATTTAATGATTCTTGAATTTGTAAAACCCTAATTGCATAGTCACGTGTGATAAATAAAACACTAAAGTACAAATCTGACCTAAGCAATAAGCTAGATAAAAATGAAACCCTGGGTGCAAGAGAGGGAGTAGAAGACTTAACTGATTTCACAATAAATCCCAAAGTAATCTGAACTGGAAAATAGATGAACATGAGGAGGAAATTATCGCAAACACACACGAAAAATTGTAGAAGCGTTTCGGAATAAGTGAACCGGGCGTCTCAGGCACCAAAGTTTGCTTTTGGGCACCCATAAGCTCGCGAAAATGGTTAGAATCTGAATTTTCTTGTGTTGCACCAATGTTGCTAACCTTCGTTGTTGGTCGCATGTGTATGTCGACTATGTCCGCAGAATTTTCTGTAAAACAAATGATCTCCTACAAAACCCCAAAAACATCAAATCCTAAAAAGAAAAAGATGTAAATGGGGAGTAATGACCGCATGGTCACCCGACAGAGTGAACTTACGACCGAGCACTGCACTGCATCTTAGAATCCATGTAGTTTTGTGTGCATGTGTGTATAATTGTGCCCTAGGAAGCTTTTGTGCAAGATGCACCGAATAGCGAGAAATAACTAGATGTAGCAATGTAAATAGATGTGTGGATGTCAAAATGAACTTCCCCTCCTATAAAGTGTATGCAGAAAATGCAGTCCCTTGTCCCTTGAGTGAGTGTTAGATGGATGCTTTGATGCTCTTAGAATGCCTTTGGATGCAACCTTAGGTGATGATAGTAAATGCTTAGAGCTTGGTCCTTTATTATGGTCATATTGTAAATTGAGAAACAGGGGCGGAAGCCTAATTAACTTTATTAATCTCAATCAACCAATTTACAATAGCAGACTGCAATACTTATAGGTATTCATACAGTCATACAAAGACAAAAGAAAAGATTACACAGGTACAACCAGAATTACAAATGCCTTCCATAATATATCCGAGAAGCACACAAAAATACAACTAACTAATTATATTGCTAAAACAATATAACAACATCCGTGATGTTGGAAATAAACAAATAATATGGTTAATAAAACCAAATAACAATATTATTTAATTAATGTTATTAATTAAATAATAAATTATATAATGCATAATTAATTAGGATAATAATAATATTTTATCCTAACATTCCCCCCCTTAATTTTGCATTGTCTCAAGGGATGAAGAGAGGAACTCCCTGAACAACTCGAACTTGTCATGTGCAAGTGACTTTGTGAAGATATATGCTCGTTGTTCAGCTGTTGGACAAAATTAAAGCTAGATGTTGGGCTTCAACACATGTTCACGTATGAAATGAACTTGTACCTCAATGTGCTTTGTTCTCTCATGAAAACTGGATTGCGAACAAGTTTGAGAACACCTTCATTGTCAACATACATGGTGGTTGGTTTGTCCTGTGGTACTCCAAGTCCTTCTAGTATGCGATTTAAGCCAAATCGCTTCACAAACAGCTTCTCCGCAAAACGATACTCACTTTTGGAAGAGCAAGAAACGAAGTGTTGTTTTTCTTGCTTCCTATGACATTGGTCCGATCCCATAAAGAATACAAATCCGAAGTGGATTTTCTATCATCAATGTTACCTGCATGATCTGGAATCCGAATATCCGTCAAGAAGAAGTTGTCGTTCTTCTTGTATTCTAGACCAAGATCCACTGATCCTTTAAGATATCTCAAAATGCACCTTGCTTCTTTCCAATGACAAACTTTGGGTTCCTGCATGAACCTGGATAAATAGCTCACTGCAAAGCTGATATCTGGTCTAGTGTAGGTCAGGTAAATGAGACTCCCAATTAGCTACCGATAGAGAGTGGCACTTACCTTAGGAGATGGATCTAAACGAGATAATTGTAATCTGTTCTCCATAGGTGTAGAAATTGGTGTGCAATCCATCATCCTAAATTTCTCGAGCATAGTCTTGGTATATTTCATCTGAGAAACAAAAATGTGATTCTCTTTCTGCCATACTTCCAATCCAAGACAAGTAAATCATCAGCCCAAGATCAGTCATGTCAAACGATCGATTAAGATCTTTCTTCATTGCATCGATCATCCTCACTGAACTACCAGTGATGACTAGATCGTCAACATAGACAATCACAATCACAATCTCCCCCTTGCTTTTTTGAGGTAAAGATTGGGATCGTATGGATTTCTAACAAATCCATGTTGTAAGATATGCTCATCAATATTGATGTACCATGCCCGGGGTGCATGTTTGAGGCCATACAGAGATTTTCTGAGTCTGCATACCTTTACTTCTTGACCAGGTACTACATATCCCTCAGGTTGAGTCATGTAGACTTCTTCTTGTAAATCTCCATTTAGGAAGGCACTTTTTACATCCATTTGGTGGACTTTCCATCCAAACTGTGTAGCTAGAGAAAAGATCATCCTGATTGTTTTGATCTTAGTTGTGGGAGCAAATGTCTCCTCATAGTCAATGCCTTCTTTTTGTGCGTACCCCTTTGCTACAAGTCTCACTTTATACTTGTCCACTATCCCATCTGCTTTGTACTTTGTTTTAAATATCCATCTGCATCCAATGGGTTTCTTCCCTGGTGGAAGATCGACAAGTTTCCAAGTGTTATTCTTCATCACTGATTGATATTCAGAATCCATGGCATCTTTCCAAGCTTTTGACTGTAGGGCTTCCTAGGACTATTGAGGGCTCATCTGATTCAATAACTCTACTCATCAAAGCAAAGTTAACTTATTCTCTTGCTTTACTGCAAGTCCGTGGTCTAGGGGTGGATGTATTCGGTGGAACATCCATTCTTGCATCTCGTAATGTACTTGTACACCATTTAGGCATACGTTGAACTGTTCCCATGGGTCGTGGTTCTATCTGATCAACACCATCATCCCCATCATCACTTTCATCTTTTGAGGGAACATCAACTTCAATTTTTACAATAGGTGAAAAATCTACATCTTGTGAGTCCGGAGGAGGAGTCTCTGCTTCCTTCTTCTAAAAAAACTCAACATCTCTGCTGGTGTAGACTTTTTTGGTCTTAGGATCCATCAATCTATACCCAAGAGTTTCTTCACTGTACCCAATGAAAACTAGTTTCTGTGACTTCATATCTAATTTCTTTCTATTCTGCTTGGGTATGTGCATGCTTGCTTTGCACCTGAATACTCTAAGGTGTGCAATAGATGGTTTTCGTTTTGACCATGCTTCTTGTGGTGTTATTCCATCAAGAGCAGTTGTGAGCCTCCTGTTCAAAAAATACACTATTTATTTGTCGCTTCGCCTAGAATGTCTTTGTAAGTCCGGAATCATCGATCATGCATCTCACCATTTCCATGATAGTACGATTTCTTCTCTCAACAACACCATTTTGCTGCGGTGTGTGTGGAGGAGGCATTTGTCGACAAAACCTATGAGTTTGTAGGTAGTCTCTGAACTCATCACTAGTGAATTCGCCCCCTCGATCTGAGTGGAGAGTTCTGATGTGACGACCAGTTTTGTTCTCAACTGCTATTTTGAACTTTTTAAAGGTTTCAAATGCTTCACTTTTCTTGCGAAGACAGAAAATCCACATTTTTCTTGAATAGTCGTCAACACAAAGCATGCAGTACTGAAACCCAGGATGACTTAGCTGCATCAAACCGCAAAGATCGGTATGAACCAGGTCAAGTTTACCATGAGTTCTAAATGTACTCCTCTGGAACGAAGCTCTATGTTGTTTGCTTCAGGCAGCGGTGAGGACACTTGTTTGTATCCTTCTGAAGAGATGGTAGCCCATGTACCATGTCACATCAGCAAAGTGTTTCGAGATATTTGAAACTTATATGACCAAATCTTCGATGCCATAATGTCTTTGAGGTGGAGTTCTTATCCACAAGTGCTTGATCATCTCTGTGAACAAAATCAAGTTGGAACATGCGTCCCACATTGGAGGTTTTTGTAATTATTTTTTAGCCTCTTGATTTGTCTCGAATCAAACATGTTTTCTTACTAGATTGACTATGAAAGTCAATTTTTAGGTTGTGATCTAGGAGTTGACTGACTGAAAGTAGATTCTTTGTCAACCCAGGGACATAGAGGAAATCGATAGTCCGCATTTGCGTGAACCAAGGGGTAGAGAAATGTTCCCAATCCCCGAATCAGTATATGAAGAATCATCTCCCAACGAAACATGATTTTTTAATGGCGTGTCCCTCATTGAAACAAACCAGTCTCTATGGCCGGTCATGTGTCGAGTGGATCCCGAATCAACATACCAGACATCACTAGATGACATGGATGGTTCACTTGATCGAGTAGTGAACAAGTAGTCTTCATTGTCTGACTATTCTTGTTGCTCAACAATATTACCTTGTTGATGGGGTCTTCTTTTCCAGTTCCCCTTTTTCTACCCGTGATTGTTGTTAGAATGTCCCTTGTAAGATTGTTGTTGTTGAGGTCCAGAGTTGTTGGATGAACCTTTCTTGTAGGTATTATACCAACAATCTTTTAGGTTATGTCCTCTTTTGCAGATTGGACATTGCTTCTTTTGTTGTCTATCCCCTTGATACTGATTTTGATTTTGGGATTTTTGATAGGAATTAGGTTTTCCTTTACCTTTTCCTTTCCATTTTTGATGTGAAGACAATGCCTGCTCCTCTTCATCATCCTTATTGTGCATTGCTTCCTCTTGTTGTAGTAGGTTTACTAGTTTGTCAAAACCAACTGTCGTATCTGACACGTTTAGTGTTGTGAAAAAAATGCAGTAAGAAGAGGGGAGTGCTCTAACAATGGGAACAAGAGCATCATCTGTGACCAGTTCTCTTAGGGCTAGAAGTGAAGCCCTCAATTATGTAACTCTTCTTAAGAAAGCTTCAATTTTTTCATTCTGTTTGAACTTCAGTGTGTGTAACTGACTTTGCAAATTCAATATAACATTCTTGTTTTTGGCCTCATATACCGTGCTCAATTTATCCCACACTTCTTTGGTTGTTTTGGCATCTCAAATGTGGGGTTGCACATCATCGAACACTCCAAACAAGATGATGAGTTTTCCTTCTGATCCACTTTATCAAACTGCCGATGTTGTGTTGTATCAATAGTTGATTTGGTCAGAGTACCATTCACAGCAGGCCAAATTTCTTCAAACTCAAGTTATGTCTTGATTTTTGTCTTCCATGCAGCATAATTGCTTCCTCTGAGTAGTTGTGAATTCGGAAGAAAAATTTGGGGGCATTGGTGCCCATTTTGTAGAAATCACTGACAGAGTTTGGCTCTTATCACTCCAAGTATAAGGTCTCCCAATCTATATACCATCAGTTTGATATACCGAACCTTTCTATATACGCACCCTTCAATATACCCGGTACGTGGAAGAAGCTCGCCCTTTCTATATACTTGGTGGTACGTGAAAGAGGCATTAACGTACGTGAAAGAATTCAATACGTGGTACCAAGACAAGTACTGATGGGGTCTGTGTGATTATTAACACCGGCTCAAAGAAATATCCTCATACGCGTGTGTAACTTCACTATATACTTGAATAATTTCTCAGTCCGGATTTATGTCGTGCAATCGTTCACAGATGAATGGGATGGTTCATAGTGTGTGCACTGTGACCTTATTACTCCCCGTCGATTTAAAGGGTTGATGCCCAGACGACATTGTTGTAGCTATATTAGGTGTTAAGTGTAGTAGTAGTCATGATGACTTTACCCGTAAGCGCTTCCCAAAGGCACTATATATACCAAATGCTGTGAATGAGATCTAGGATCTCGTGAGTGTTACAGAACCAATTTTATATTGTTTTGTATTACAATTCTACCAGTTTCAGAGTAGTTACAAAGTTTGTAGTTGACTATGGTAACCTATAAATTAGTACAATATAATACAGTATACAAATTACATTCAAAAATCTAGAAAAATTGAATGGCAAGCAAAAAAATTTGTTTTGCATGGGCCCTGGTGGCCTCTAGAGCCCAATACGACCCAAAATGCAAAGAATTGCAAAAACCAGCTGAAAATGCAATTTTTAGCTATCCCCCCTTTGGAAAAAGTTTCCGGAATGAAAAAAAAGGCTTAATGGAGAAGAAAAAATTTTACCCTAAATTTAGGGATTTCCCCGCTAAATTTAGTTAGTTATAACTAAATTTGAGTTTCCCACTAAAGTTAGCGGTTCTACCAAATTTGAATTCCACCAAAAAAAAATTGTTGGAGGTGGGTTTTGAACCCAAAACCTCATCTACCCAAGTCACTTTAACTTACCAACTAGGCTGCTATGAGCGCTTGGTGTAGTAATGAAGCAAATTATATTTAAAGAAGGTAAATTTCGACTTACCTTTGTAAAATGGCAATTTGGCTAGAGATGGAGAGGGCGATCATGCGTGGAGGATCCACGTGGAGTGGTTGGAGGTGCATGCGGATTAGGTTTTTCTGCGAAATGAGGATTTGAATCCTCTTAGCCGTGCTTAGCTTTGGTAAACCCGTTTTCTTTATGTCTCCACCATTTTTTATTTCTTCGTCTTGTTTTTCACGTAGGTCTTTGAAGATTTTCACGGCTTTTTCTCCATAATTGCTCGCTATTTCTTTGTGCAGGTGGCTCGTTGGTGGCATGCAAGTTCGGCTGGAGGAGGGGTCTCAGAGGATCTTGTGTTGTGTGCAGGTTGCAGGGAAGGATATAACATTGGCACGATGGCTCAATGCACAAGAACTCAGCTTGATGCCTCTGCAGATAATTTTGATATCTCCTCTGGCTTTCGCAAATGCAGGAATGGATGCAAATGTTAAAATGGCTTTCACTCGTGGCTTAGACTTGCCAATATATAATCAAAACAATGTGTGTCGCTATTGGTAAATGAAATGACTTCGCCCTTAGATGTGCAGTCAGGCTTGAAACAAGCAAACAATTGTCTTCAAATGGCTCACCCCTTCATGCACAGTGAGGCTTGCTTTGTGGCTTGGTGGAGAGCTCTTCCTCCAGACTTGCAGAAATCTACCAAATTATAGACTAAATATATCTCTAAAATTAGAGATAAAACCCCTAATGGGGAGAAAAATAATTTTTAAAAATTTATTTTCAATACCTGCAGAAGTTTTGCTGGTGTTGGGTGCCCCAAAGGCAAAAAAATTGCCTTCCAAACACCTGGAAGGAACAGGAGGATGTGAGGAGGTAGGGATGGGGCTGGGAGGTTGCAAGAGGCTACACAGGCTCTCTGATGCTGCAAACACTTCTCCAAAACTCCTCTATCTCAACTGCTCTCTCTTTCCACTCCACAACTTCACAGGTCCAGAATCTCACTCTGGTACCAAATGTAAATTGAGAAACAGGGGTGGAAGCCTGATTAACTTTATTAATCTCAATCAACCAATTTATAATAGCAAGACTGCAATACTTATAGGTATTGTGTACGGTCGTATTAAAAGAAAAGGTTGCATGTGCATGTACAACCAAAATTACAACAACTTCCATAATATATCCGGGAAGCACACAAAAATAAAACTAACTAATTATATTGTTAAAAAATATAACAAACATCTCGTGATGTTGGAAATAAAACAAATAATATGGTTAATAAAACCAAATAACAATATTATTGAATTAATGTTATTAATTAAATAATTAATTATATAATGCATAATTAATTAGGATAATAATACTTATATTTTATCCTAACTAAATTTATATAACTAATAATACTTATAATTAATATAACTAGCTAAATTTAGCGGGAAATCCAGTCCCTTGTCCCTTGAGTGAGTGTTAGATGGATGCTTTGATGCTCTTAGAATGCCTTTGGATGCAACCTTAGGTGATGATAGTAAATGCTTAGAGCTTGGTCCTTTATTATGGTCATATAACTTTATATTTATATGATTCCCTTGGTTGAATTTCACAATTGACAACTAAAAGGTCAACCCATAAGAAAACAAGATGCCCAAAAGATAAAAGAGGCCCAAAAGGGGCGAGTAAGATACAAAGAGGTCGGGAGCACCGGAGGGGACAAAGGTGACTAGCGCGACATCCTATCAAGGCGCCGGTGTCCAAAGTCAAGAAATATAAAACAATGCAGATTAGACTGTTGTCAGAGGGTGTGTAAGACCAAAGAGGAAAGAAGAAAGACCGAAAAGAGGCCAAAGATAGATGTCAATTACTAGTTTTCTCACGTAGGAATCATATAAGTAGTGGTATGTGATTAGCACCTAGAAATGTACCCAAGTGCATGATTTAGTGTCTATATTTTCACCCATTTTATGTTGTTGAGTGAATACTCCATAACATAAAGTAGATAAGATATGTGTACTTGATAACCATGTAGATCGATGGTGAAAGTGTGTCAAGGAGACGAGAAAAAGCGTGGGGTGAAAAAATAAAGTGTGGAAGCTAAGGAAGAGGAAGTGACCCTAGGGGTGAAGTGTATGTGTTGTGTTGTGTTTGTACCTTTCATCGTTGTCACTTGTTGATGTGGGGATGCTTCTTGTTGCATATTAAGGACAAACCTACAAAAGAAGAGTGAAAGAGTAGTCAAAGTCATGTATATGTGAAAAATCTGATCCAAGTATGTAAAAATGTGTAAAAGCATTTAAAAGTATGTAAAAATGTGAAAAAGTAGTAAAGGAACATGTGCACCTGATCCATGATGAGTGAAAATGATAGAAAAGATCCTAAAAATATTGTAGAAGAACAATTTTTTTGGGCGATCTCATGCCAAGAACAAGTTTTTTAGGAAATCTCATGCCAAGTGCGAGTTTTTGGGTGATCTCACGCCATGACAGAAGAAGTGTAGGGGAGAAATGTCTAGTGTTATTCTCCATCTCGTGACTGTTTCCTAAATTTATACACCATTGCAGATGGTGTGATCCTTCTTTGTTCCAATTTGATCAAGTTCGATCCAAGTAGAAAGAGAAGAAAACAAAGATATAATGCATTCTAATTGTTGGAGGATTGTGTTTATATTGAGAAAAATGTTCTATGAAATGTTGAAAACTACGCAAATTTGAGAAAATGACTATTAATGCCCCTGGTCATAGGCGCCTAGGAAAGGTCAAGAGCGCTCAGGTGCTAGTGTCTATATTTGGGCGTTGGTTTTGTGTTGAATTAAGGACCCAAGTCATAATTTGGGTCATTTCTATAATTGTAGATTGTGTTGTTCATGTCGTGCGGATGTATCTGAAGCTCTGAGTTGTTATATGGGGTGATTGATTCACCCAATGTATGTCCCTCTCATTTGGGGTGCATGCAATGTCACTAGGAGGATGTGGCCCAAAGGAGAGGACTAGATCTTGATATGAAAGTAATACCTTGCGGGGGATGGAATGTGTTTCGTAAAAACCAAGGCACACACAAACAAAGTGGCTGGAAACATGTGTTATTGCAACCAAGAAAAATACACATATAAAAGACAATCTGTAATTAAGTAAGCCAAAAATAATGTAGATTGTGAAAAGCAGGTTTCAAACATGGGACATCTCTCATAATGTCCCAAGACAATCAAGGCCAAGAAAGTGAAAAGCATACAATCAATGAACAAGAAAGACACAAGGCATAGGCCATAAACAATGGCCTAGAATGGAAAATAATGGCAAACAATATCATGCAAAGTATCATAAAAATACGGTGACAAATAGTTCCTTCAAGGAAAATGTTGCACATGAAGCACCTGTTAGCATGTTAGAAAGATAAAAGTATGTCAAACTGTGTATGGTCCAATAGAGTAGTGTGTTAGTCTAAATAGGAAGTAGCATAAAACGAAATAATAACACTTGTAGTGTTTACAAAAGTAGATGCCCCTAGGAGCCTCGATGGGAATGGTAAGAGGTATAGTGCCAAGCATCCATTCTGCATGTAAAGATATGTGTAAAGTCTGCATTCACAACTAAATAGCAAGTGAACGCACATGTGTATATAGAAAATATAATGACATATGATGTATCCATCTAACATAGTAAGAAAAGTGTAACATGTGAGTATAAGTAAGCAAGAGTATGTGTAACCAAGATATGTAGTATAATGGAATGGAATGCAAAGTGAGTGTGATAGGATCAGTGTGCCCCTCAAGTGAATGTGGATGAAATATGAGATGAGGTTCATTTATAAATGCCCCCTCAGCAGTCTAGAAAGAACAATAGAACAAGAATGTGTCATTAGGAAATGGTTTGAATTGTGTGTTAGGTAAATATAATCAATGAAGCATAGAGAGTGTGAATGTGGTGAGGTTCATTTCAGATTTATACCCTCAGTAGTCGATTATGAACCGTGGAACTAGAGTGCATCATAGGGTAGTGTGATGTGTGAGAATGTGATGCTAGAAAGATGTGTTGTAAATGCGCAGAGTGTGAAATGTGTCATGTGTATGATGTGAGGTTCATGGATGTAGTATGTCTTCAATAGTCAAGTGTGAACCATAGCACAAGAGCGCATCATAGGGTAATGGTGATACAAGTTGTGTGTATCAAGTTATGTAATGATGCTAAAAAAATTCGGTATGAAGCACAAATCGTAATAGTGGTAATGAGAGATGTGTAATAATGCTAGGGGGGATAATAATCATAATTCTCCTAAGTGTGTAAGTGATGGAGATTTATTTGATCACACGAGAGATACCATGTCATTGTGGGAGAGCATTATCTGTGTCATGATAAGAGAGAGAACCAACACAATGGTAGGAAATGTAGACACAAAATCACGCAATTTAGGAATTATTTAGTCATGTTTTCATATTACTATTCATATGGTTTTGAGTGGAGAAAGTACTAATTAACCCATGTCCTTTGGCCATTTTTTATTTATTTATTGTCGTCCACACGCTACCTCCCACATGTACTCGCCAGCCGATCAGATTTTCCATTTGGCATTATTTTATCTCTTCTTTGGGGTGCCCAACCTAGTCTTGGGGGCGCCCCAAACGCCTGTCCCAATTGGGGTGCCCCGATCCTTTTTACACTTTCTGCCACTTTTTAGATGTTTGAGCTTTCTATCTTTTTAGGGTTAGCCTTTTCGGGTTAAATATGAAATTAGATCAAAAGGACCATACAAATATAAATTTATGAGATCATAATGAGGGACCAAGCACTAAGCACTACTATCATCACCTAAGGTTGCATCCATTAAAGACTCCATTTGCATCCATCTAGCTCCATCACAAGGCACAAGTCTGGTTCATCTGCATCACATTACATAGGAGGGAATTTTATTCTATTCCATCCACCATTTTATTACATTTCTACACATATTTATTGCTCGCTACTTTCACAAAGTGTGACTGGCACAAGAGCACTTAGGTCATGATTACACACACACACACATAGAACTACATCAAGTCTAAGATGTAGTGCAACACTTAGTAAGTCCACCATTATGGTCGCTGAGTACAATCGACCTCTTCATATGCATATTTCTTTTTTAGGGATTTGATGCTCATCTTAGGGTTTTGTAGGTGATTCCTTATTACAGGTATTGCAACGACATCTAACATAGTTCAACGAAGTTAGTGTGACAAGAAGAGAACATAGGAAAACATCCAATGACACCTCAAAGGAGGGTTTCAGGTTATTTCCATAGACCATGGTGCCCATATCTCATACTAAGGTGCCCACGGGCACCTTTGTCCCTCTCAAGGTGCCCCAATCCAACTAGAGAGTTCAAATTTGTGCTTTCTCAGGCTTTTGTGTGATCATTTCTCCTCATGTTTGTCCTGGTTCACACTGCGACATAGTCCATCACCTTCATCAAATTATCTAAGCTCTATCTAACCCTTCTTGCACTTTAGGGTTTAATATTTTCATAGCTTAGATTGCTTGGGTTATTTTTATGCATTTATCTATTATTTATTGTTGTTCTTAATATTAGATTAACCTATAATAATTCCACATTTTAGATAATCATTTTGGTGAACTTGACCTTCGAATACACTTTCTCCTTGGGCCTTTTATTTCTATAACACACTCGTAGTGGTCGTTTTGGGTCTTTTCAATATTGTGAGCTTCCTTCATTCACTCGTAGGGTTTCCAAACAAATGGTTGATATCCCTACTTCTGTAGCTACCACTAATAATGTAGAAAATTCTTCATATACCTTCTTTCTACCCCAAGCATGCCAACTTATCACCCAAGGTGCGTTGGGTGCTCACCGAGGCGCGCGTGTGGGTGTCGAGCCCCTCCTTTATGTGAGCTTCACGAGAATGATCAGCCATTAATGGAGGATGGGTTGAAAACTCAGAAATGCATTCATTTACTCAGAAATAGAAAGTACAAACACCAGATCCAAGCATAGGTGCATCATAAATGGAAATAAGCATTGTAAATAACACAAAGGAACTAGATCTAATCTATGATAACATGAATAACATAAGGGTTATACCCATAAACAAAGATATATCCATAACAGAGCTTCATATATTGATTTATAAACATCCAAAGTAGCCACCTTACATCACAAAAGGGTTCATCTCAGACCATATACATCAAGGAATATAGATTTAGCCATACAAAACTACTCTGAATAGAGATCCTAGCCATGCTTTCCCCATTACAACCCTTGTTACATGCCCGAGCACATACATATATGCCTAACATTCTTTCCCATATTTCCTAGCACTAAGAACTACAAACCTTGACATCACCAAGAATTCTTGCAACACTTCGTTGCCTCTTCCCTCTTCTCCTATCTTGGACCCAAGCAATTCTTTAAATAGAATCTGGATACACCGCCATAACTTCTCTCATGAATAGATCGCATGCCAAGTGGAAGTGTGGTCCTTCATAGTCGAGTGTTTTTGCTAGCTTATAAAGGCCTCCATTAACTATAATGATATCCCTTGGGAATATTCCCTATGTGGAATATTATTTTCTTGACCTCCAAGGCTCTAGGATGACACCTTATCCATTCCTCATGCCTACTTGGGCCCTCACATGTTTCTCCCTGCAATGCCACCTTCAAAATGTGGCTAATTCCTTAAACCCTTATTCTGCTTTCACACGCACCCTAGTTCCATCTTAAACCCTTTCCTTGCGCACTTTTCCCTGAGCACCTTCCTCTTGCTTTTCTTGCATGCGTGCACCTTTTGCTTTGGGACTTAGTCAATTCAAGGCCCAACATTACCCCACACTATGCATGTTGTCCATCCTCGAAACACTCTGCTCTTTCGCCAAAGAATAAAGAATAGGAGGGATGAAAGAATTTGTTATTGAATAAAGAATGGGAGAATAGAAGGATCATGATACTATTGTACAAGTATAGGGAGGTCCTTTGTCACAACGGCCTTGATCTTATTCCAGTGTTGACCTCACTTTGTGCATGTTGCATCATATCCCCTATTAGCACATTGACTTCATCGTATGTCAACTCTTCACCCTTAGCCTTCAACGTATCCACAGTGTTTTCCATATGCTTGCTAAGGTCTCCTAATGCGTCCATCATTTTAGTAACCTGGGGGTCTAACTCTTTCACCTTATTTTTGATCGAAACCCTTAATGTTTTGATGGCCTTAGACATCTTTTTTTCTTCTTTCGCATGGATCTTGTCCCTCTCTACCTTGTCACCCTTGTTCTTCTCTTGAAAATCCTTCAGGTCCACCTCATATGTAGCTAATAAATTACTACCTACTCGATCTCTATCACCACAGTTTTCATACACAACTTCGACCATGTACGCTATAGTTTTTATTGAGGCAAGGAGCTCGGTATAATAGGCTATGGTCTCCTCCATCTTCACCTTCTCTTCTGCCTTCTGGCACACTAAAACTTCCTCTCGGTGACTCCAAAGCAAGGGATTGTCTCTCCATAGCGAGTATGCACACTAAGTCTTCCAAGTAATGCATGGTCAACTCGTACTTCTACTAAGGAGGGGCCAAGTTAGGGTACTTCAAGATAATCAAATTTGAAATAGCCTCTACCTTCTTGTGGACCTTGCACACCTTCACCTTTTCATCCCTCATCTCACGCCTTAATTGTGCATTGATCAACTCCTTTTGCTTTATCTCTGTATCCCTCTCAATGATCTCCTCATTCTTCTTCTCAAGTTCCTCCTCCAAGGATCTTATTTTATCATTTCTCCTAAAAAGTCTTGCCTCCACTTATACCGACACTTTATTGATCATGTTGCAAACTTTCTCATTTGATAGTGTTGGGCATTCATGAGAGGGTTTATTCCCTTGACACATGGTTCCTTCATCAACGCATCATTATTTACCTTGAACTTGGGATCATTGACGTGGGACTCAAAAGCCCAAGACAACATCTTTCTTGTGCGAGGGTACACACTCTCTTCATCAAAAGATGACCAAATGAGGAGTTGGTCTATGGGCAATGTACTTTGGAAGCGTGCACATGGTACCTTGCTTGGATCATTGATATAAGTCATGGAGTGCTCCTGCGCCACTACTACGCTATTTGCACCCATGTGCGCTTAAGGCGTCGCCGTCGGGAAGCTTACTACTAAGTGGGGTCTTCATCCATGATCAATACTCCTTTCCATGCTTGCGCTACCTTTTGTTTCCCTTATGACTTTTTCAAGTGTTGCGTTCCACTTTTTCTCCACTAACTATTGTATAATACCCAACACCTCTCTCTCTATAGTGTTATCTATCTCGCTCCTTGGTCGGGAAGTTAGGATCTTTTGATCACGCATGTTTACCTCCCCACTTCCTCTTTTGTCATGTGTTCCCTCTTCATATTCATTCCTCTCTTCATCCCCTCCTTCACCAAAATCATGTACATTGTACATGGGGAGGATTTTGAGCTCCTTCATGCTCCTCGTTTACTTCTTCAGTCTCGTGGCCTTCCACGCTCTCTGCATTTCCTCCAAATCCGAGCTCTCAACTACCTTCTGCTTCTTCTTAACTGGAGATCTTTCTAACTCCGAGGAAATCTCCCTTCCGGGAGACTCCTCTTTCTCAAGTGACTTCTCCTTCTCCCTGCACAGGGGGAATTCTTTCAGTGAACATAAGTTCTTGTGCCTGTACCTGACTCATGTGCCCATGTAGTCTGTATTGTATGCACGCTTGGCGCCTTGGTTATTGGAGTCTCTTCTCGTTCTCTCTTCTTTATTACCACTTTCTTCCTTTCGGTGGGATCTTCTGGGATTGATACATTGTCCTCAACATAAGCACCCTTCTCAAACTTTGGCCTTAGTCACACATATACCCTTTTTGTTGTCCTTATAGTAATAGGTAATTTCACTGGTTTCACCATGTGCATGTCATGAGATACATACTTTTCTACATATGCACACTTCTTAGGATACACCAATGTCCAACACATCTTGTGGTAGTCCTAATCAACTACACTTAGATCAAAACGATGTTTTTGGCTTCCTTGAACCTATTGACCGCACTTTAAAAGTATTGTGTTGTGAAGGAGAATGGAAATTTACACCAAGGACTCTTGGTGCCATTTGTCAAGGTAAACCTATGCTACATAAGTGGTGGTATATAATGAATTCAACCTCTCCATTGAATAATTCCGGTAATTACTAATGTATCCTCCATTCTTCCCCGAATGCGTCGCACATTTTTAATACCATTTCTCCAAGCATGCCTTATGAGTGGCCATCATGGTGTCACAAGTGTAAGCCTCAAATCTCTTGGTAGGGGAGGGGTCCTCATTCGGGTACTCCCAAACAAACTTATCTAGCCCATCGGGCACCCCAATTTCTGAAAAGACAATGGTGAGGAGGATGTTACCAAACATAATTTTCTCTGTTACATGTGCCATCTATAATTTCCTTTCTTGTAATAAAGGTTGTGAGGTTTTATATTGTCCCTTCGATATTCTATGACAAACGTTCAACCAACTCTTGTTTATCTGAGTCCATCTCTCCTGCCCATTTAACTTTGTAACCAAGCGCGCGGCCATCCTCATAATAGGGTCGGTGATTGTAGAGATATCAAAGTAATATGAACCCTTATTGTAATCATATGCCTCAACTATTTTCTTAATGGCCTCCTTGTCACACAAGTCATCATCTAGTAGCTATCCCTCACAAATAATGCCAAGTGTACTTTGAAATTAGTTGAGGAGTTATGTGCATTCTTCATCCTGTGAAATTGAAGTGATCCTCTCGCACACATAACATCAGCCATTGGTATAGTCACTCGGGTTTTCCAAAATAGGTAAACTCGTAGAGTTGCAGAAGCCCAACCTTTTCCATATTATCCTTTACTTCGTCATCATAAATGGACTTCCCATTTAGTGTCCTCTTTTTTGTAGGGCGAACCAAATCTAACACCATCTCCTTTTCCATGGTGCTTGTTCGATGGTTATAATCACTTACAACCATATTTCATATATGAGACACCCATTCCTTTCCTAGAAATACACCATCTGGGTACTACATCTCCATGTACCACTCTTCATTGAAAATGGTTGAAACGACTAGTTTTCCTTTGCCCTTTCCCTTCTTCGGTGGAACATTTGATCCCTTCCTTGGTGCCATATTTTTCCATTGGGTTCTTATAGCTTATTCCTTTGCTCCTTGCCTAGCTCTGCTCAAATCCCGCAGCTCCAATCCTATGCAAAAATTCCTTCAAATCTTGTGCCCTAACTCGCAATCCTAACGTGGGAAACCCTTCTTCCACAAGATGATGTAACACCCGCGGAATCCTCCAAAAAACTCCTCCGCTCACACCCATGTACTCCCTTTCCAATCTGGTTCATAGATCAAATCTCATTGAATCTTTTCCATGCAAATATTCTCAAATTATCTTCACACAACTCTTCTTTCGCAAGGATGCCCTATTTTGCGAGAGCTCTTCGATAGCTAAAATGCAAGGTAAAATAATACATCACCCTCGACCTTATATTTATAGCTTTTTACTTTTTTGGCACAAACTTCGATGTTACCCATCAATGTACAAAAACATTAAAGTCATCTATTTCCAATGCTATCCTTCCACACGTTCTATCTAGTGCTTTTCCTTTGCACGCAAACCTATGTGAACACTCATGTAACCTTTTGGCATGTAACTATCTCGACCATATAACTCTTCGCACTTTCTCCCGTGCCCGAAGTCAATATTCCTCTATTTATTAAACCAAGTTATTTTCATCTAATTTTGCCCCTTAAGTGAAATTGGACAAACACAAGACCCCAAAGATATAATGGATGGATCATTTCGGCCAAGGAGCTCACATTTCGGGCTCGAGATGAGAAATTTGTAGTGATGTGGAAGCATTTGATTTGGTGGGAAACAATTCCAAATCGGCAGGCTCAAAAGGTCTGAAGGACATCAAAGTCTGAAATTTAGACTTGAGACATTCGGGAGTTTTGGAGTTGGAAGCATGTGAGAGGAAAAGGAAGTACGAAACTTGAAGTCTGAATTTTAGACTTTGCGGTTTCGACATTTTGAGGTTTCATATACCATGTTGGGGAAAAGGTCCGAAACCTAAAGTTCAAAAATCAGACTTCAGGATTTCTAGATTTTGGAGATATGCGATGACCAGATGGATGAAAAATCCCAAAACCCGAACCCCGAAGTCCCGAAATCCCTGAAACCCCGATATCCCCAAAACCTAAAGTCCAAAATCTCGAAACCAGAAATCCTAAAAACCTAAAGGTCCAAAAATCAAGCCTCGAATTTTGGACTTCAAGGTTTCAGAGAGGTTTCACGAGCTCACGGTGAATAGTGCCACACAATACAATTTTGGAGTCTAGAACTTGAAGTTTGAATTTGGACTTTGGGGTTTCAGAGTTTCAAAGGTTTCATGAGCTTAGAGTGATGAACAGTAATGAAAATCTCCAAAGTGCAAACTCCCAAAGCTCTGAATCCTAAAAATTTGAAATTTCAGATTTCAGAGGTTGCGATGCATTTTTGGAGTTCGAAAAGAGGCAGATAACCACCCACATTTATTACAGCATGTCACCCTCATCTTCAGATGGCCATAACTTTTGACTGGGAGCTCAAATTTGCATAAAATAGGACTTTTTGGAAATCTCTTAGTGTCCTCTCTATACAACTACGTCTATTTTTCTAGTAAGACTAAGTATTTCAAAATGAAGAAATACAGCCCACCATTTTAGAGGGTGTTTCAAGATTTCTCACCTACCAAAATGATGAAGGTATGTTCTTTTTTTCTTCCCAACAAGGAAAAGTACATGGAGGTATGGGTGTTGCAGTGGTACCCATCATTGTTGTAGGAAAGTTTAATGCATTTTTGGGTGGTTTAAGCAAGATTTCAAATTTCTCTCTCTCTCTCTCTTCTCTCATTCTTCCTATACATTGTAAGAAGGGGATCATTTCAAAAGGTTGGAAAAATTGTATATGACCCTCCTTCTTTCTTATATGTAAGAGATTTGTGGAGATTTCAAACCTCCCTATTTGAATATTGTAGTGCAAAATATATTGCTTTGGCCCTAAATGTGATGTATTGTATCAAATTTGAGAGCAATAAAATTAGATATGTGGATGCTTCAAACCCTCTTCTGTGTTATATTACAACTTTCTGATCTTTCATTGCATGCAAGGCTATTGTGTATTGTTGTTGTTTTCATTACAAGGTTTTGGTAGTGTTGTGTTTATTATGCAGGTTGTTCAACATCCTTCTTGGTGCATCACCTTCCCTTAGAGTAGGTTTTAATTTTCATGCATTTTCTCTAACTCTATCTCCTTGGGAAAGCATTAGATTAGTGTTAGATCTGCAGAACTCTTAGCACTTTGGATTAGTTGGCACTAGGATAGGTTATGAAGATGACCTTTTCCAGAGGCTTATCTCGATTGGAAGTCCCAAACTTTGGGATAAATCCATGTTTGAAGAATCACCTTTGAATGCCTCAACCATTCAATTGCAATCAATCAAGTCTTGTGATTTCACCATAACTTGAGTTCTTTCTACTACCTACCTCATGTTGTTCTGTAATTTTTCCTTGTACATGGTTTCTATAAATATTTTTGACACCAATATTCTCTCATGTTCACCTCTACTATGCATGCTATTCTAATCCCACGCACCTTTGACTTTATAACATGGACCACCAACAACCATTATTTCCAGTCTTTACCGTATTTTACACTCCACCCCACACTAAACAGATGTGCATTCCTCTGTGCATATAAACCCTTTGAAAATCAAGTGGCTACCAGCGCACAAACGTGCCCACAAAAAACAAACCAAAAGACAAAGCAAAGCAATGAAGAAAGGAAACAAAAAGAAAGGAAAATGCATTAAGGGAAATCCTAAGCTAACTGACAATACTTGCCTTATTTACAAACACCTAGAAGCCTTATTTATAGTAGGGCTTCATCCTACTTCCATTGAAATACCCAGAAGTCGTGTTCCATCCAACGCATGTAGCTGGAAAGTGCTTGAATCAAGTATATGGGTAATATAATATAGTCCCAACCAATGGACCTTGAGCTTCCTAAGATGGCACAAAAACTTAGAATCATAAAGTAAAACCATCTGCCCAACCTCAAATTGTTTATTCTTTATGTGACGATCATGTCATGCCTTTTGTCTTGCCTTCTCAGTCTTCTGACTCCACTTAGCAAGTGATCACCTTTCGTCTAACATCATTAGCTTGTTAATGCGCTCTTGCAATGCTTATTCATTGGCCAATCCTCAAGTGCATGTAATATGCAAATAGGCTAGCATAAAATATACTAGAAAAAAAACTTACGTGCCAAACACCAATTAGAACGATGTGGCTTTGTTCAATATCTTGTAAGTTGTTCTATACGCCCATAACACGACTGAGACTTTTTCATCCCAATCCTTCCTCCCAACATCACAAATCTTGGTAAGTGTATGACTAAATATCTTGTTAAATGCCTCAGTAGTCCCATTAGCTCCGAGGGTGATAAGGAGTAGTCTTGTGATGAGCCACCATGAACTCTACCAACAAAATCCTAACTGTCTCATTCAAAAAATGAGTACCCCGGTCACTAGTCAAACTCAGAGGGCACCCATACATGTTAATTATATTTTCCCATAGGAATCTTTTACTGCTATGGCCACCTGTAATTCCTCATAGGCACTGCCTCCATCCACCATGTTAGATAATCAATACAAGTAATGATATAACATGAACCCGTCCTTTGCGTGATAGGTGAAATAGGGCCTACAAATTCAATTGCCCATTTCTCGAATGGTTTAACACTAACTATTGGTCTCAATGGAATTTCATCCCTTTTTCTCCTGGCTTACCAAGGCACTGGAAATGATCACAGGCCTTGCAATATTCAATACAATCCTTATAAACCGTCTCCCACCAAAGGCCATCTAAGAGGATCTTGCAGTCACATTCCCGCATAGTGTCCTCCTGTAATTCCACCATGAGCCTCTTCCATGATTGCAGTGTGCTTGTGCTCAAACATGCACCGATGTAAAACCTCATCGCGACCTAGCTTGTATAAGTATCCACTAATTAATATGTAGGGTGCGACGTGTATGGCTAACTGCTTCCTTTTCAAAGTATTCATTCCCTTTGGTGCTACACCCATTTTGAGAAACACAACAATATCTTCCAAGTCAGAGGGTGCGCACCATAATCTGAACAATTGTGCATCTGACATTGTATCCTTAATGCTCTGCACATCCTCTCCTAAGTCAATCCTTGATAAATGGTCAGGCCCCAAATTACTCTTACCCGGTTTTACAACAACCGTAAACTCAAACTCCTAAAATAATAGGACCCACCTACATATGCACCCTTGTAAGACAAGCTTATTCACTAAGTAATTTAATGCCATGTGGTCCATGTAGAATATAAAGGGTGTTGCCAAAAACACTACCTCGAATTTGTGTGATGTGTAAATCATCAACAATGCCTTGCACTCTGTGGTAGTATAATTCTATTCTACATTATGTGGGTGTTAACTTCCTACTAGTAAAGCACAAGGGATGGTCAACAATTCCCTCTCTAGGTTGTGCTAATATCTGCTCCAATCACCATCCCTAAAGCATCAACATGTAT
This sequence comes from Taxus wallichiana var. yunnanensis, assembly GCA_018340775.1. Lineage (NCBI taxonomy): Eukaryota > Viridiplantae > Streptophyta > Pinopsida > Cupressales > Taxaceae > Taxus > Taxus wallichiana. The sequence continues at coordinate 155,461,691 of CM031242.1, read as the reverse complement.
ATGGAATGGCTTATCCCAAGAGGGAAAATGTAATATGGGCACATTGATAAGCCTATTCTTCAATGTGTCAAACGCCATCTGCTATGACTCTCCCCAATGAAATGTACTTTTGTGTTTCGAAAATTCCTCCAATGGCATGGCAATCTTTATATACCCCTTGATAAATTTTCGGTAATACCCCATATGCCCAAGGAATCCACACACCATGCACTCGGCCGGTAGGCTATCCTAAACCCATAATAACAACTTTGGTAGGATTCACTAGCAAGCCTTCTTTACATATGATATGTCCCAACATGGTACCAAATGGAGTAGCGAAAAACACATTTCTTAATGTTGAGAGATATACTCAACTACCAAAGATCTCTCAAACATCAATCTCAAATTGTCACAATGATCCCTCAACAATCCATATACTATCCAATCATCTAGGTAGACTTATAGAATTTTATGGATGAAGTCTCAAACGCCTTAACCATAATGCATGAAAACACAAGCAGATGCATTCTTCAAGATCAAAAGGAATGAATGTATATGAAAAATTCCCCATTCAAAGTGGAAAAATTGTCTTTTCTTGGTCCCTCCTTTGAAATTCTAACTCCGATGATATCCCGAGAATCCATCCATGAAAAAATAGATCTCGCACTTTGGCTACTCCTTCCAGGATCTCCTCAGTGAAGGGGGTTAGAAAAGGATCAATGACACACATTGCATTCAAATCTCTGTAATCAACACAAATCCTTATCCACCCATCCTTAATGTTGATGACCATCGACTTATCCACTCGATTCCTCAAAAAACTCAACGATGTCGATCGATGATAATCTTTCTAATTTCCTCCTTGACCTTGACGTGCAAATTAAAATTCATTCAATAAAGTCTCTTCCGAATTGGGTGTGCACCTTCCTTTAGCTTGATCTTCATTTCTCCCAAGGAGTGGTGAAATCCTTTAAGCTCATGGTACCGCGTGGGAATAAATCCTGGAATTCATGCAACAAATCAATAATATTTGAAACCTCCCTTCCTATCTAGTAGTCTCCAATAGTAGCTTTTTTTAGGTTCTGCCTCCAAGCCAATGTTAAACTTCTTGGTTTTTAGGGGTTCATGGTAGGCACACTTTTTCTCATCAGTACTATCCATAACCTCATGCATACCAATAGTATGGTTAGTGTACACACCCAAAATTGCACATGCTACATTGTTAGGAAAATGGTTACAAGAATCCCCAATGATGATTCAAAATCCTTTCAAGAAGGTGTTCAAGTTCCAAAACCCATTTGCGGTATATATTTTTAGCTTAGATGGCCTTACTTAACTTTTCCATTCATTTTCCCATCTCCCCACTTCTTTCTGTGCTTGTTTTGGCCTTCAGTGCTAGGAATGCCACCCTTCCCGGGCAGCGGTTCTCAAACCACTGTCCAGGCAGGTGGTGGCGGTCCTAAAATTGCCGCCCTGCATAGGGTGACGGTACTACCCACTTTTTCCAGATTCTTCACATGTGTTTTAAACATGTGATGGTTCACTTAATTTTGCTTTTTGCATGCATCCGTGAGCTGAATTGTCTAAAATTAGCTTTGATTGCTTGGTTCTCCTTACTCCTATTTTAAATAAGATTTAATTAGTTGGAACTACCTCTTCTTTCCTTATGCATGAAGTAACCTCCTAGCCTCCATTCCTATATATTTCATGCTTGTATTCAAGAAAAAGGGGGAGATAATTTTTGTATCTTGTATTGTTTTTCTGCCATAATCTTGCTAGGAATTGCATAGCCAAGCTTAGATATCTTGTGTTATCTCTCTTCTACTTACATTGCGTCTAGATTGCTTCCAAGCTGTCATTGCTCAAGCACCATCCTCTTGTTGTTGTTCTTTGCATTCCCAATCCCTTGGACTCACATGAACACTCAGAGAAAGAAAGGAAAGAACTGAGGGGACAAATACTGATACTACTGGATTTGCCAAGGTTCTTACTTTTCAGGTTGGAGTTGTGTATTTGTTTTCTTTGTTTATCAAATTGTCAATTACGAATTGTTAATTTCAATTCCATATCAAATAGAGTAGAAATCAATTTCTTTTCATTTGCAAGTAGTTAGTTAATTTCCAAGAGGGTTTGAATCTTTCATAGCAATCCCGGTGACGGATCCTCTTCTTCCCATCCCTATGGATCTGAAGGAGAGAATATTTGTAGGAGGTTGTCTACACATCATAGATCATTTGGAAAGTTCTTGTTTTAAGTTAGTTTAGTTTCCATACACTCAACACAGTGAATAACCACACCAGGTTATCTTGCTTGTTTAGTTTTAGTGTAGAAGTAGATTTGATTATTTAGAATAAAAGCAAATTGTTGTTTGTGATTGTAATATTTTAGTTTTTTGATTTGTTTAGATTAGTTTCTTTCCGTAGTAGCATAGATTGTTAATTTCATTTAGTTAATTTGGACACTTCAAACTAGATCAATACTTACATCCATGTTAGGAAAACAAACCATATGGAATTTACGCTACCTATTCATAGCCTCTAAATCTCCCATTTTCCAACTTGGGTACCAAGGTTCACACCACTAGATCTTAGTCATTGATCCTCCTATAGTTAGCTAGGCACATTCAACGTTGACTACTCGGCACAACCTCGGAGGGTCGAGTGCAGTTGAAGATCACATGTTCATTTTCATCCATACAATTAGCATCCAAGTTTTCCACCTCTTCACCATCTATCATGTAGACCAACTTTCCTTTCTCTTTTTCCATGCAAGTGCGCTCAAGTTGTACTTCCTCTGATTCTTCCTCATCGAAGCATGCTTCCAAGTCAAGTTCTCCCAACAACTCCAAGATTATATCCTCTACTATGGCACTATCTCCCATAGTTAGGCACTTAACAACCTCGTAATGCCTCATTCACCGATGGCTTAGTACTTCGATACTCAAAAGTTTGAATAAGATCAACTGTCAAATCTGTGGTTTCTGTCTCGACGACGTAACTTTGAATGAAAGTACCACATGCACGCATCCTTGTAAGGTGGAGTAAAGCTTATGCACCCATAGTGATGGTGGTAGGGATTCCATGCCTTCCATCCAGGCCTTCTCACATGTCTAGATGTGAAATGAGATGGGTTCCTTCCCATGATAGTATTGTATAACAGTAGGCACATTAATTGAAAGGAACCTAATAGAGAATGTGATTCTCACCTCGCGCCACTCTTAAAGGTTATCTCGATGGGTCGCCCACCAATGTGTTATGGTCCCGCATAAAGTATAAATAAGAATAATTCTCCATTTGATCTCACATCTCCATTAGGTCTCAATTACTCGTAGGAAAACATCAGGGTTTCCTTCCCCAATGTAACTTGGCAACTTTCTTCCTCCGTGCACACGAGTGAGAGCACTTTTTCACTCTTGTCACAAAGCCTCTTAATTACCTTTTGACTAACTCATATGTCTCATGCACCCAATTGTCACATGCCACACTAGTTGTATCACTTATAGATTGAGCATCTTCCCATTGAATAATGCCTTCTTTTGTTGGTTGCACAACCTCAGGGTCTTTGATAGTGCACACATAGATTATGTCTAGGTCTTCTTCCAACAAGGGATTAGTATAGGGTGCTAACTTTCTGTCTCGTTAAAGGAATTATAACACGTTCCTCCTTGTTCTCAAAACTTATATACCCCTTATTAAAACGTAAGTCAACATTGTTCTTACAGCACCAAGGGTACCCAAGTAACACTAGAAATTTGTCCACCTAAGAGCAAGCACCAATACTTCGATGTCTCCAATTAATTTTTCCCCTTGGATAGTGATAGAAACATCCTTTAAGACACTAATGGGCATCACCTTTGTTTTGTTAGCCATATAAAGCACATTTGAAGATGGTTGTAATAGGGGCCTTCCCATTTGATTCCATACATCCAAGGTTAGCACATTAAATTTTGTGCATGTGTTAATAAGAATATTAATTAGGTGTCATCCATTAACAACTGCATTCAAGGTAATCTCCTTATCATAATCAAGACTGTGAGGAGGAAAATTAGCATGCGAGAACCTTCCTCTTGCGATCGCCTTTGGTGCTTGATACTTTTCCTCTCAGCCACTATCCTAACAAAGGGATGATATTCTCTTATCTTAGCATCTTGGATACCTCCCTGACTTCATCAAAATCCTTATGTGGAGACTTAGCACTATTCTTCTTATCTAACTACTTTGACTTCTCCTTCAGGCACTAGATCTCTCCTTGTAGGCTTCAAATAACATCCATGGTTTCTTGATAAACTTCCTTCTGATGCATAGGGTCCTGGATACTTCCCATGCACTACTTCTTCTCTCGTAACCAACAGTCTCTAATTTGGTATCTCCTAGCGCATGCATCCTCAACTTGTGTTGTCACCAATATAGGTTATAACTTTGACCCACACGTAACCCTTGGCATCCACTTTGTGGATAAAATCTCTTCACAATTACCATCATGACACCTTTAACCTTCCACCTTGCTTGTGGCTCATGTGTTCAAACAATTACGGGCATTCCTCATACTTGTTCTTTTTCCCACACCAAGAACACTACAACAAATTGGGACACTCGCACTTATAATGTTATGTGGATCCATAGTTATAACAGTTCCGAAGAAAATTCACTTCTTCCTCTGCAATTTTCATGGCCTCAAAATCCACCCCAAAAGCCTCTTCCATGACCTCCTCCATCCACGTACCCTTCATAATGACGACCATCATCCTTAGAACTACGAAAATGTTGTTACATTGTACACAAGTATCAATGGCATCATGTATAAGGTCAATCAATCTACACTCCTTAGTGTCATGAGTAGTAGAGGTGTAAATTTTGTAATAAAAGGACACATTCTTATGGATCGCGTGTTGTAACAACGGGCATATACTTACATCATGATCTCTATGGAAAATCTCATGGTCCACTAACATGACGTGCATCAATCTTTGTAGGAAATTATCCTTTATATGCCCCTCTACTTTGTAGTTTGTGCACCATAGCCCACTGCGAGTCTCATAAGCTGAGTTTGTAGACAGTTTCTCTAACTACTTTGCCATGGCAAAAATATGGGCTTTAAGGAATGGACTAATTACGCAGTCAACACTTCCTACGGCGTTAGTGTGTAAGGCAGCCTCCAAGGCCTCGCATGGATCTATGAAGGTCTTATGTGAAAGCACCCTCCTGAATGGAGTGATCAACCCTCCGATGAACCACTGAGCATGTTGAGATGGGTGAATATCATAAGATAATTTTGACATAAGAGTCTTAAAGTGCACATCATACTCCCACAACTTTTTGCCATCCCTTGTTGGATTTCCTTCAATGCAAGTAATGCTCTTCTATTCAAACTCAGGAATGTGGAACTCTGCCAAAAATACATCACGCAACGTGATGTAATCCACCACCATCTAGTGTGGATCATACTTCCTATACCAGCTATGCACGCGCCCTTACAACATAGTTGTAAAATGACTCGCCTTCCTTTCTAGTGTAGTGATACCCTTCATATGCCATAACAACTCATATTTATGCACATTTTCCACAATGTCTTCCATACCTTTGTAATCGGAAAATACAAATGCATCTCAAAAAATACCTACTGAGGTTATTGAGGCCCTTACCCACCTAGATCTAGAACCTTGGCCTCCTCCAATATTTCCACCACCTCTAGCACCACTATATCCACTAGTGCTAACTCCTCTAGATCCACTAGATCCTCCTGATGTCATAGGTAAGGGCCTAACATAGCTACTCCTCATGCGAACCCACCGCCATGCTAAACTACGCGCCAATAATCTGTGAAGTTGAACCACTCCCAGATGTGTTTCCCACGCCACTTCTAGATGTGATACCCAAACTTTGTGAACCCACACCTTGCCCAAATGTTGTACCAGACATGATACCTCCGAATATAAGAAATGAATGTGTAGCCATAGATGTACCAAATGAAAAATTATACCTCCTAGGTGTTGCTTGACCACCAATATCAACACCACTAACAACTGAATAAACAAATTTTTCCTCAGAAAATGGAAGGCCAAGCATCATGGTTTAGTCACCAAGTGGGCCAAGAGGTGCACCTAAAACTATCCTTTCTTCACGTGACAAAATCTCACCAGAAGCTAAGGGGGTAACTATCCCACGCTTGCCAAGATGGGGTAGCACAAACTGCTCAGGTCCCACACCTTCCGTGTAGACCTCAAATCCTTCCTACAACATTTTCCTTCGTATTTCCATCACTCCTGTAACCTCATGTTGTCTCCTCAACTCCCTCTCTCACACTTCATCATACTTGAGTCACCTCTCTTCTCTTTCCTTCTCCGTTGTAGGATCAACCATGCTTTGGATAATCACAAAATGTTCCTTTACGCACCCAAATTTACACGTGTTACATTGTTGGAAATGGTTCAAAAATCCTCAATGATGATTCATGTCTTTTCCAAAGGTGATCAAGCCCCTTTACCTATTTTAACTTCATATTTTTGGCTTAGATTACCTTACTTAGCCATTTCCTACTTTTTCGTGGCTTTCTGCGTCATTTTGCTTAATTTTTGGCCTTGAGTTACACAACCGCCACCTTTCCGGGTGGTGGTTGCGCGCAACCGCCACCTTGTGAAGAGTGGTGGTTTCGTGTGAATTAGCTGAGACTTCTCGTGCATTATTTGGATAGGTGTTAATTCAATCCGGTTCACCTTTAACACACATTTATTGGTCACTTTGGCTTGTTTTAAGCTTGATTGATTTATATCAACGTCCTCTTCCACTTCTAATTGTTGATTGAGATTTGAACTACTACTGCTTATTGTGATGTGGCATCCCATTGCTGCCAAATGGATTTGACCATTTCCTATCCTATGTTCTATAAAACCAACGCTTCTTCTGAAATAAATGGCTAGAGATTTTTATCATGTTTACGTTATCTTTGTTGAAATCTAGCTAGAAACCACACAACCAAGTAGTATTCTCTTGCATTTTTCTTCCTCTACCAACATTTCTACTATAACACTTGTAAGACAACATTTCTCTAGTGTATTATTAGTTTCTTCCTTTGCATTCCCAATTCCCTGGACTCACGTGGACACAAAATATTGGAAAAGATAACTGAGGGGACACAAAGTGATACCACAACTAGCATTGCCTCAGCACTACAATTTCCAGGTTGGGGTTGCTATTGAGTTTCTTTATTTCTTCATTTATTTATTTTTGAATCTGTATGCACACTTATTTACTAGAGTAGCAAAAGTCATTTCCATTTCAATTGTTGCAAATAGATAGATCATTTCCAAAAGATTTCATTTATTCTATAGAAGCTTCTAGTGATAGATAACTTCCCTGCCTATCCCTAAGGGTTTGCAATGGAAGTGTGTATGGAGGAATGCTTCGCATTAATTTAGAATCAACTGCAATATCATTTCATTTGTAAAACCTCCATTGAATCCTTCTTTACTTTTGTCAGGGAAGTTGTAGGGGAAGAAAAGATTCTAAGAAGCTTTGATTTATTCCCATGCCTCTGAGATAGAATAGAGGATTCACATTCCACAATTACATTTTGGAAAATCTTTGTTTAGTTAGGATAGATCAAATATATTGTTACACAGATAAGTAGTTACATATGACCATTTATTTGTATAAGATTTGTAAATTAGAATTAGAGGCAATTCATTTATTTATTTCTTTGTTTCCTTTCTTAATTCATGTAGTCTTGTTTCCCTACTCCCTTTAAATCCCAAGCATGTCGAGCCCCTCTTTTATGTGAGCCTTGTAAGAATGTTCACCATTAATGGAGGAATGTTTGCAGAAACAATAATGCATGCATTCATTCTAGCATAGAAGTAAAGACACTAGATCTTAAACATAGATGCATCATAATGCAAAAGTAAACACTACAACATCACAAAGAGATCAGATCTGAACCATGAGAAAATGAAGAGCACTAGGGTTTGAACCCATAAACATAGATATTCATAACAATCCATCATATTCATTGATTCAAAACTATTTACAATAGCCAAAATTACATCAACAGGGTCATACCGAATGAATATATCAAGATAATAACATCCTACCCTCCCCATGGCTCTAATCTAGAAACCCTATATTACCCCCTTAGAACCATTACATATTATGATTTTGTAGAAATGCACCACACATATGCACACCCCATATGCACCCACACTCCACCTTTTTTCCTAGATCCAAATGCCTCCTTAAATAGGATAGGAGCTCACCTAATCATCATTCTAGAAGAAATCCCACATGCCAAATGTCATCATATTATGTTATACTCGAGTGTCCAAGCCATGTAGATGCTAGCTAGCCATAACAACCTCCACTTTTTAGCCCATAACCATAATGATTCCTTGGAATATTCTTTTCTTGAGCTTCAAGTCTCCATGTAACAACCTTGTCATCATTATGCCTACCCCAAAACTTCACGTGTTTTGCATGTGATACCCTTAAACGCTTTCCTTCTTCCGTTCATAAACCTATCTCTCCTCATGCGTGTTCACTTACACACTTTTCTCCATAGTGCCTTCCACACACGCTCATCTTCTGCTTTAGGACTTAGTCATTTTTAGGCTCAACATCACCCCACACTAAATGTGTTGTTTGTCCCATAAAACAATTTGATCTCCAACAAAGAATAAAGAATGGAGGGAAAGAATAACCTATATCTAGCTTGTGCCAAAGAACAAAATAATTTTGCTAATATTGTACAAGGATTGGGAAGTCTTTGTTCAAGGATGCTTCAATCTTATTCCAGGCATCCACCTCACTCTATGCACTTGTTGAAATAAATCCCCTATTAATGTGTTGACTTCATCAAATGATAAATTTTCATCCTCATCCTTCAATGTATTCACAATATTCTCCACCTGCTTGCTAAGGTCATTCAACGTGTCCGTCCTTCGTGTATCCTAGGGATATAATTCCTTCATTTTATTTTTAATAAAGACCCTTAAGAATTTGATCACCTCAGACTTATTCTTGATTTCTAATAAGATCTTGTCCCATTTTGCCCTATTATTCTTGTTATTTTCCCGAACTCATTTAGGTCCAGATTATGGGTAACAACCAATACACTTGCCACCCTGTCCCTATCTCCATAGTTGTCATAGAAAACTTCAGCCATGTGTGCTACAGTTTTTACAGAGGAAAGGATCTCAGAGTACCGAGTAATGGTCTCTTAAATGTTTGATTTCTCCTCCTCTTTCGTCATGCCATAAATTCCTCCACTGACTCTAATATAAGTGGTTACTTCTCCATCATGATTAAACGTGTCAAATCCTCCAAACAAGTGGAAAGATGACTTGTACTTGCTCGTCGGGGGGCTAATTCAGGCACTTCAAAATATTGGAGTTTGAGATAGTCTCTCGCTTTCTTGTAGGATTTGCACACTCTCACCTTTTCCTCTCTCAACTCAACCTTCAGTTGCACAATTATCGACTCCTTCCCCTTTATCTCCTTATCTCTTTCTATAATCTCCCTGTTCTTTTCATCCAATTATTTTTCTAAGGCCCTGATCCTATTATTCCTCCCAAATAACCTTGCCTCCACTTCCACTCGACACATTTTTTAGCATGTTACATGCATGTTCATCAGTTAGCTGTTGTGAATCCATAATAGGATTTATCTCATTGGGGTTTTGTGTGGTTACCAATGCTCCTGCATCGACTTCAAACTTTGGTTCATCAACATGGGACTCAAAAGTCCATGAAAACATCTTCTTTGTGCATGTGTACACACTATCTTTATCAAATGATGACCAACAGAAGATTTGGTTTGACGCACTCGTGCTTTAGGAACATGCACGCAGGACCTTGTTAAGATCATTGACATAAGTAATTGTGGGTCCTTGTGTAACCATATTTTTCTTGCCACCTATGCGCACTCCTATTGGGAAGTTGACTGCTAAACTGGGATCTCCACCCATCCTCCCATACTCTTTCTCTACTTCTTCCGTGCTACGCTCCACCTCGTGCTCTACCAAATCCTTGATGATACCTGATACTTCCTTCTCCACTATATCTTCCAACTTCTCATCAAACAAAAAGTGCGAGGTCCTATACACATTCATCCCCACTTCCTCTTCACTTCCTTATTTCTCCAAATTTCTTTCCAAAAATCATCCCGCTCTTCATCAGATTCATGTACATTGAACACCGGGGTCATTTTCTTGCTCGTGCTCTTCATTCTCCTCCTCGGACTTATCACCCCGCATGCTCTCCATCTCCTCAAAGTCTAAACTATATGTAATATTTTTCTTCTCCTTCACCGACGACTCCTCTATCCCATGAGACCTTTCCTTCTTGGGTGACGCCTCTCCTTCATGAGGATTTGTACTTTATTGGTGACCTCTTCCAATGAGTATAAGTGCTCATGCCCACACTTGAATCTTGTGCCTTTATGGTTTGAACTACCTATACACTCGGCACCCTACTTACTGGGGTCTCCACTCTTTCTCTCTTCTTTGGAACTATCTTCTTTCTCCTGGTGGGGTCTTCAGGGATGGAGACATCATCATCGATGTATGCATCATTCTCAAACTTGGGCCTTAGGCATATGTACACCCTTAATACCGTGTTTCCTACAAGTGGCAGTATTATGGGCCTTAACATATGTATGTCATGAGAGACATACTTCTCCACATATGCACGCTTCTTAGGATACACTAATGTTCGGTGTAGCATGTGGTGATCCTGATCTACCTCACTTAGATAAAATCTAAGTTTCTTGGCCTCCTTGAACCTCATTTCTGCATGTGCTTTGAAAATACTACGTTGTGAATGCAAACGGTAGTTTACACCATGGGCATTTAGTGCCATTAGTTAACATGAACTTGCCAATGTAGAAGTTATGGTACTCTACAAAATCACCCTCATCCTCTACCAAGGATGATAATTGCTCTGGAATCCTCCACTCTACCCCAAATGCATCGTTCATCTTCTTGTACCACTTATCCAAGCACACCTTGTATGCAATCAAGTTATTGTTTCACAAGTATATACTTTGAATCTCTTAGCTGGGGAGGGATTCTCATCAAGTTACTCCCAAATGTTGTTATTCGGCCCATCGGGAACTTCAATCTTAGAAAACAAAATGGTAAGGATAATATTATCATAAATAATTTTTTCTGGATCGTGCGCGACATTGATGATATCCTCTGAAATGAAGGCCAAGAGGTTATAGGTTGTCCCTTCTAAAATATTTAAGCAAACATTCAATCATATCTTATTCACAAGGCCCACCGTTCTTGCCCATTTAACTTGGTGAGAAAGTGCACAACCATTTTCATGACTAGGTCAGTGATCTTGGCAATATAGAAATAGTTCTTTCCCTTCTTGTATTCATGCTCCTTAGCTATCTCCATGATAGCCTCCTTATTGTGCAAGTCATCGTCCAACGACTAACCCATGTAGATAGTTCTAGTGTATTTGGAGATCAACGTGGGGTTATGTGCATTCACCTCCTTGTGAAGTAGAAGTAATATTTGTGCATGCACGACATGAGCCATTAGTATAACCTCTTAACTTTTCCGAAAAATGGGAACTCAAAAAGTTACAAAATCCCAACCTTCTCTAGTTTTGTCTTCACAAAGTCATCATACACTAATTTTTCATCATGTGTTCTCTCTCCCATAGGGAAAATGAGCTCCAATGCCATCTCCTTCTCAAGTGGTATTTTTCCTATGGTTATAAACACTTATAACCATATTCCACATGTGAGAGACCCATTCTATCCCCATTGAAATGTCATCCGAGTACTTCATTTCCGCATACCACTCTTCATTAAAACTTGTCAAGTGTGGTGACTTTCCTTTACCCTTGCCCTTATTCTTTGGTGAAGTGTTCGATCCTTTCCTTAGTGCCATTTTTCTCATTAACCTCTTGTAAATTATTTTGTGTGTCTTACTTTGGCTCCACTCCTGTAAAATTTCTTAAAAACTTGTGCCCTAACTCTATAAACCCTAACCTGGAAAATTCTCCTTCCAAAAGACAACATAAATAATCATAGGAATTCAGAAAAAAATCTCCTTCATGCGTGCCTTTGTACTTCATTCCACTCTGGCTCACAAATATACCAAATTATCTAATTTACACACAACTCTTCACAAATTCTCTCGCAAGGATGCCCTAGTTCGCAAGAGCTCTTCAACAAATAAATGCAAGGTAAAAAGAATAACTTACCTTGACCTTTTATTTATAGATTTTTTCTTTTTCCCGCATTAACTCCCATGCCACCTACCACCGTATAATTGCATTAAAGTTGGATTTTTCCAACACTATCTATTTCACCTCAAAGTAATGTGATAAAATTGATAAAGGTAATTAGTGTAGGAGGTATACCTATGAATAGTTAGGAGAAGGTTACATGCATTGTTGAATTTGATCGAATGATTATAGCGAGATTCCCTTTGGTTTGGAGGAACAACTTGTATAAGAAACACAACAAGCCCATAAAATAACATTAACAATATAGGTTGGTGGATTGCGCAGCAAGAGCTAGATCTGAGAAGTGAGGTGCTTCTTAGAAGGCTGTTAATCCACTTTTAAATATAATTTAATGCAAAAATAACATGAAATAAGGAAATATTATTATAATGGTACGATTTAGGTGTCTCGTGCTAATACAATAAGTAAATTTAATCTAATAGAAAAAGTTACAATTAAATCCAGAGGGGTGGTAGGTTGTTTGGGTTTGCAGGTCTAACAGAGGTTGTAGGTGAGGTCTGGGTGAAGTTTAGTAAGGTTCTGGGATGTTTGGGAGAAGTTATAAGCTTGCTAGTTCTAAGTATTTTACCATTCACATAGACCAAGATTGGTTAAGCGATCGATGCTAGTATTAGTAATGGACTGACACCGGTTGGGTGACCGGTGTCGAGGGGAAATTGGTAAGAATATTAAAAATAAGGTTTTGGGTGTCTCGTGATTGTATGGAGAGTCGAGGGAGTTTGGGGAAGGATGATATGATTTTTGTTAAGGCTCAACAAGGGTGGTAGAGGTGCTAGGATGGGTGAAATGGTTTAGGTTGATGGAATAGGTGGTAAATAGGTGAAAGGTGGTATTCAAGATAGAGAAGGATTAGATGAAATACTTAAGATCAAAACAAAATCTTAACAAATAAGAATGAATTAATTATCTAGTAACCTATAGATCTGAAGGTGGTTGTTGATTGACGAGTGTTTATGGGAGATATGGGAATGGGGTGGTGTCCAATGCTATGGAAACAAAGCTTGTGTTCTCTCTTTTGTGATGATACGAGGATGTGGATGCATCAATGAATGTTGGTGAAGATTTGATGGGCTCTCGCGTTTTTTGTCCGTAGCTTGAATGCTCGAGAGTTAGAATTCCAAAGCTTGAGTGAATGAATGAATTGAAGAACTTGTGCAAAGAGTTAGAAACTCTTATTTAAGGTAACTGATGATGGTTAGGGAACTAGTGTTGGCCGAGGGATAACTAACATCGGTTAGGGAGAAATGGTCAATTTTTCTAAAATTAGCCTAATTGCTCCCAGATTTGGCGTGATTGAAGTTTTAGGTCCGGGTTAGAAGTGGGAGATAATGCTAAATGTAGCGGGAGAGTGGTTAGAGAGATAAAAGGTCATGATGATTAGGGTTAGAAAGAGTCCTCGTTAGTTAGGATAAGTGGGGACTTGGTCTAGAGCAATTAATAGGTTTAGAACAGTCTAGGGTGAGGTGTATAAGTGAGGTGGTTAGGTGAGTTAGATAATTAACATAATTGTGATAATTAAAATGTGTGCAAGTGAGCATGGTGGGGAATAATATTAAATTAATTATTCAAAGGTAATTTAGAGGGTTGCGACCCAAATTTGGGTGTTTACATTTGCCCCTTTTTTGTGTAGCTTGTATTGATAAGTTTACACCGATAAAAGGAATGGTTGCCCTGTGTATGGGTTGATGTGAACCCCATCAAACTCAGATTTGATGAAGGAGTGGTAAGAATTGGTGATGAGTTTGATAAAATAGTAGGTGAAGAAGAAAAATAAGGTAGGGGTCGGGAGCAAGAAAGGGTTATTTTGGGTGTAGGTAGTAGGTGGGGGCATTCAAACACACACACACACACACACACACACACACACACACACACACACACACACACATAGAATGAGACAAGGAACTAGGATCAAGAGCTCACAAAATCTACATCATCAAAGATTAGTAGTTTATCCAAATAAGGTTGATGTGATCCAGGTATCCAAGGTATAGGATATAATCCTGAAACAGAACTAGGATAGGTGTAGGAAAAATCATTAGGTGGGTTCCACAATACCAATAGGTTTGGTTTGGTCAAGATAAATAACACAACATAAGATAAGGCAAGGTTGGTAGGAAAAAAAACGAGTAACGTAACCACAAGGTATAATGAGTAGGTGAATTCGAGTGTCAAATAGGCATGGGAAAGTTGGTAAATAGGTAAGGCCGTAGGAAAGGCTGAGGTAGAGGAAAAACATGCCCCAAATGATAGTGTGGTCAGGTGTGAGGCAATAAGGCAATTAGGTGGGGTTATAAGGCTAGGTGGAGGCTTGGGTAGCAAGAAAATGGTTTTGGGTAGCAAAATTGAGGGTAAATTAGGTATAGGTTGGTTGGAAAGGTGACCAACACCGGTTGAAGGTTAACCGATGCGAAAGGATAATCGATTTTGATCCACCTGGGACATGAGATCAATGTCGCTCAAGTCAGATTAGGGGTAAAAAAGTAAAATCTGTATATTGCAAATTCATTTGTAACTTTCCACTTTTGGAAAAATGACAGAAATATCTTTTAGACGAGAGAAAGTACAAGGTGTAGTGGAATTCGAGTCAGGTTGTGCGAGCAAAGCAGTTGATAGGAGTTCAGTTTGACAGGCCTGCAAGATCGATACAAGTGATTGGATTGGTTGAGAGCTAAGGAGTGGATTTAGGCATGGATGAGGTCGAGAGGGAGTGGGATGACCACTAGTTTAGAGACAGGAAATCCATTTGGTGTTTTTGATTAGAACAAAAATAAAAGAATGCTAAATTTGGGTTTTTTTCTAAATGAACTTGAAATTTTTATTAAAAATGGGGAAAAATTGGGTATGGGGAGGGTGAAATATAGGTTAATTAGGTGGTAAAATGAATGTGGGTGGAATTTGGGTAGTTTGGGGTAGGTTTTAGAGGGGTTTTCTTAATTTTTGGCAAAATAGGGACGTTGAGGTTCGGCCCTAGGGATGAATGAGTGACCAACATCGGTCACACATTAGTTGACGTCGGTGGGGTAAAAAGGTGGTACCGGTACTGGGGTGACCAACATCGCCACCGTAAAAAGTGACTAAGGCCTAAAAAGGAGGTTTAGATGGCAAAAATAGAGAAAACTAGAAGGGTAGGATAGATGGTGAAGTAGGGAGGTAGCAATAGATAGAGTAGGTGTAGAAAATGATAGAATTAGGTGGGGTTTAGGGTGAATGGAAGTATGAATGATCGGGTTTTAGGTGCAAGTTATGTCAAATTGGTGAAGGCAGGAAAGTAGTAAACCAGAATATGTGAAAGTGTTTAGGCAAGATAGAATATAGGGTAGGTGAGTGAATTAGGTAGAAAATAGATAGGCTAAGAAAAGTGTGTGTGGGATGGGACTGGGTAGGTGCAAATAGATGATTAAAAAGAGGTAAGTTCTTGAAAATTTTAATTGGTAATGATGCAGTGCATCACTAGTTGAATATGAGGGACATGATGTCACCATTGTTGGTACAAATGCGAGGTAGTGTCACTAAGGACGAGTGGGACCATATGAGAGATGTTGGGCTTGTCGGTGTGAGGTGATACCAACACATCATACGAGATCATAGTTTTATGGTCACTCTCATCGATAGATGGGACTCAGTGACCAATACCTTCCATTTACCCACCGAGCGAGATGATTATCATACTAGAGGATGTGTATAGGATTTTGCGGCTACCGATTGTGGGGGAGCCAATATATTAGATTTCATCAGATGAGGCATTTGAGCCTATGGTCATAGTATTTGGTGAGGTAGTCTCTGTGACTTGAGTGAGCATAGTGCCAACATCAGCCTATGGAGACATGTACACGCACATCCTCGGGAGACCAAAGGTTGGCAGATTGATGATGGTGGTGTGGGATATTATGCACTCCTGCATTCGAGAGGGCAACATATTTTCTTGAGCATTGATGGGGGTTTTACAGGACATGATTGAGGAGCGGGTTCATTATGCATGGGCGCTAACCTACTTGGTACAACCGTATCAGAGCAGAGAGCTATGGGCCTATCGGAGGATGCAATGATATGGTATCTATTGTACTTCTTTACTACATTACTGGGCATATGAACACATAGTTATTGTGTACCCACAGGGACTTCCAAGACATGATTGGCATCAGGGCATCGCTAGAGCTGGTTATAGGAGATGGGTGCCCATAGGGGCTCATCCACAGATAGAGGAGGTGTCACACAATGTGACTTATTATAGATGGATGCTAGAGGGATTATATGCGATGGATATTGTATGGCAGCCATATGTGGATTTCCCATCTTATGGAGGTATGGTAGAGGAGCTGAGGGACCTACAGTTGGTCAAATGGATATAGGGGAGACATGCCGGTGAACACGAGATGTTTCCAAAGTGGGATGATTCTAACGCTAGTTCGGGCTACATCAAGACATGCCCCTACCATTTCCTTAGTATTGAAAAGATGATATGGAGAGACCTTTATCTCCACCTCATCTTACAGAGCTAGCAGGGCAGGAGGATCAGGTCGTCGATAGACGGATTGATGACATAGGTACAACTGTTGCATACAAACAATGGTGGGTAGTGCAGCTATAGGAAGCACTACCACATCCAAGCCAACCAGATGTAGCTACAATGATAGTGCAGAGGGGTGCACTATAGGGGCATGTTACTACTTTACATTTATAACTCACATAGGTAAAAGCACAAATGACCACCCTCCAGACAGGTGACTAGGCTACGGTGACAACTAGCTCTGCATAGGCTCGGGCTCTCGCACGTGCTTTGGTAGGGGATGGGTGACATGTAGTAAACTTTACCAATGTAGGTGACAGTGGTTTTAGGCCTAGATAGTCACATTACATGGGCGATTAGCAAAGATCATCACATGCACATGTGATCTGCAATAGTTGCAGGTAGCTACATAGGTACTAGTAGTGAGACAGGGTCCCATTGTATGGGCACAGGTACTAAGAAAGGGTCACGTATTATAGATATCAGGAAGGGACCATTGGTACTATTACAAGGTCTACAAGTAGGTGCCATAGTTGTGGTATGCGCCCAGGTGATGTCTATGGTCAGCTATATAAACGTTATGGTAGAGGCGAGATATTATTAGGATAAGATTTTAGATGTTGGTCTTCAGGTGATGACATACACCGAGTATAGGGCCCAGATGCATCCAAACTAGAGGACTCACAATACCAGTAGGATAGGTAGTCATCGATCTCATGGGCATTTCCAGAGGGAGGTGACTAGTTCACAGAAGTCTAAGGCCAGATAAGGGTATTGGAGAGATGATGAGCGGGTGAAGACCGGGACTAGATGAGGGTACTGGAGATAGTAGTGTAGGTGCCGACCCCTCATATGGGTGAGATAGGGATGATATTAGAGACACAAATATTACACATTAGACAATATTTATCCCGGTCTTATACTACTATTTAGAAGGTTCTCAAGTGTACAAAGTACTAATTAATCCAACCTTTTGGCCACCTTTTTCTTATCTTTTATTTCATCTTTCCCATGTATTTCCCAATACCTATCAACCCATTTCATGACTATTCGACATTCTAGCCTGAAATCAGGGCACCCCATCTTATCGAGGCACCCCGAGGTGCCTTGGTTCCATTCCTGGGCACCCCGGTCTATGTATAACCTCTTCTGCTTCTTTTTGGGTCACTTTGTAATCCTCCGCCATGAATGACATTCTTTATTTCTTCATAATCTGAATTACAAATGTTGATAGGTGATTCTTGTTCTGAGATGGTGCTCTTTAGAACTTATTGATCATGTTTTTGTAAACGATATGTTTTGGGTAAGTACAACAAGTTGGGGACAATTAAGTGGACATCAAATCTTGAATTTTACATAAAAAACAACAAAACATCAAATTTAGTCTTTGTAGACTTGAACCATTCCGAAAAGTAAAAATATGTCATAAAAATGGTAACATCGTGTAAGGGAGACTGTTAGCTTTGTAGAAATATTGATTTTAAAGTGAATAGAATAGGATAAATATCATTTTATAATTTTTTACTAATAGTAGGTCTTTAAGACACTTTTTCTCATGAATGTTTATGTCTATGTTTAAGACTACAAAATTTTGTTTCACTTATCAGAATGTGATAAAAATTATACCATCCCAACCATGGTGAAATTATATACATGTTCAAAAAAATTATTTGATTTCAATATTTTTTGATGAAGTTATGGTGGGAAAACAGAAAGTGCTCTATTTTCTTTATGTTTTCAGACCACTTTCACAGAAAAATAATAAAAATTAAATATTGCTAAAAAAAATGAAAAAAAAATCTATCCCAAGATAGATAGCGACATCTAACTTCTCACCAAAGGAAAAATATATATATCAATTTTTGGTCATCTAAATCGCGGGAAAATGGACTGCAATCTTATAGGCATTTAAAAAAAAAAACCAAGTCATTGAATTTTGAGTGTTTAATATAGCTAAACTTGTCCATTTTTAAAAAATTAGTAGTTTAGAAACTAGATTCTGGATGCTACGATTCATATTGATATAATTTTTCTAATTTTTAGTGTATGCATTGCTAATAATCCCTATAAGTTTATATTATGTTGTTATTTGCAATATGATGTCCACTTATGACCTCTTTTTGTCCCCCAACTTGTTGCATTTATGATTTTATCTTATAAATTGATATAGTCATAATTGACAATGCCGAGTTAATATTGAATTGTTTCACGGACTTTATATCGAGATTTTAAATTTCATTCTGTGTATATAGGTGAAAGGAAGTAAATTCAGTCTTATGGGACTATGCCAATAAATGGCCTAAGTTGCAATAGTAAACTTGTTCCACTATCTATTTCATTACTAATAAAGGAATATTCATACCTTGGATCAATTGCAGTGATCTAAGGCATGCCATTGATTGAATTTTTGCTTCGATCATATCTGCTAAATAAGGGTAACACATTCTTATTTCGATAAATTTTTATACTTAGGATTAATAATAGGAGATCGTTGGGGCATCCAGTATCATCCTTCTATGTAATCCAATTACCTTGTTTAGATAAAGTTACTTGAAGGTAATGTTATGTTAACCGGTGAGGAAACTAATTTAATCTAGCCACATTTGATTTAATTACATTCCCTAAATATAAGCTAAGGAGAATTCGTTATTGGGAGAATTTTAATCCCTAAACCTAATCTATGGTATTTTGCATTGGACCCTAATTAAAACTACACTACCCTAAGTAAATGGGGGAAGTGCATGTAAAGGGACCTAATCCCTAATCTAATAAAAATGATTTCCTAAAGTCCTAAGCTATGGATTAAAACTTAGGCAAAGGGTGACTAACCTATGTGACATCAACCTAACCTAAATGTGACTATGGTTAGCTTGATGGCGGGTGAGTTTGGATGGTGGTGTGGTGTAGACACCTATAATTACACCCAAGTAATTTAAATACTTAAATTGCGCTAATTATCCCCTTTCGCAAATCAACGACATATCATCAAAAGCACTCATATTCCCTCTTGTTGTAGTTAATTAATTACAATACACTCATTAATTAAGTTGCCTATTCAAAATACCCCAATTAACGACTTTCCGTTAATAAATCACCCCTTCTACCTAGAATAATTAATTATTATTAATTAATTAGCTTTCCTTTCCATTCAACCAATAAATTAATATTTAATTGATTTAATCCCTTTCTAATAGCCTAAATCATACTAATATTCCTCTAATTGGCTTCTATAAGCTCACATCTACCTATTAGTTAATCACATTTGATTAATTAAAGCACCCCCAACTCCCATGACTTGCTAAAGATAAATTAAATCCTTCTAAAGTAAGGTTACCTTTAATAAATCAACCTTATCCATTCATAATCATGTTTTACCTTTATCCCACATTCATGAGGATGTGTTGAATCCTTTATCCTTTGGGATATATAAAGAGCCCTCCAACTACCTTTTACTTACACCTAAAACTCCTTAGAGAGCAAATGTGAAGCATATAGCAAAGAGACTAAGAGCGTGCACCTTGTTTTCTTGAGAGTTCATCATCTTGAAGAGTTAAACCTCTTTCTTAAAGTTCTTGGGTCATATGGGAGGTGCTAAAAGGGTCTTGTAGCCCAACTTTGACTAGCCCCCATTCCTAGGTTCTTGGAACATTAAGGACAATTGTTTTTGATAGCCATGGAACCTACCTAGGTTCTTTCATTTGCATGTTGTTAAAAATAGAGGTTATTTAGATACTTAAAATTGTTGATTTCATAGTTTTATAGATAAATGTTAAGCATCTAACCCTTGATTAATTCTTATCATGATGGTGCTTAGAATGTTTGTCTAATTCTTACTAATCAAGACTATTTAGGTGTTAGTCTTCCATTCATATTTAGCATTAGTTAGAAACAAACACTTTCACACATTTGGCACACCCGGTGGGACCCTTAGTCCCATGGAATTTTAGTTTAAGTTTCATTATTTTGGCTAACTTTTGATATGCACATGTAGTAATTAATGTCTATTTTTGGAAAATTTACTCATTTGATATGTGTAACTTCATGTTCATAGCCATAATTTTAATGGGTTATTGCCATTTTAAAACTAACTTGTCAAAATTTAGAGATATTGTGAAGTTTTCTTTATTTTTATGTACTACGGTTATAGGTCCTGGCGTAGCACAATTTTCGGAGTGTAGGCATGATTTTGAGCCAAACACAGTTTTCAGAGTGTAGGCACGATTTTCGGGGCACACATGTCTCTCTGGTGGCACAAGCATGTTGTTAAAATCTGTCATTCTATCTATCGATCCCTGGTGCATGTGCACTAACCTTGGTGCATCCACCCTAACCCACGTGTAGGTGCACTAACCTGAGCGCACACGTCGCTTTGTATTATAGCTTCACCGCATTCTAAAACCTGCTCGAACGGCACACATGCCCTAACCAGGGCACACATGTGATTTTTGTGGCATAGGCACATTTTTCTAGTAATACAGTTATTATTCTTATTTGGCTATCTATTTTTCTCGAGTGCGCATACATTGTTTTTGTGGCGCACACGCCTCTCAGTGGTGCGCAGCATTTGGTAAGTCAAAAATCCGCAGAGTGGTGCGAGACTCTTTTCATGGTGCACATGCCTCTCGGGTAGCATAGATGCACTATTGATCAGAAATACATAGAGTGGTGCACACATCTTTTGGTGGCACACACGCATAAAAGGGGGCATGTATACCTGTTTAATCCATTTTTTACAACTTTGTAAGTGCTCCTTGTTTTGATCATAACTTTTGACTCGTTAACCCATTTTCAAAGTTTGAATAAGCATTGGAAAGATAACAGAGTGTACTTTGTGAGGGAACTTCCAAAATTTAGATACCTTTGGTATACCAACTTCTATCACAAAACTCCCAAAATTCCCTAGAGACCTCCAAAAATGCAAATTACTAAAAACTGTTATAAAAAGTGCAAAAATTGGATTTCTAGAATTTTTCAATTTTCTTGGTTTTCTAACTCTTGCAGGGTTCTAACAAATGGTTTACAAGTTTCCTTTGCATTAGGTTTCTTTATACTAACTTAATTAAAAACATTTGCATCTTTATTTGTGAAGGTGTGAAATGCGTATGCTCTTCCCTCGCGCCTTTCTAGGTGATCTTGGGAATCAGAAACGTTTCATCACTTTCTTCATACTTGCAAAAAGGTTTAATTAGCTTTCAAATTTGGTTAAAATAAACTTATATTCACATTGTACCTAGGGATTTTCCATTTATTACCAATTTGAGTGAGATATCTTGTTGCGTATGCTCTTTCCTTACGTCTTAGGACGATCTGGGAAATCAAAAACAACATCTTATCTCCTTTATATGACATTTTGGAAAATTACTAACGTTGGTATGTAGGACCAAAATCACTTGTCAAAGAAAGGGGACATCAAAAAAAAAACACAAAACCCTCTAATACACGTGTTTCTTGCAGGTTTCCAAATGGTGTTCGAGCAAACCACACCTAATTAAACAAGATAAAAAGAACAACATATTCAAAACACAGACATGGTTTTGGAAAAGGGTATGTCCCTCTCCGCTCAATGGAACATAACCCTTTGGCATAATTACTTAAGCTACACAATGGGGGTGGTTCCAAGAACCCCAAAATAGTCCACGCAAGAGGGAATCTTATGGATGAAACGAGAAGTGCTCTACACTACCTACTTGACTAGTGATTCCTTTGTGAGATAGCGTTATCGGTTGTCTATGTGGCGACCCTAGTGATAGTACATGTAGATGTAATAGTTGCCTACTATTCTTGAAGGGGGTAAAGTAAAGCCGAGATACTCCCAAACTAGTCAGTGCAACTTTTTGGGTAAATCTCACTCACTCAAGGCAACTTTGTAACACCTAGGATGAGAGAACCACCTAGGAGAATATACTTTTTCCAGGAGCCCACTTTGACCATTCTAAAACAGTGTTGAGTTGTGAACCATATTGAGAAACATGTGACGTGTTACTTTCACTTAGTTTTTCACTTTCCTTAAGGTGAGGTGAAACTCTGCCGAAGTGAGGCCAACATTTTTCATCCCCAATTTTTTCTACATCCTTCACATTCTTTTGACACTTTGTTGATCAAAAGAAGGGTGACTACCTTTGTGTTACCAATCGATTGCTTCTGCCACTTTTTTGTCCGTTTACACCCATCCATGTTTGTGGCTGGGTAAGTTAAACATCTAAAGTGTGCGGAGGCGTATTTATATCATTGGTAGCCTTTGTGATCTTGATACCCACATCAAGATCATCATCATAGTTTGGATTAATTCATCATTTGATCTCCCTTTGACGTGTTACCTTGTTTGCATTATCTCGACACAATTAAGATACTTATGTCATGTTTTTCGTAAATGTGATCTAAGTATCCGCATTGTGGTGTTACGCTGCACACATTTTAACACATCCTTAGTATACTTTGACTTCATTTGATTTCAAACATTGTCCCAAATCTTGAAAGGGTGTCACTTACTTTTTTGCATCGTTTCGATACCACTTTGACACTAATATCTCACTTCTCCATGAAGCTTGATAGACGTGTCCAATTGGTGTGGTTACCTAGCTTACATTTGTAAACCCCACCCTTTAACATTTAGGTCTTGTTGGTTGTTGAACTTGTCGTGGTATCCTTTGATTGGGAGTCACATCTACCCTTTGTTAATATTTATGCCTTGTTCATTTTGAGCTTGACATAAATATTGACATTGTGTTGATCATCTTTGCATCGGGCTATCATTTGTACACACATTTTACATAGGGAGTGTTTTCTTATTGATTGGCTTTGTGTTTCACACTTTCGTGATTATTCATTCAGAAAAATAATTTTTAGGACAATCCCTTTCGATCTCATTGAGATTGTGTCATCGTGATGTCTATTTTCCTTAGACCTTCTTCAAAAAATCACACATGCATCTTCGTACATACCGAATGTCTGTCTAGTTGGCTGCCATTGTGCTGCCCAAATCACATGGAGCCTTCTTCACTTTGAAGAAGTTTGATCGCACTATCTAAATCTATAAATTTGTGGTTAAAACAACACCAAAAATGACCGACTATGCACACGAGTTCCCCATACTTACAAAATACGGAACCTAGGTTTAGCAATTCAAATCAAAAGATTCCCATTACAACTAAACCTCGTTTGGTTCTTCATGCTAGAATTCCCATTGGGTAACTCGTTCCCCACCTTCATCTCACATTCGGTGGTGTGATTTGGACACGTCTAATCCAAATTATTATTCGAGTTCCCCCCACTCTTCTTCTAATTCTAATCCAAACATTTCCTCTTCTTCTGAGGATTCCAATCCAAATATTTCCTCTAACTCTTATGAGGATTCAGATCCAAACTACTATTCGGATTCATCTAATTCAACTCCTAAGTCATCTAATGCGACTCCTAGGTCATGGTCCTCCCTTTCTTTGTAGGATCCTCTTCATCAATCATCTAATGCGACTCTTATGTCGTGGTCCCCCCTTTCTTCGTAGGACCCTTTTATCATGCCGCCTCAACGACGTCTTCTTCCTTTGAAGATACACATGACGCCAAATCCCTCCAATCAGAAGTATATTACAATTCTTGAATCACAGTCCTCTCTTTCTTCACATGACCCTTGTCACCATTCATCTAATGCGATGCTTGAATCACATTCCTCCCCGCTTTGGAGAACCTTCTTCATCAATCACCCCCAAGAATCTTCCTTCTTTAAAGATTCATGTGACTCAAAGTCCTTCAAGACAAAAATTGAAATCCCATGTGTCACAATCTACAAACTTTGGACTTAATCCTACTATTTTACATATGACATACCATTGTATAGGTAAGTCCACAGCACCTTCTTTTACTCCCGAGACATCTATCATCTTCTTCTATCAATAATCATCAAACATCTTCTAAGTCTTCCACACCAAGTGAACCTATTTCTTCCAATCAACCCCTAGGGATCAATCAATAACTCATACCAATTGACCTCTTTCAGAATGAAGAAACAATCAAGGCATTTATAGGGGCGCATGAAGATATTCCTCTAGCAGATTACGAGGAAAGTTTCTCTTTAGACTTCCATGCGCTCACGTATTGTGAGGAAAAGGTTGATTCCTTTTATCAAGAAACCGAGGAAGAGCCTCAGATCATGTAACTTGATCCTCCTCTTATTCTTCCATCTTCACATTCTTCATTATGTGATGAAACTCCTTGGTCTTGCATTGATCCATCACCTATCTTTTCATCACCCAATAACTCTTTTTCTATCATAATTCCTCAATCGCAATCTCTTATGGGGTTAACGCCAAGTAGCCCTTCATATTCATCTAGGTGTGGGTCACATTCTAGTAGCCCTCCCTATGCTATTTGTGGAACATTTTCGAGTATCCCACTATCTTCTATTCTTGGGGCACATCCAACTAGCCCCTTGTCTTCTAGGTATGCATCACCCACGGGTAGTCCATCATCTTCTATTCTTGGGCCACATCCTAGTAGCCCATTCCATTATCTTACATCTATGGGTCACGTCTTAAGTAGCCCTTCTTCTTCTATTCTTAGGCCACATCCTAGTAGCCCTTCATCTTCTATTCTTGGGCCACATCCTGGAAGCCCTTCATCATCTTCTATTAGTAGCTCGCCTCCGGTAGCCCCTCTTCTTCAATTCTTGGACCATATCCATTTCATCCATCACATTATTCTTCTACCAAAGATGGTGGCAAGCCCATGGTCATTTCTCGCATCAGTTCTAAACGTCCATGTTCACTTTCTTCTCCTTCTCGAGATTAGACAAGTCATGCGTTAGCTTATAAGAAACCCAAACAGTTTCTTAATCAAGCTCATATCAAAACTACAAAGAGCTTTATAGCTCCCAACAAATCAAACAATCTCAAAATTCTAAATCAATTGCGATTCAAGAATGCACACCAATGTAACCATTAAGTATGGTGCAAAGTACGTAAACCTATGGATGGGGAATTAAATCTCCCACATATGAAATCCATGTTTCAGAACAAATCACAGTCATTTATTGAGTGTGAACTCACCTCAATCATCGAGATCGGGGATAATATCACTCTCGATAAACAAACGCACCTAGTCTCCCTTATTAAGGAAGTCATAAACATTATTGTTGGATCTTACCACGCAGAGTGAATTTGTTAGTCCCAATCTCTTAAAACTCTCAAAAATCTAAAAATAAAAAATAATTCAAAAATACAAAAAAACATTGAGAAAACACAACGAAAATCAAAGGTACAAAGACCACACATTATAATCGTGTATTGTGTACACATGGATGTTTCTTTCTTCCCTTCCTTTCTATTCTTCTACAAGTCTTCCTACCATTTTCATCCCTTCGGTGATATTTTGGTTAGCTTATTCACATGCATTTTGTGACATTTATCTCTATGGTATCCATTTGACCTTGGTATTTTATCACCTTGGTAAATTAAAGAACGACTGACCTCTTAGAGATCTTATCATATTCAAACATCTAATAAACTTGTTGCGAAGAAATTTTGGACATATTTGTCGACACTAGCCAATTTCATCATCACAATCACTTCCACCTCCTTCCATCAAGCCATCAATGGTTCTTAACCCTTGTCAAACAAGAGAGCTGAAATAAGTTTTCAGAAAGCAAAAGAATCAAAATCAATCAAAAATCAAAAGCTAAAAGCTAAAAAAAAAAGCAAATTGATATATTACTCTCTCTTGGGGTATTTCCAATAATCTCTATCGGGGCTATGGATGCATGACTAGCAGTAGAGCAATGTTGTGATTATAATTAAATACATCTCCGTCGGGGCTATGGATGCCTGGCTGGCAGTGGAGCAATGTATGACTATCCTTTCACCATCCATTCCCAAATCGCCTTTCACAATAAATCATTCCTACACATTGGCTAGGGTCTCTTCACTTATTGTCTATTAAATATTCACTTCAAGAGGTAATAAATTCCACGTGCACACACTGGATATCTATGAGTAAACATGATTAGTATGTTACCAAGTGTCTTTTTTGGACCTTGTTCAGACTCTTACTCTAGTTCGTATCTTGTCTCACGATTTGTGCCTTTGGCTAATCACTTCTTCATCGTGAGGCTTCTAAGCTACATTTATATCATTCACATCATTCTTTTACTTCGTTCAGAACATCCATGTGTATAAGATTAATTTTTTGCCATGTTTTTGGACACCTTTGTCCCCTTTCACAAAAACAATCTTCTCCTTCCTTTCTATCATGTGCTTGTAGGCCAACTTACGCTGGGGGCATCCTTGCTTCTTCCTAGCACTTCATTGGTTTACGTTCACCATCATGTTGAACCTATCCATAATGGCCTTGGGTCCCGCTTCTACCAATGAAGAGTTTACCTTTGAATACTCCCACCTAATCATTGGGGAATTTTTTTGCATCTTCACCTTTCTTGTACGCACATGGCCTTATGCCCTTGTACATCCCATATATCACTGGGGGCATCCATGCTTCCTCGTCTTCCTGTACATAGTTTCATAAAACTTTTAAAATCAACCAAAACATTCAAATATGTTAGAAAATCATCAAAAACATTCAAATATGTTTCAGAAAACTTCTAAAAATTGAAAATCATCCTACAAAATGTCACTCTTTGGTTCTCACTTGTTCATGTGTGTGACTTGCGGATCATCTTGATCTACCTCCATCAACAAAAGATAGGCTACTTACTTCATCTCAGACTCTGGGGCACAACGAGTTGTTTGGTACTATTTCAAGTGCACATTGCTTTTCCATCAGACCTAAGTGTCCTCCGTTATTCCCCTCACATGTATCCTTGCTTGGGGCACCATCATCAACCCTTGTCATTAATTCACATAGGTCGAATGAAGCTTGATAATAAAAACATTACATTATGTTTCTCTGTTAGTTTAGCTTGTTTACTTTCTCGTATTACATTGCATTTTTTATGTTGCATGGAGTTAAGCATCTTTCACTTTCTCATATTGCATTGCATTTTGTATGTTGCATAGAGTTAGTGTTTCAAAGCAATGGACAATTGTTCATAGTATGGCTTTTCATATCATTCTACTTTTGTCGTATGCTTATATTTTTAATACGGGCCAATGATGTAGTTCCTATGGCAGTATGATGACATCAAATTTGTTCCAAACAAATAAGTGGCTAGAGGCTAAGCTCTTCTCTCCCCTCATCCATATTTCTTCTACACTACTTCCCTTTCACCCCTAATTTTCTCTCTCGTCGGGGCATTCTTCCTCCTACTAATTCCCCATTCTTCTACCTATTTCTCATCTTTTTCAATCGTCGATCGGCTTCTTTCTTCACCCCATCGACACTCGAGGGGGCATCTCTCCCTCTTACTAATTTTTCTTATATCCCTTCAAAATTTTCTTTCATTTACTATCTTTGAAGTGGTGTCACTTACGCCACCCCAAAGAGAGGAAAATGTAGACACCTATAATTACGCCCAAGCAATTTAAATACTTAGATTGCGCTAATTATCCCCTTTCTCACAAATTGATGACATATTGTCAAAAGTGCTCATATTCCCTCTTTTTGTCGTTAATTAATTACAATACACTAATTAATTAAGTTACCTATCCAACAAATACCCTAATTAACGACCTTCCATTAATAAATCACCCCTTCTACCTAGACTAATTAATTATTATTAATTAATTAGCTTTTCTTTCCATTTAACCAATAAATCAATATTTAATTGATTTAATCCCTTTCTAATAGCCTAAATCATACTAATATTCCTCTAATTGGCTTCTATAAGCTCACACCTACCTATTAGTTAATCACATTTGATTAATTAAAGCACCCCCAACTCCCATGACTTGCTAATCATAAATTAAACCCTTCTAAAGTAAGTTTACCTTTAATAAAACAACCTTATCCATTCCTAATCATGTTTTACCTTTATCCCACATGCAAAGGGATGAAGTGTTTCCTTTATCCATTGGGATATATAAGGAGCCCTCCTTCTACCTTTATACCTACACCTAAACTCCTTAAGAGAGAAAATGCAAAGCATATAGCAAAAAGACTAAGAGCTTGCACTTTGTCCTCTTGAGAGTTCATCATCTTGAAGAGTTAAGCCTCTTTCTTAAAGTGCTTGGGTCATATGGGAGGTGTCAAAAGGGTCTTGTAGCCCACCTTTGATTAGCCCCCATTCCTAGGTTCTTGGAACATTAAGGACAACTATTTTTGATAGCCATGGAACCTACCTAGGTTCTTTCATTTGCATGTTGTTAAAGAATAAAGGTTATTTAGATACTTAACATTATTGGTTTCATAGTTTTGTATTGATAAATGTTAGCATCTAACCCTTGATTAATTATTATCATGATGGTGTTTATAATTTTGTTTAATTCTTGCTAATTAGCACTATTTAGGTGTTAGTCTTTGTTTACATTAGTGTTAGTTTAAAAACAACACTTGCACACAAGTGACACCAATCCAAATGCGTACTAGATTTTAAATTTTTCATTTAATTTATGAACCACCATTTACAAAGGACTTGACTTGGTCTGTGATGGAATAATGCTAAATTGACATTTCTAAAACTATAGTTAAATTCAACCTTAAGAGATGGTTGTAACTAAGAGTTAGTTGGCGGTGGGCGGGAAAAAGATGAGGCTCAGTAGTCCGGATTGCATTGAATGTTCTTAAACCTTGAGCAAAAACTACCTAGGAAATTGGAGGATGGTTTAGTGGAAAAAGGGGAAGGATGGTTTTGTTTTGCATTTTGTTTATTCAAGATCAATTGCTATACATGTCATTTTATCATTTTTTGAACTAGAAGTTCGATTCAGTTGCATTCTTAATGTCGCCATTTCATGGATGAGATAATGGAAGGAATTTATTATAGTTTCTATAAATAAAATGGATAGAAGGAGTGATGGGTTTATGTGGATTCAAGTGCACGAGTTCTTGTGGATTTTATTGCAAATGCCTAAAAGGAAACTCAAGGAAACAAGAAATGTTCCACAGAGCACTACTAGGCATGATAGGCTCTAACCCATTATGGATTTCTGCTACATTTATCATTTTCATGAAAATAACTCTGCTTATATTTGGAATTGAATCTTAGTTTGATTTCTTTAGTTTGGGTAATGAGATGTTAGTTTAAAAATATCAATATTTTGATCTTCATGTAAATACTATTCTTGCTTGAAAATATTGTCATGGAATATTATATATCTTTGGTTCATGGTCTTATCTCATGATTAATGCACTCTTTGTTTGATGGACATGGTTTGGTTTTGTTCTTGGATTGATTCTCTAATGAATTCATGTATGGAGTTATACCATAGTGGCTGCGAGTTTGATAATGTTTGAACTGTTGTTTTGTCCATATTAAATGGAAACGTTAGAATAATGTCTGGGTTTGAACTTGTATTGTGTGATGTGAAAAAAATTGGATGTGGTTTATTTTTGGGTCGTTAAAACTATAAATCCCCAAATATGGGTAGAGGGTTTTGGTAAATGTGCTTGGATTCAAAACCCGATTCGGGTATACATATTTTTATTACTATGATTATATCTTATGTGAAGTGTTAAAACCCCTTTTAGGGAGGTAAGGTAAATTGAGTCTCCGCTTGGGACGAGTTGATGTATCCTTCTATAAATAGTATAGAGGGGAAACATTTTGATCTCTTAAGGTACTATGGTTTTACCTTGAGTTATCTTATTGGGAAATGAATTTCTTTATCTTGAATAGTCAACCAGATCTAGGTTGTTAAGATGAGTTCGAATTCTTTCTCGAAATGTCATTATGGATTATTTTTGATTAAATTATCTTGTTCTGTTATCGGAATAAATACCACCAATCCTCACTATGAATCATGTTAACATGTCAAAAATTTGGGAAGTTGGTTGTTCGGGTTGTTAAACTCTTACTATCCAGGGTAACTTAGTTTCCATGGGTACATATATCTGTACCAACTATAACCTAACGTTGAGCTACTACTAGATGGGATACTATTTGATCCTAGACAATTTAAACCCACGTTGTGATTGGTCAGGTGATTAGGCAATTTTGGAAAAAGAATATGGCATTCTTGCATAGGTTTAACTTGATTGTACTTGGTCTTTTGATCATCTTGGGTTCTTAACTGCTGGTTGCGTAATAAGTGACAAAGTGGACATATTAAGGCTTAGTATTGAGTCAACATTCTCATTCTATTTGTTTCTTTTCTTAGGTGGTTAAGATTGTGGATATGTTGAATCAGTCTATGAATTTATTGTAAATGAAATAATGATTGAGTGCTAGGAAACTAACTCCAATTGTGTGTGAATTTGTTTTCATTATGATGTTTGGAATTTTTGTTAGTTCATGATTTTGAAATGTAGATTGAGTAGTTATTAATCTATCTCTAGTTCTTCTACAAAGGTACATAATTAAGTTTTGACATCTTTTCCTAAATTAGAAGGATTACTTTCAGAAACTCGATAGATGGGAGCATGTTGATTTTAATGTGCTAGATCTTATCATGTTCAGTTCTTGTGAATTGACACATGCTAACAATGTGTAGATAGATTTCATGAGAAGTGAAAGGAAAAAGACTTATAGGAAATTACATACTAATGATGTTCGATTTTGGATATTCAAAATTGTTAAAGTTATGAAAGGATTATGTTATGAGTCATGAAGGCCTAGTACCATTGTAAATTGTAATGGTTGAAAAATGTTATTATTTTGTTATTGAAATGTTTATGAAATACTTATAGCTTTTGAGTAATCGATTTCTACCTTGTCAAATTGACTTGTTGTTTGGTTAAGAGCTATTGTATAAATGTCTTAGTTTTATTCTATGATGATTTGATATAAGATATATGTCAAAGTACACATGACATAGTAGATAACTTGGGGTTATGAGAGGAATAAATGGGGAACTATTTAATGGGATCCTTATTATAAACTATCATAGTAAACTGCTTAAATTATAATTTGATATAGTTACTTACTAAGACCAAGTGGATAATATGTTACAAGCATTCTATAATTAGTTTATTCCTTATCAAAATTGAACCAAATAAATGTGTTTGGAACTAGTAAATGAATCTATAGGATCCTAAGTGGATAAAGAAGGAATTTATTTATTTCTTTTTTTAATGGACAAGGATATGGCCTTTATCATATGTGAATGATTAAATCAACACCTTAATGGGTATTAAATCTATTTACTTGTGAATCAACATTTGACATTGGGAAAGATTAATAAGGATATTGTTATGATCTTAACTTATATTGATAAGTTGAATTTGTAATGTTGAAAAATAAAGTGATTTATTTTATACATGAACCAATAAATGGAAAAGAGAGAAGATACTTGGAATAAGATAAGAATGGAAATTAATGAAAAGGAAATCATTAATTCAATCCTTGGATTATACATATGCGTACTATTAGAAAAATTTCAAAGGAAGACTTGATGATGATCTTCTTCTTAAATCTGATTGAGTTATGGGAATCAAATGAATGAATTGTTAATTAATTATGAGTTCATAACATAATGCAAATTTGATCTGCATACACTCAATTGTTGAAAGGGTACATTATGATACCATTAATAAAGGAAATATATTTTCAAATGTATTTGATCCCTTAGGCACGTGCGTTATGTAAATTAAATTAATTAACAAGTTTAAGTTAATTAAACAATTGACTCTTAAGTATGAAAGTTGAGTTATAAGTACTTAGTGGGTTGTTGTAGTATAGTTGCTACTATGTAGTACCCACTTAATGACAAAATTCATTAGGTGGATACTGTGAAGCAGCCGCTATGCCTCATTTTCCCACTCAGCTCCTCTAACTCGATTGTCATAAGTGGAATTTTAGTTCATAGTTTTACTCTAAACTGAGATAGGCATATAGTCAAGTGTAGTAGTCAACTCATGTTGACCTAGGGTGAATAAACACACCCGAATCAATGTAAGTTGATTCGAGTATGTCTACTTACCCTTAGTCACCATAAGTAGACTGCAACACTAGTGTATGTGAGTTGTCCCTATTTAGTGTAAAAATTTGATTCAGAATTGGTTGATGGAAGTCAAGGAAGACTAATCTAGATAACAGATAAAGTGGGGTGAAATACATATTCCTTTTGATGAGTATGTCATCTAGGAATGTAAGCATGGTAAACATGTTTAAAAATTTGGCCAAAGTATTGCAAGCTATTGGTTGCATTGTCTTATGTCACCTGGTCTAAGGTTATGATATTTCAGATGAGTATCAGAATGAGATACTCATATAGGATTCCTAGATAGTAACACTTGAATGACCTGTTGAGGGTGAAGAAACCAAAGTATACTTCATATACACAAGAACAAGATAAACATGAGAGATTGGTCTAAAATCTGAGTCATGAAATGAGAGATCAGTATAACACCGAGTCATTACAGTTGCATATGGTTTTCTATTATGTGATGGATTAGCAAGGAATGTGTGTTCTAAATTATGTAAATTTATAACTCGAGAACATTTTGTGTGTTAAAAAAATTCCCATGTTTTCTAAGTCATGAATGAGGATGTCACACACTTCTAGCTATTGGTCATCCTTATCTTCTTCTCAATCAGCCTTTTTGGGATTAATTATGAAATTAAGCTTGAGATCCCTATAAATATAAAGTTATAAGAGCATAATAAGGGTACTAGGTCATTACATCTTATCACTACTATCACCCCATATAGGGCTGCATCCATTGCATCACTTGCATCCACATAGTGCCATGCATTCAAGCTAGGAGATCTGCATCACATACACTACATAGGGGGAGGGATTCCATTCTATTCCATGAACATATGGTACTTATATTTATATAGCTACTATTGCTCGCTACTTCACATAGTTTGTCCGAAACGAGAGCACCTATGGCACGACACAAACACACACCATAATTACATCAAGGTCCATAATGTAGTGCAACGCTAAGTGATAAATCCACTAGCTTGGCAAATTTGAGTTAAATCTGATCCATTCATATGCATATTTTATTTTTCTAGGGTTGGATACTTCTCCTTGTATCACGGGTCATTCCACAAGTACATTCGATTTAATCCAACATGTGAGACATGAAGCACTCAGAGACACTTAGTGACCATACAGATTTAGATTTTTAGGATTTGCACTATATCGAGTACTTAGATCAGACTAGGGTACCATGGGGCATCCTAGTACACTCCCAAGTGCATGTGTCATCTTAGACAACCCAGATCTGCCCTTTGTAGACAACCCAAATCTACCTTTTATAGGGCCCCCTGAGTGTTCTTCTACACTGCCAAGTTCTAGTTCTAGATCTGTGACAACATGTGATAGTCACCATCAATCAGCTAAGTCATTTCCTTTCTTCCTCTTGCATATTAGGGTTTGATTTCACTTAGAATAGTTTATTTACATTTATCTCATATACGATTTAGTTCATTTACAATGTTTTAGTCCTCCTAATTAGATTAACATTAATACCCTAGATATCCTTTAGGCCATCTAGGAACAACAAACCATAATTCTTATTTTTGTTAATCATTTTGGTGAACCCGACGTCCTTTCCACCACCTTTTAGGGTTTTGTCCTCACCCCTTTTTTCCTACCATGTCCTCCCCTTATCAGGTCATGGCCCAATCTTTGTACCCCACCTATACACCTACAAAGGTCACCAATATAACTACTAATGCATCCAACTTCATGCATGTAAACACTCAACATCCACATCTCTTTCTCACACCCCCATCAGAATCATCCATCAACGTAGTCATTACCCATCACACTCGTATCACTCCATCGACTAGTCCACCTTCTTCCATACCAACACCATTCACATATTATGCTCCACCAACTACTCTAAAGGCTATGCTATTATCAAAAAAATTTAAAATACACCAGCTAAGATATCCCTTTACGATTTATTACGTAATGCACTAGAATGTCAGACCACACTTGTGGCTACTCTTCACGCCATTCATGTTGAACATGATCACTCTACCAAAGATTTTTCCCATCTCATTCAATATCTTTGTAGTTTACCCCATTCGATCTCCTTTATAGACAAGGACATATCACCTACCACCCATAATAACCCTTGTGCACCCTTGCTCATTACCGCCGTCATTAGTACTACATGTATTAAGCATGTCCTCATTGACAATGGGTCTGCCATTAATCTTTGTGCACATTCCCTCTTACAAAAATTAGGCATCAATGATAGTCTCATCTCTCGTAACTCCACTCTCATCCGTGGTTATGATTCCTCCACTCGTACATGCTTAGGCATAGTCTCCCTTCATATTCAAGTCGGACCTAAAATCGTTCTTACTGAATTCTACATCCTTGATTCTTCTTTTCAATTCAATACCTCTTAGGTAGGCCTTGGATCCACACCATTTAAGCCGTACCCTCTATTGTACATCAATGTATCGATATCCTTTATGATGGTTATGAACATACCGCACATACTATTGCGACCTAGAACCCTTCAAATATTATCACATTGACCTTTTCACTTCTATGCCTATCCCACCACCTCAACCTATTCCGTATGGTAACTTGGATAAATAAGATGTCAGAAAATCTAGTGTACCCACCTCTACTATTCCTGCCATTCCTTCCCCTACTATATCTACTCACACTTTGGCTATTATTTATCCCAATGTATTTTTCCATACTAGCACTTCATCCCCACTAACCTATACTTCTACACCACCTTCAAACGTCCTTGATATCACTACGCAACAGATGACACACATATTTACGTTTCCACAAAGTCGATGATGAGGTTGATGTTGTCAAACTCATTGATGAAACATTACAAAAACTTGATTTTACTCCTCTCAATGTGGAAAATTATTATTTTGAAGAAACATTTGTCGCCGATGGCTTGGGAGAGTACCGCTTCAAAAATCCTCCATCCACTAAT
This sequence comes from Taxus wallichiana var. yunnanensis, assembly GCA_018340775.1. NCBI lineage: Eukaryota > Viridiplantae > Streptophyta > Pinopsida > Cupressales > Taxaceae > Taxus > Taxus wallichiana. The sequence continues at coordinate 155,426,037 of CM031242.1, read as the reverse complement.
GCCATGGTCCTATATAAGGGATTTGTTAATAGTGTCAATACAGTTTCATCTACCTCTCCCCTAGAAGTAGTCTCATGACCACCCTTCACTGTACTTTATATATCAATAGGACATTTTGGGAACACATTCCTCTTGATCTTACTAGTTTTGATACTATCTGTACACGTGATTGCTTACCCAGGTTTAACATGATGCTTAATGACATATTGCCACCTCTCCATTCACCCCATCTTTATTATGGTTATTTCCATATTACAATGGCTTATGGATTATGGGTTTTTCACTTAATAATATTTGTTACACGCACTCCTCGTGGGTTTCCATTTATGCTTGGACAATCTTGGCTTGATTATATTGGTGGTACACTCAACCCACTTCATTCCTCACTCTCCTTCCCCATGCCTTTTGGTACTATCTCCATTACTAATGATTCTTCTCCTACATATGTACCTAACATTTCACGTTGGTGTGCTCATGGATGCCCACCAGTTGATTTTACAGATGAATAATATGCAATGAATTCCTATCTCCTTCATTGTAATGAATCTTTATACGATCTGCCCCATTCTATCGATTACCAAGTTTCGAATGTCGCTCCTATTAGTTTTGATCAACACAATAATGATTTGCTTGATGGAATTTCATAGTCCTTTTTTTTCACATTGTCACTTGGGGGCATATACACTATATATTCCCCCCGTCCTCATTCCACCATGGTGTTGTGTCTCAATCCTTTGATCCCTTACTTATTATTATTTTTCATCATCTATTATCACACCCTCGCTACCTGATGACATACCCTAGGGCTTTGGTTCACACTGGACTGTTGAGGGATTAACATTACACTGAACCCCACACACTACACTACATGACCTATACATACCTCATCTATTAGTCATTCCTACCCCATATATCTCACACACGCTACACTAGTCCTGATTATATGAGTCTAGTTTTACATTACATACACACATTCCATATTTATGCTAGGTCACATTATCCATGGGTATAGCTTTACCTTTGACCACTGCATATTCTGTCTACAACTATCCTCACACTTTCTCCATTGTACCATGCATCTACACATCCTATTCATAATTTGGTCACCTACACTACATTATTCTACACGCTGCACTCACCACCCTATGACACACTCTAGTTCCTCGGTCCATACTCAACTGCTGAGGGTTTACCAATAAAATGGACCTTATATACATGTGACATGTCATCATACCACATTCATTGGACTAGTGACCAATGCTCTAGGCTATATCATCACCCACACTCCTCATCACATACCATAGTGGTATACACCTTAGGTTAAATTACCACTCTTTTCATCAATTCCTCATTATCCTCTTACATCCTATCATCACATATTCTATTATCCTATTCTAAGTCATCCTATTACATCATCATTTCTCCTACTCATCCATTAGTGGTATATGCTTTAGGATAAATCACCACCCTCACCTTATTCATCACATAGTGGTCTACGCTTAGTGCTAAAATCACCACCTTCCGTTATCCACCACCTACTTATCTATGCTTCATACACCCTCATCACCCATCTCATAGTGACATACGTTATAGGCTACATCATCACCTTCTTCTACCATCATGTAGTGATATACGCTTAGGGATAAATCATCACTCCTTTATTTCAACCAAGTTGTGGTATACATTTCAGCTATAGGGTCCATGCGCATCTTTCCATATGTTGCATTCCCATCCATTCATCTGTAGTGATATATGCTTAGGGATAAATCATCACTCACCCATTCAACAAGTCGTGGTATATGCTTAGGCTATAGGGTCCATGCAAATCTTTCCATATATCTCATTCCCATACACTCCTTCTATAGTGATATATGCTTAGGGATAAATAATCACTCCTTTGATCAATAAATTCATGATATATGCTTTGGCTATAGGGTTCACACACATCCTCTCCACATGTCGCATCACATCACCACTCCACATACACACTCATCACAACACGTTAGATACAACAAACACTACTTGACCATTTCCCAATGACGTACTCTTGTTTATAGTTCATATTTGATTCCGAGGGGAAAAATGAGCCTCACTGCATACACTTCTATACACTTGGGGGACACGTTTCTCACATCATTCCATCTTGCATTCCATTCCATCCATCCACAACATATTACATTATCTTGGTAGTATTTACTCTTTCTTACTATTGTTTTACATTCTCATTCTATTACACATGTTAGCTTGCTTTCTTATATGTCATTATCATACACACATGTGCATTCACACCTTTGTCTAGTGTGATCGCAGATACAAGACATTTACATGCGATATGGATGCTCGCCTTCTACCCTTACTATACTGGTCACTGGGGGCATCCACATTCATCTCATACAGGTGTTATTAATTCATTTTTTCCTTGGCATCTTTTAGTACTTTCTTCTATACGCTTTGACATATGGCTTTTCACTCTAACATGCTAATGGGTGTTCCATGTGTAACACTTATTTTGTAGGACTACATGTTTCCTTGAATACATGTTTATTTTTAGTTATCTGCATTGTTTTCCATTTTTTTCCATTATTTGTGGGATTTTACCTTTGCATGTGTGCACACTTGAATGTTATTTGCGGCCATGATGGCCTTGCATATCTTGTGACATTGTGAGTGATGTCCCATGTTTGAAACCCACTTTGTGTGGTATCCTTGTTTTCTTTCATGTTTACATTGTTTGTACTTGGTAGTTTTTCTACATTGTTCGGACTAACAAATGTATTGTCTATCCATCCCCTTTTGTGTGTGACTTAGTATCTACCAATCGATTTCCTTGTTCCCCTACAGGAAAAGTTCTATAGATTAGAGTGTGGCTGGTCCTCTTTTGGAGCCATATTCTTCTTCTAGGGTCATCACATACATCCCAAAAGAGGGGGCATCATTGAGTGTTTCTACTAACATAACATATCTACACCGGTTCACACACATGGAGTGAGTTTAGACCACTCTATGAAATCCATACACAACAACCTTAATAGGACATGGTGCCCTTCAAAAATTCTACAGAGTAGTTACAGGATCAGATATTACGGTGGGTGGCCTCTTTACACTTCTCCTGTCTAGTGGAACAAGATCACCCAAAAACCGGCGTAGTAGAAAGATCTCTTCAATAAGTGTTAGAAGAAGTAGTTAGAGTTGGAGGACACTAAGCATTTCCTCCCTACATTTCTTTAGCCGGGGCCATGAGATCACCTGAAAAACTTGCAACACTAAAGGATATCCTTCTACACCCTTTTTATCGACATGGATTAGGTGCACATGTTCCATTTTTCCATTTACACTTTCTATTCTAGCATATTTTACATTTGCATATTTTACACAACATTTTACATACATACATATTTAACTACTTGATCATTTTCTCCTTGTAGGTCCGCCATATGAGAAACAAATAGTCAAATTGGGTGTAATAACAAAAGCAACAAAAACAACGACAATGAAAACACGCTGCAATGATACTTTCCATACTAACCATGCATGTATGCATTACACACATGCAACAACTATACACACACTCTACCCTAGGTTAAATCTCATCAATTTTATTCACATTTTTCATCTTTAGAATCCACGCTCCATATTTTTCTTTTAGTCATTCCACACTTGAGTCTAGTCCATCAACATGTCTTCTTCTATACTCTACATGGTTATCAGGTACACATCTCTATATAATTTATGTTACTGAGCTTTCCGCTCACCAAAATAAAGTGGGGAAATGTTAGACACAAATATTTCACATTAGACAATATTTAGCTTGGTCTTATACTACTATTTAGAAGGTTCTCAAGTGTACAAAGTACTAATTAATCCCACCTTTTGGCCAAATTTTTCTTATCTTTTATTTCATCTTTCCCGTGTATTTCCCGATACCTATCAACCCATTTCATGACTGTTTCTAACATTCTAGCCTAAAATTAGGGTGCTCCACCTGTCATCGGGCACTCGAGGTTCCTTGGTCCCATTCTGGGTACCTCGGTCTATGCACAACCTCTTCTACTTCTTTTTGGGTCACTTCTAGTTGTTGGTCATCCTTATCTTCTTCTGAGTCAGATTTTTGGGATTAATTATGAAATTAAGCTTGAGAGCCCTATAAATATAAAGTTATAAGACCATAATAAGGGTCCTAGGTCATTGCATCTTATCACTACTATCACTCCATCTAGGGTTGCATCCATTACATCACTTGCATCCACATAGTGCCATGCATTCAAGCTAGGATATCTGCATCACACACACTTCATAGGGGAGGGATTCCATTCTATTCCATATGCACATGCTACTTACATTTCTATAGATACTATTGCTTACTACTTCAAAAAGTCTTACTAACATGAGAGCACCAAGGGTAAAAACACACACACACACACACACACACACACACACACACACACACACAAGAACTACATTAGGGTCCATAATGTAGTGCAACGCTCAATGATAAGTCCACTAGCTTGGTGGTTGAGGTTAGTCCGACCCATTCATATGCATCTTTTATTTTTCTAGGGTTGGATACTTATCCTTGCATCATGGGTCATTCCATAGTACATTTGATGAATCCAATGTGACAAACATGAAGCACTCAGAGACACTTAGCAACCATACCAGATTTTAGATTCGAGGATTTGCACTATTTTGAGCACCCGACTACGAGGCACGAAGGCACCTCGGGGCACCCCAGTACACTCCCAAGTGCTTGTGCCATCTCAAAAATCCTAGATCTACCCTTTGTAGGGCTGTTGAGTGTTTTTACTACACTGCTAAGTTCCATTTCCAGATTTGTGACAACCTATGCTAGTCACCATCAATTAGCTAAGTCATTTCCTTTCCTCCTCTTGCATATTAGGGTTTGATTTCACTTAGAATAGTTTATTTACATTTATCTCTTTGCTTTAGTTCATTTACAAATTTTTAGTCCTCCTAATTAGATTAACATTAATACCCTAGATATCCTTTAGGCCATATAGGAACAAAAAGCCATAATTTTTATTTATGTTAATCAGATATCTGACATTATATTTTGATTTTTGGTATATATACCGGCCTGTGTGCCGAAGATGCAAGATTTTATATGAGAGTTTTTAAGATAATTGTATTTATATTTGTATATTTATTGTTTTATACACATAACTTCAATGTATATATGGGTGATTATATTGATATATGACGTACTTGGTTTATTTCCATTGTATTGTTATCATGGAAACTAGATGTATAGGCATGGTTGAGTTTTATGTATGGTTGTTTTCATTTCCATTATATTGTTGTCATGGAAAATAGATGTAGGTATGATTTGGTTATGGTTAAAAAATTGAATGATTTAATTTCTATTGTTTTGATGTTATGGAAACTAGGTGATAGGCATGGTGGAGTCAATTATTTTATGAGGTGATTGCATTTCCTTTATATTGATGTCATGGAAATGATGTGATTTGGATATGATTCGGTTGATGTTATTTGTGAAATGAAATGATGTTATGGTGAATTATTTAAATTTCCAATGTATTGATATTATGGAAACTAGAGGATAGGTATGGTTGAGTTTAATTTTGTTTTGATTTAATTTCCAAGTTATTGGTTTTATGGAAAGTAAATGATGATGTACATAGGTGATGTATATTTTTGGTTTAAGTTAACTTCCAAATTATTGATTTTTGGAAACTAAATAGGTTTTTGTTTGATGGGGAAAATATGATGGGGTAAAAGAGTGGCTGAGATAACCTCAAAGGGCCTCATACCCTAAGAGTGTTGCTTACATAGCCCTTGCAAAAGGGACTTAGGCGATGTAGTTCTCCCACCGGATAGGGAATAATAAGATGAGGTAGGTGAGTAGGTTGGTGAGTTTATGTATGGTTAAATGGGTAAGGTAAATTAGGCATGGTTGTGTCTAGATTGATTAGGCATGGTTGTGTCTAGGTTGTTTAGGTAAGATAAAATGTGTAAGATGAGTTGATTGAAGTAGATGATGAATGTAAATATAGGTGAAAGGAGAAGAAATCCCAGAAAATAAGTGTCAAAGGTCTTGTCTTATGTAGAAGAATCAATAAGCAAAGGGGCGAACGGTAGAAGAGGAAAAAATTCTCCATAAGTGGAAAGAACCATTATGAGCATACCAAAGATTGGATTATGAACTTAAGCCCCTAAAGGTATTGCATGATTGAACTTTCTAGGGGTGAAAGAAGTGGCATGATCACTATGTGTGAAGTACATGCATCATCCCTTGAATAGGAAGAAGAGAATAAAAAGAGGTAAGGTGGAGGATTGTGTTTAGCGTAACCTTGTTGTGAGACAACATGCCCCTTCTGCAAGATACCCAAAACCAGAATAAGCAAGTCCATGACACATTTTTGTTATTTTTCTAAATTTTACCTTTTCTTTTTCTTTCATAGACTGATCGATGTGGGAAGTATATGTGGGATAAATAGAATATCTCCTTGAGGTCTTCATAAATTTGATTGATGCGGGAAGCTTCAAGATACTTTTTTATTTTTCTTTTTCAGAAAAAATCATCTTTTTGGATAAACTTTGTACAATATAGCTAAATTTTTATAGCTATCCTTTGAAGGAGTAGTCTATTTATTGCAGAAAATAATAGAGGTAGATGTCCTTTTGAGGGAATCATATTTTGGCAAAGATTTTGACTCAAGGAGTAGAGTTTTTAGTTATCACATGTATACTTTTGCTTTTTATTTTTAAACTTGAAGTCATGGAAAAGACTATAAAGGAGTATAAGCCTCTTGTATGAAGGCAAAACCATAACATGAAAGAGGTTAGCTATGTAAGAGGGTTTCAAGTGATGAACAACCATGGGATTCCATCCGAAAAGGATGAAAAGTATCCATGATAATCGTGCCATGAGTAGAGTTATGATACTCATATTGAAGATAATGCTGAATGGTGACGAGATAATCACATGATTCTGTTTGAGTCATTGGTCCTTGAAATAGGTAGGTGGAAGGAGAGGTTAACTCAAGGGATGAGCATGTAAGTGACATAAAGTGATGTAGTAATTTATTCAACAATAGAACAGGTTGAAGATGTAAGGCATTAAGGGGCTCAGGTTTAGGTTTACCTTTAAGAGAAGATAAACGATAAACACCTGATCCATAGGTATGGGTGACAATGTAAGGTCCAAGCCAATTAGGAGAAAAATTTCCTCATTTACTTTTCCTAGATTTAGTTACATGTTGATTTTCTTTGAGGACAAGATCACCAACCTTGAAAGTTTGTTCATGAACATGTTTGTCATAGGCACATTTGATACATTTTTGGTAGATTTGAAGGTGGTTGAGAGCATTTAAACGACGTTCGTCTAATAACTCAAGTTGTGCCAAACAGTCTTGGCAAAAGTTGTCATCATTGAGCATATCTTTAAGTGAGATATAAAGAGATGGAATTTGGACTTGAAAGGCAGGATGACCTCTATACCATAGACCAAAGAGAAAGGTGTGGTAGTGGTTGAGGTGTGAATGCTAGTGTGATAAGCCCATAAGGTGAAAGGAATGTGTGTATGCCAATCCTTACCAGTATCATCGATGAATTTCATGAGAATTTTGTTGAGGGTTTTGTTAGTTGATTTGGCTTGACCATTGGTTTGAGGATAATATGGTGAAGAGAAACTAAGTTGAATACCGAAGTTATCATAGAGTTTGCGTAGAGTCTTATTTTTGAATTGTTTACCATTGTCAGTGATGAGGCGATGAGGAACACCAAAATAAAAAATGATGTGATGGTTAATGAATTCACATATTTTCTTGGCTTTGGTAGAAATGAGAGGGATGAATTCTACCCATTTAGTGTAGTATTCAAAGAGTTGTGATGATCCATTTGTGATGTTGAGAAGAATGAGGGTTGATGTCTTTAATGAGATCTAAACCCCATTGGGAGAAAGGCCAAAAGTCCCTTGAGACTTGTATGACGTGACTTGGGGTGTGGTGAAGGTTAGTGTGATGTCGACACTTCACTTCAATAATTTTGGTTAAGGGTTGGCACAAGTAATAGCCAAGTTAAATAATACATTTGGCAACAACGTGACCACTGAAATTTCCACCAAAAATATCATCATGGATTTCTTTAATGGTGTAAGGAATTTTAGAACTAGTGATGGCATTGTAAGAGGATACCGTCAAATCCACACTTGTAAAGAAGACCCACCATGACGACGTAACAAGATACCTTTTGGAGAAATTCTCACTTACCATTGCAAGTGAGATCAGAGGTAGATTAAAAGGGATAGGTATTCAAGTGAACTACTTATACCATATATCACATGGGTCAGTTTCAATTCTTCCCAAAAAATTTATGTCACAGAGGAGATAAGAAGGTGTTTGCAACCATTGTATTGTGAAAAATATTTTAGAGTCTGAAGGTGAGGCAGGTATTTGTGAGGCCAAGAAATCCATGGTATCCATAAATTTGTTAGTGGATCGTGGAACAATTTGAATGTCATAATTATCAAAGGTAGTCAAAATCATGTCAACGTGATGCTTATACTTTTGAAGTATTTCATTATGACACTAGTATAAACCATTGAATGGTTGATGACTAGTTGAGAATCACCAAAGATATTAATGGTCTTAACATCTAGGGCAATGGAAGTTTGGAGACCTAACACGAGTGCTTCATATTCAACCACATTATTGGTATAATCAAAGTCAAGTTTGAAAGATAAAGGCATAGGCTCACCGTCAAGAGGAATGAGAATAACCCATGTGCCACCCCCACGTTGACATTTAGAACCATCGAAGAAGAGGGTCATTTGATAAATGGTGTCATCTAGGGACAAAGTGTAGATAGATTCATCGGGAAAATTGAAGTTAGAAGATTGATTTCGGAAAGAGGTGCATCTGCAAGCTGATCCGTAATGGTTTGTCCCTTAACAAAATTTTGATGAATGAATTCTAGGTCTAGGTCTATAAGGAGCATGAGCCAACATGAAGCATGTTGGTGTTGATAAGGTTTAGCATACATGTAATGTAAGGGTCGGTGTTGGTGATGAAGAAAGTTTTGTGGTTGAGTAGGTAGTGGTGAAGTTTAGTGGTAATAAAAACTAGGGATAAGAAAATATTTTTGGCGTGAGTATATTGAGTCTCATAATCTAAAAGCGTATGACTTATGTAATAAACCACTTTCTCCCTGTGTTTTTGTCGCGATGAGCGAGCATGACACCAAAGGAATGGTCAGTAGCATAAATATAGAGGTAAAATGGTTTGTCATCCATAGGTGGGATGAGCACAGGTGGATGAAGAAGGTACTGCTTCAATGCTTGAAAGGATTGAAGGATTTGTGGCACTCGTCATTCCAATTGAAGTAAACATCCTTTTAAGAAGGTGATGAAAAGGGTGACATTGGTTGGAAAGTTGGGAAATAAAATATTTGATGGATTACAATTTTCCTTGCAAACTATGAAGCTATTTAAGGTTAGTAGGTGGAGGCATCTCAAGAATAGCCTTGATTTTGGTGGGATTGACTTTGATGCCCCAAAAAGAAATGATGAAACCAAGTAGTTTTTCAAAGATAAAAACTAAGATGCACTTCTTCAGTTGAAGGTGAATGCAATATTTGATGAGATGATCAATGATGATTTTAAGGATGGGGAGATGTTTGGCCCAAATTTTAGATTTACCAAGAAGGTCATCAACGTAGTCTTCTAGTATGTCATGCATGATATCATGGAAGATATAGGTCATCGTGCGATGATAAGTGACACCAACATTTTTCAAGCCAAAGGGAATGAATTGATAATAGAAGGTTCCCAAGGGTTGATAAAGGAGATTTTGTGTTGTTCCTCCATTGCAAGTAATATTTGGTTATAACCCGAGAATCTGTCCATAAGAGATAACATCTCATGGCCGGCTATAAGATCAACAAGTTGTTCAATGCTAGGAAAAGGAAATTCATCCTTAGGGTAGGTGAGGTTAAGGTCATGAAAGTACGTGCAGATGCAGAGTCCCCTATCACTTTAGTGATAGGAATAATGTTAGAAATACATTGTGGATAGTTGATAGGTAAAATGAAAGAAACAAAAAGAAGGCACTAGAGTTCTTATTTGACAAGAAGGGAAATGCGTGGATGCATTTTCACAGCTTCTGTTTCATAGGTTTGACATCAAGAATAATAATTATATTATGTACCATGATATTTGGGTCAATATTGGGCATATCAGTGTAAGATCAAGTAAAAGCATTTCTATGATCTCGGAGGAAAGAGGTGAAGGCTTCTTGTTTAGTAGAATCTAAAGATTGGCCTATCTTTAGAATTTGAGGGTCATCTTGAGTGTGAATGTTGATCTTGATGGTCAATTCATTCAACATGGTTTGTGTCTTAGAAGGTAATGAATGACGAATGTAAGAATCCTCCGCACCTAGATAGGTGAGAATGGAATCATCATCCTGACATTGAACGATGTTTATAGAAGGTGTGTCATCATTGATCATGTCAGGATAAAGGAAAGGAAGGGAAGAGGGGCTCACCATTGCGATGATAGGTCAGAGGCTACAAAGAAATGGTGTTCACGAAAAAAAAAAGTTAGGAGGGATGTATTCTGGATCCATAGACTTTGTGGGTGAAGTGGTATGGTAGGTGAAGAAGGTGATAAAGGTGGTTCTTCCTCTATGAGGTCGAATCTAGCCTTTTTAATACTATGCTGTTCAGAAAATCCAATACCATGATAGTCTTTATGTTTTTCGGGTAGTGAAAGGAATAACTGTGTGATGAACTTGTTTGTAAAGACTAAAGCTAAAACCATTCCAAGCACAACGATGAAGAAAGGTGTGGGTGAAGCGATGGTTGGTGAGGTAATGAAGTCAGATGAAAAAGGTTGTGTTTGAGTGGGTGGTTCGGGAGAATAAGAAGAAGTATCAAGTCCACTAAATGTCAAGTTGGTGCGAAGGTGGGGAGGACTATATGGAAACACTTCTCCTATACAATGATCATAATGTAGGTGCTGATGAAGGTTTCTGTACTCTTGAGGAGTTTGGAATGTGTCAATGTTGTACAGGTGATACTCCCCCAAGGTAAGGTGTTGAAAAAAACCTTCCAAAGGGTTGGAAGTTGGTACTTGGGTGGAGGGAATAGATGAGATATTTGGAGTTTGAGAAGAAGAATTGGTAGATGGGTTAACTTTGGAAGCTGCAGAAGAAGTGGGGAGAGATGATTTGGGTGAGGAAGATGTAGTAGTAGAAGTGGTAGATGAAGCAACAAAAGAAGATGAGGTAGCAGTGGTTGAAGGTGAAGTGACATCGATAGTGGATGAGGTGGAAGTAGTAGTAGATGAGGCATCAATTGTAGTGGATGAGGTAGAAATGGTAGTAGATGCCTTAACTGGGATAAGGAAATCATTGGGTTGATACAACATGTTGCAAGTTTTGAAAGGTGAAGGATATTCCTAAATAGTGTAAGGGTGTCCTTCATATTCAAACTTGATGTAGTGGTGAAGATTCGAAGGTACACACCCCATGACATGGATCCAGGTTTGGCCAAATAACATGTTATATTAGAATTCCCCTTCAAGAACATAGAAAAATTTAGGAATGGTATAGGGACCCATGTAAATGTGGAGGATAATGGTGTTGAGAATAGAAGTTAAATCATTGTTGAAAGAACATGACATAATCTGGGTTATAATGCATACAATTGGTAGGTATGCACAAATATTTGTACGCATGAGAAGAAATAATATTAATACTCACACCTCCATTGATCATAATGTGTTGAACGTGAGTATCCTCAATGTGGAGGAAGATGAAGAGGGAGGGATTAGGATCATCTAAATGGGGAGGAGAAATCTCGAGTCAGATAAATTTATGACAAAAAATTGGTGAGTGGTAGCAACAATAGAGGTTTTATGTGAAGTAGTGAGAGCAGCCACATAATGAGGTATGAATATGGCGGCAGTGTCTAGGGTCATTTGGTAGAACCTCAATAATTTTCAAGATCTCGTGGAGGGCCTAATGATGAGACTCAGAAGTTTGGATGAGGTCATATAAAGAATTTTTTAGAGGATATTGGTGAAGTTTTTTTATCATAGTACGATGTATGATGCCATTAGAAATTGGATAGGCTGGCCCACGAATGGTTACCCTGGGGGTAGGTGTAGATGGAATGGTGGATAATGGTGTCTTGGATCAGTTACCAATATTCTATTTTACTTTGTCTTTCTATGTCTAAGTGGAAACTTGAACCATATTGATTTGAGGAAAAGAGGGGGATGTGTTGTGAAATGTATAATTATAGGAGGGGAAAAAACCTAGTGCAGGATAAGATCCCTATGAAATGATCATGACACATTGGCATTTTGGAGGGGGTTGGGCTAGCTCTCTAATCCTAGCATATTGATATCAAAGGTAGGAGGAGGAAAAGAGGGTTTTGAAGGTAGAAGTGAAGGCCACCTTTGAATAGATATGGGCTGAGGATGTGTGGCCACGGGAAAAGTGGAATGGAATCTTCATCCAAAAGGTCATCTTTGTCAAAGAGATCTTAGGGAGAACACATTTGAATAAAAATGTTTTTAAGGGCCTTATAATTTTCAATATCATGTCCTAACACACGGTGATAAGCAAAAATCATGGAATCGTCAAACCTTTCTTGTTTATGTTGGAGTGGGTTATAAGGCCTGAGAGGTGGCAATGTGATGACAAAAGTTTCTAATAGTCGAGAGAGGATGTTAGTGTAATATCTTGCCACGGGATCACAATGAGAAGTGAGAGTGGGTTTGGATGGAGGTTTTGGTGAATTTTGTGAAAGAGGTACTCTTTGGAGGGGAGTTGGAGATTGAGTAGGTTTGACTATCCTTTTGGTAGGTAGTGTGGTTTTAGGCTTAGGTTGCACCTTCTTGGGTAAATGTTTTGTGGTTGTGTGTGAAGTAGAAGGGAGTGCAGAAGATGGAAGTGGATGGGTCAACCAATGTGAGAGTGGAGGTGCATGTGAAGACAATGGTAGGAAACAATACAAAAAGTGTAGGTTGAAGGGAAGGTAAAGGTATGGGTAGTGGAGTAGGAGTGGGTAATGTAGAAGGCTTAGGTGGAATGGGAGGTTACGGTAAGGATATAGGTTGCTTTGTTTTTATTTGCCTTAGGTAGGAGGTTACTTGACCAAGGTTGATGGATGGGGACCTAAGATGGATGGAAGTGGTGAAGGTGAAAGAGGAGTGGGAGAAAATGGGGTACGAGGCCTAAGAGGTTGGGTCTTCCTCTCAAAGGGGGGATATTCCTTTTGATAGTTTGGGAAGAGGTGGCTAAATCAATCTTCATGGGAGGATGGATTAGACTTAGTGTTGGCATAACCCCCAATGTAGTGATAGGTTTGGGTGTAGGTGAAGGTATGGGTATAGGTAGAGGTTTGGGTGCAGGTGGTTGTTGGGGTAATGGTAAAGGTTTGGGTGTAGGTGAGGTTGATGCATAAGAGGATACTATAACAGGCTCAGGTGTAGCAGATTTAGTTATCTTGAACACTTTAGGATAAATTGTTAAAGTGTCTATGGAAAAAATTACATTTGAGTTGATACGGGAAGTCAAAGGCGTCCCCAAAGCATGGAGTATTCAACATACTAAAAGTGATTGGACAAACAAGGGAATGACGTAGAAGTAGAGGAAGATGGTGATAACTTGGTGGTGATCCCTGTGAAAAATTCGAGAGGTCTGTAAAATAGGGAAGTTTTTGGATTCTGACTCTATAGGTAGAAGTGATGCAAGAAGATTAACAGGATCTTGGTAGACCTTAGGAGATGCATCACTGACTAGAAGAGAGTATAAAAGTGGCTCCTCTATGGGTCAAGGAGGGGGCAAGGTAGGTGATGTAGACTCTTCCTTAGGTGGAGAAGAGGATAAAATAGACTCTTCTTTGGGTAAAAGCGTGGGTAATACAGGCTCCTCGATAGGTGATGGAATAAGTGGGGTAAGCACCTCTGTAGATGAAGGAGTAGGTGAGGTAAGATCCTCTATGGGTAGAGGAGTAGGTGAAATAGGCTCCTCTGTGGGTAGAGGATCTCACGTAAGAATCTCATCAATAGAAGGGATGGAAGGCAACTGAGCAGAAGGGACATGTACTATGTCAAAGATGACATGGACCTCGTGAACATGGGTGTTATTACTAGAAGTCTCACCGACCTGATTCAATGAATGGGTATGGTTTGGAAAAGGTTTCCTAAAGACCTACATATTTTTATTTTTCGATGCGTTAGGGTTGTCCAAGATGAGATCTCCATTATCTAACATTTCTTAGACAATGTTTTTGAATGTTTTATAATTTTTGTTACTATGTCCTCTAATGCGGTGATAGTTACAGTAATCGTTCTCCTTATACCATGCGGGTATAGGATGGGAAGGGTCAAAGCTAGTATGTGGTTTAATTGGTGGAAGATTGATGGCTCCCACTTTTTAAAAAATTTCAAACACAAAAGACTAAGGTTCTCTTATAGGGGTATATCTTCGTTGTTCCTGCTTGTATTGGAAGTTCTGAACAAGAGAAATATTAGAAGGAGGTTTTGATTGGTTTGATGGATGAGATGGGCCAAATTTCAAGACCACCACTGATGAGGGTCGTCAATCCTCTTCATTAATAATGTCAATCTAGGGCTGGTGTCCAAATGGCTGTATGCATTAAGAGAAGAAGATATTTGGAAAACAACTCCTTTAAACACAAACCAAACTTGCATAAAATAAATCACACTTGCAAAAATTTAAAGGCACACTTGCAGAAATAAAGTTTGCATGAAATAAATCACACTTGCATGAAGGAAATAACACTTGCAAGAACAAAAGAACACTTACATAAATTGAAATTGCTGAATTGGAAATAAACATAATTAAACGAAACACCTGCATGTTCACAACATAAGAGAAAAACAATACAACAGAATGCATTACAAAAAAATGAATAAACATAAACATAAATACACAGATCCATCTTCTTTGAAATAAGTTGTCATCTCATTCCATGGAAGAGGATTTAAATCATACTTCTGAGAACTTAAAACTACAGAATATTTGAGAAGAAAGAACAAATCTTTATTTCTTGGGAGAAAAAATTACATCTCTTAGTGTGAAAGGGTTGCATTTATAATTCGTGCATCCAACCAAATCCTTATTTTAGGAAATACAATATGATCTTATCTTTATTCCAATCCTAACAACTAAGATCTCCATCTCCAGAAATATATTATTGGAGTCAAAGTCTTATCTCGCTATTTTAGGAAAATTTGCTCCCAAATATTCTCTTTGATTTTTGGTAACAAGAATCATAATGATTTTATTTTCCTACATTATTAGAAGGAGGTTTTTCCTCAAAAGATGATTTTGACCAAATACCTTTCCTAGATTTTCCATTTGACTTTGTTGTTTTTTATTGTGGAACTTTTGACGCTTGTCTGATACACTTTTTCCTCAGATTGCAATTCACTAAAAGTTATATTTATCCTTATTGGTAAAACCTGTAGCAATTCTGAATGAGATTATTGTTAAACACATTGCTATGAACAAAAACCTCTCTCATATTTTCTATTTGAATTTTCTATTTATTTTTGTGGAAATTTTTGTTCTCAACTAATACGCTTTTTCCTTGGATTGCAGCTCACTAAAATTTATATTTATCCTTATTGGTAAAACCTATAGAAAATATAAATTAGGTTTATATTAAAAACATTTCTATGAACAAAAAATTCTCTCATATTTTTCATTGGATTTTCTGATTATTCACAATTCCTCAAAAACTATCATTCTATTTATGCAGATTCCATAGCTAACTCCAATGGTTTCAGAGCTAACTCTAATGGTTCCAGAGCTAACATTACTTTGTTGATACAAGTTTTTGATCTAACTCCAATGGTTCCAGAGCTAACGTTACTCTATTGATACAGTTCGACGCTAACTCCAATGGTTTTGAAGGTAACGTTGCTTTGTTGATGCGGGTTCTAGAGCTAACTCCAATGGTTCGGAGCTAATGTTACTCTATTGATGCATGTTTGAGCTAACTCCAATGGTTCTAGAGCTAACACTAATTTATTGATGCGGGTTTTGGAGCTAACTCCAATGGTTTTGGAGCTAACTAAAACAACTATAACTTTTACATGTGATCTCAGATTGAGATGATTCTTTTTTTGAACTTACATAATTTTTCAAGAGGAATCTGGATATGAAATCATATTTAAATTTAAATTTACTATTCATGTTCAATTTCAATTTTTCAAAAACTAGTATTATCTCTCCTTTATGGCCTGCATACACAAGACTTTACATCTTTTCCCAAATAATGAATAGGATTAGTCAAAAAATAGATAACAAAATATTTCTAAATAATGAACAAGATATATATCCTATATTCTATCTTAAGCAAACTATAAGTTCCAAGATTACATTTAAATCCACTTTCAAAGGTAACTTTAAGTTCCAATATTACATTTAAATCCACTTTCAAAGGTAACTTGGAAGGACAAAATAATGGTAATTTATGGCCTCATCAACCGCGTTGGTGGATACCTTTGCTTTAGCGTGAGTATTTTGTGTTTTAGAGGAAGAAGAAGAGTCATTTGATTTAAACAAAGTGCTCTTGTTGCGCAATTGTAGCTTCTTCTCTTTAATAACACAAATTTATAGCTTCTAGGCCATAGTGAATGCCTCATCGAACGTTTGGAATGTTTGGACTTGAAGAGTTGGAGAGATGTTCTTGGCACAAGCCCTAGTGAACAACTCTATCAGCTTAGTTTACGGAAGTTGAAAGGTGAGCTGATTGGTAAGACTCCACCAACGTGTGAAAAAAATGTGATAGATTTGTCTTCATATTGATGCATCAAATATAAATCAATCATGGTGACCTTCTTAGTGATGTTGATGGAGAAATGGTCAAGGAAGGCCTGAGCCAATTGATTGAAAGAAAATATTGAGTGCCTAGGTAAATCATTGTACCAATCTAAAGTAGGTCTTGTCAAAGACATGGGGAAAGTCCTAAGAAGCAAGGCGTCATCGTGGGAGATTAGATAACATACGTGTTTGAACAATAAAAAATGCTGTTGTGGATCTTCCTTGTTATTAAATCGGTTGAATTTAGGCATCTCCCAATGTGGGGGATAAGGATGAATAGGTATGGAAGGATGAATAGGCTCATTACAGATTTTAGCATAAGTCAATGTATTACGTGAGCCAAAGATAGATGCTTCCATGGTTTGCATCTTTTCCATCATCATTTTGATCAAATCCATGGTCAAATTAGATTGAGATGCACCTCTTGTAGTATAAGGAGGTGGATATGATGTAGAAGGCACACCAATATATGGAGGTGCCAAGTAAGAAAACTGAGAAGGGGGAACATAAGTAGCGGTGATGATGATGGAATATACCTTGAATGGGAGGTATAAGTGATAGATGGTGACTGAGACAAGGTATAGGTGGGAGGGACCTGTGTAGAGACCCTCACAGTGATAGGTGGTAGAGTAGCAGGTATAGACATGACCAAAATCTTAAAAGGGGTTGATGTAACTAGGGGTTGTGAGGTAATAACATCTAAGATGTTGGAATCCCTATACTAGAAGCTATAGATGATGACATGGAAGAAATGAAAGGGGATCTAGATGTAGAAGGTACGATATATGCCATAGGTGCGGTAGGTATTAAATATGTAGGGGTGATCGAGAAACGACAAGTGGTAAGGTGGAAGCAGGTAACGCTATACTAGTGGTGGTTGACACAAAAGTGGGGGTGAGAGTGGGAGGAATGGATACATGCATCCCGTATATGATATATCATGATGAGTTGCGGTGGATGAATAGGTGAGGTAATACCGCAAGGTGACATGATTGTGATCAATAAGTTTTACGAACCGCTCCTCACCTGCGTGTATAACAATAGGAGAGTTGGGGTCCATGGGTGAATAAATAGAAGGCGGTGAAGGACTAGGAGGTAGTGGTTGGTGGTTAGTGTAAAACACAAGGGTATTAGCTTGTCTATGAGTCAAAACCATTTGAATAGTGGTTGGATAGGTGGAATGATCTCTGCAGATGGTGCAGAAACAAAGGAAATTAACATAGAAGAAATTTGGAAAATGAAAATTGGTTACTATTTTGATAGAAAAATCAAAACATAAAGACCGACATTGGTAGGGTAACCGATACCGGTAGGGTGGGGTAACCAATTTCGGTTGGTGGACTGATGCTAGTTACTATGAATAAATGGCGATTTATAAATATAGAGATGAAGAATGTAAATCGGGTGGAATTGAACTCTACTGATGGTAACATAGACTCAAAAATGTGATAAATGATAGAAAATATTTGGATGTGAATTGAATACTATTTTGGGAGAAATAACCAAAACAACGAGAGAATCAATGCCGGTACGGTCAATTAATTTGGTGTGGAGAGATAACTAATGCCATTCACCTGGACTAATGTTGGTTACTATGGAATCTGAGAAGATGATGACATTTTTAATTTTAGGTGATTAAGTCGGATGAAATACCAATTCGGGAATTGAGTATAACATTGATGAGTTCTAATACACCTAGAATGAACCAGAACACACCAATTATGATGGTGGGGTGTGAAGGATAAGAAAAATAAGAAGAAATGACATCACTCCTCAAAACACAATTTTAATCAGTCAAAATCTAACAAAACACGTCAATCCTATGCTTCAAATTTTAATGTTATGTGGCTTATGCCATTTAAAACTGACTATGAATATAGTAGAGTTTTTGGTCAATGAAGGTGCCCTATAAGCAATCTATGGATGGTTTCAGGTGTATTTTGGCTAAGTGTCCCCAATATATACTTCATAGTATGTGAGGTCCAACTCTGATATGATGACTGGCTAGAACACCAGCTGGATCCAATGACAATCTGATTGTTAATCATTGATGGCAATTGTCTGGGAAGGAAGATTCTTAAGAAGTGAGTAAATTGTTCAAGTGATTTGGATAGGGGGTGTGTGTACAAAGTGTGAACTACAATTAATTCCTACCAATCATCAACTAGTCAGGACATCCAATATATAGATATAAATAAATTTAGGTGATCTAATGCAACATATGAAGAATGAAATCCAGAGATTTTAAAGCCCAAATCAAAAGTGAAATTGGATGTAGCAAATAGAGAATAGGTCAAGAGGATGATCTTTCACTAAATGCAAGTGCAAAAGAAAGTAAGAAGAATTATTTTTAAACACTAAATCATGAATCTCATTTAGACAAGTAGAAGAAGAGAATATTGACTAGAGAGAGACTTAATGTGATTTTTTTAGAAAAGAAAGAAACACACAATTCCCTATATGAAGAAAATGCAAAGAACCCACAAGAAGGGGTCCCACAGGCATGCCAAAATGTTTCACCTCAAAGTAATGCAATAAAACATATAAAGGTAATGGGTGCAGGATGAATTCATGTGAATAGTTGGGAGAAGGTTGTGCACATTTTTGAATTTGATTAGTTTGATTGTAGAGAGATTCCCTTTGGTTAGGAGGAATGACCTATATAAAAAAACAAGACCACAAAATAGAATTAACAATATAGGTTGGTGGATTGCCTAGCAAGAGCTAGATCTAAGAAGTGAGGTGCTTCCTAGAAGGTTGTCAATCCACTTTCAAATATAATTTAATGCAACAAATAACATGAAATAAGGAAATCATATTGTAATGGTATGATTTAGGTGTCTTATGCTAATACAATAAGTAAATTTAATCTAACAGAAAAATTTACAATTAAATCCGGAGGGGTGGTAGGTTGTTCGGGTTTGCAAGTCTAATAGAGGTTATAGGTGAGGTCTAGGTGAAGTTTAGTAAGGTTCGGGTTGTTTGGGAGAAGTTATGAGCTTTTTGGTTCTAGGTATTTTGATCATAGAGATCGATGTCGGTTAGGTGACCGATGACGGTATTGGTATTGGACCGAATCCATTTGGTTAACCGAGTGTCAATAGGGAAATTTGGTAAGAATATTAGAAATAAGGTTTTGGGTCTCTCTATGATTACATGGAGACTTGAGGGAGTTTTAGGAAGGATGATATGATTTTTGGTAAGGCTCAACAAGGGTGGTGGAGGTGCTAGGATGGGTGAAATGGTTTAGGTTGATGGAATAAGTGGTAAACAGTGAAAGATGATGGTATTCGGGATAGAGAAGGATCAAATGAAAGAGTTAAGATCAAAATGAAAGATTAACAAATAAAAATGAATTACTTATACGGTAACATGTAGATCTCGAAGGTGGTCATTTGTTGATTGATTAGTGTTTGTGGGAGATACAAGAATGGGGTGGTGTCAGTGTCACATCAACAAAGTCTTTGTGTTTTGCTATGATGATCCAAGGTTGTGGCTGAGATGATTGGATCTTTGGTGAAGATATGATGGGATCTGGTTCGTGTCGGCACTCGAATGCTCAAGAGTTAGAATGCCAAAGATTGAGGGAATGAATGAATTGAAGAACCCATGTAAAGAGTTATAAACTCTTATTTAAAATAAGCAAGGATGGTTAGGGAACCAATGTTGACCAAGGGATAACTGGGTTTGGTTAGGGAGAAATGGTCAATTTTGCTAAAATTAGTTTGATTGCTCCCAAATTTAGTGTGATTGAAGTTTGAGTTCGGGTTAGAAGTGGGAGATAAAACTAAATACGGTGAGAGAGTGGTTAGAGAGATAAAATTTCATAATGATTAGGGTTGGAAAATGTCCTAGTTGGCTAGGATAAGTGGGGACTTGGTTTAAGGCAATTAATAGGTTTAGAATGGGTCTAGTGTGAGTTGGAAAGGATGAGGTTGATAAGTGAGGTGACTAGGTGAGTTAGATAAATAACATGATTATGATAATTAAATTTATTAAAATGTGTGCAAGTAAGCATGGTGGGGAATAATATTAAATTAATTAGTCTAAGGTGATTTAGAGGGTTGCGACCTAATTTTGGGTTTCTACACTATCCTCTCACATATTTTTCCTAGTGATTTTCCTCTGCGAGTAAACTCATGCAAAACTCTTACAACCTTCTTGCATGTAAAACTACATCAACCACATAACCTTACATGTGCTCATGCACCGAGGTCAATCTTACTTCGCATCTTAATCCTAGTTCTTGTCACCGCCTACCTCATATTGCTCTACACTTTTATCCATGTACGTGGTTTTTATAAAGCTTTTGACACCAATCTCCACCCATAATTACTTCGCTCCATGCACTCATATGAACCCACACACGTTTTGTTTCATCATTCAAAGCTACCAATCAACATCACTCCCAACACTTGCTTCTTACCACACTATTCACTAAAACTCTTCTTTACACTCTCTACCCCACACTAAATAGATGTGCAGTCCTCTCTGCGCATAAAAGCTCTTTAGATAGTAGCGGCTACACCAACACGTAAACGCACCCACAACAAACAAAACTAAAAGACAAAGCATAACAATGATGAAAGGAAACACATATAAAGGAAAATTCATTAAGGGAAATCCTAAGCTAAATGGAAATATTGCCTTATTTACAAACACATAAAAGACTTATTTATAGTAGGGCTTCAACCTACTCCTGTTAAAATAACTAGGAAACTATGTCCCATCCAACGCTTATAACTAGCAGTGCTTGAATCAAGTATATAAGATATAACATACAGTCCCAACCAATGCACTTTGAGTCTCCCAGATTGTGTAAAAACTTTGGATCACATAAAAGAACCATCTTCCAAACCTCAAACTTCTTATTTTTAATATGCCAATCATGACATGCCTTCGCATAGCTTTCTCCCTCTGCTTTGGCTCCATCAGGATATAACATGCGTCTCATCCAACTGCATTATTTTTTCAATGTGCTCCTCTAATGCCTTCTCATCAGCCGGTCCTCCTACGCATGCAATATGCAAGAATGATAACATGAATTCCACAAGAAAATTCACCTATATGCCAAATACTAATTGAAAAGGAGTGGCTTTCTTCAATCTTTTATAAGTTATGCGATATGCCCATAAATCACTTTGAGACTTTATCATCCTAGTCCCTTCTTCTAACATTACAACTCTTAGTCAATGTGTGGCTTAAAATATTGTTAAAGGCCTCAATAGTTCTATTAGCTTGAGGATGATAGGGTGTATTTTTGTGATGGGTCACCATAAACTTTTCCAATAAGATTCTTACAGTTTCATTCAAAAGTGAGTACCCCTATCACTTGTTAAACTCAATGGGCATCCATACCTACTGATTATATTCTCCCATAGGAACCTAGTTTCGTAGTCATTGTGTAATCCTTCATGGGTGCCGCTTCTTCCCATCTTGTAAGCTATTCTTTACAAGTGATAATATAGTGCTAACTTTTCCTACTCGTGGCTAGGGAAATAGGTCCCAAACAGTCAATTTCCCATTTTTCAAATGGTTCTACACTAGCAATAGATCTTAACGGTATTTAATCTCTCTGCACTGGCTTACCAAGGCACTGGAAATGGTCACAAGACTTGCAATACTATATACAATCTTTATAAATTGTCTCCCACCAAAGGTGTGCCAATAGGATCTTGTGCGCAGTCACATTCCCTATATCATGTTCTCCTGCAATGCCACCGTGAGCTTCTTCCATGATTATAGGACACTAATGTTCCAACACACACCGACACAAAACCTCATCTCGAATTAGTTTGTATAGGTCTCCACTGATCAACATATAGGGCATGGTGCATATATGCTGTTGCTTCTTCTCCAAAGCCTTCATTCCCTTTGACACCACACATGTTCATAAGAAAACAAAAATATCCTCTAAGTCAAAAGGCACACATTGTAGTCTGAACAAATGTGCATTTGACATTGTGTCCTCAATTCTCTACACGTCCTCACCGAGTTAATTTTTGATATATGGTTAGGTACCAAGTTGATATTTCTTGGTTTTACAACGACCGTAAAGTTGAACTCCTGAAATAGCAAGATCCACTGTCATATGCACCCTTGAAAGAGAAGCTTGTTTACCAAGTACTTGAGTGCCATATGATCCATATAAAATATAAATGGAGTAGCCAATAAGTATTTCCTGAACTTATACGGTGCATAAATCATAGATAATGCTTCACGCTCTATCGTTGTGTAATTTTACTCGGTTAGAGTTAGTTTTCTACTTGCAAAACACAAAGGGTGATTGTTGAATAGACAAAAATGGCATAAGTATTGGGTGCGTGAATGTAGGGAAATGCTATGATAGGGTTGAAGCGCCTAGGATCAGGACTTAGCCGTTTTGTGGATAAGGGCTATTTTTAGAGATAACATGCTGAGCACACAGAGATGAAGACTTGCGCTCCACATAATGGTATTTTAGGAACAAGTGACAGCTAAGCACCATGCATAGTTTAGGCTAATAATATGATTTCTACTCAGAGTTAACTATAGGAAGTCTATTGTTAGAGAACTTACATGTTGTGCATCCTATTGTAAAGGAAGATGGATACTATTAACGTATGACCTATTTTGAGAAGTGCATGGGCGGTGAAGGGAAAGTCCCCACCCCCATATATATGTATTGATTTGTATGGTTTTGTTGTATGTATGTGTATGTGTGAAACTATTATAGAGTTATGTTCTTTGGCTTTGTTGAGCGCATGACTTATGGAGATATTTTATAATGTATGAAGATTTTATGTTTTACAATATTTAATAAAATGGTTCATATTGGCTAGATAATGGTGTTAAACATGACTAAATCTAGTTCTTGCATGGTAAATCTTGTTATAGTCATTGTTTAGTTCATCTTATATATATTCTAGGAACTAGATCTAGTTTATGCACTGTGTGTTGTTTACTATTGGTAATGAATCTAGATACCTATATACACCATCATGCTAACATTATGTACAAGAAAATCTCAAAAGGGACCTGGTGCCTTTACATACTTCAGGTGAGAACTCAACTCATGATGAGTGACGTGCCAGTGTGCACTGGGATATTTACTACAAATTCTAGACTACATCATTAGTTCGGATAAAGAAGGTTAGTCTGGTACAAAAAAGAAATAAACTCATGAGTGTCCATAAAGGGAACAAGTTTTGAAAAGTGAAGAAAACTTCAAGAGAATTTCTCAAAGTTAAATACCATGAGTTAGGCAAAGCGAGTGCTTAGTATAACTCAAGGAGGCTACAAAATTTGAGACTATGTATGTTTGGGTCACATTGGATAAATACTTCGACATAAGGAAGCATGGGTAGAGGATATCTATGATAGATAAGTAGTGGTGCACCAGAAAGTTATGACTGAGGTGTACAAATTTGAGGTGTGAGAGATTGGGCGCAAGAAACAAAGGTGAAACACACAATCAATAGGATTTAATGCCATGTACGATGGTAGGTGGGGAAATAAATGAAGGGAATTTTTGAAACTTGGTTTATATTCAGCATTTTCAACATCATTTATTACCTTGCACATTCAAAGAAAGAATTGACAAGTTGATATAGCTGGATGAGAGGTGCACTATAACACGTTGGAGTCAAAAGCGAGAAAAATATAGGCAAAAGGCATGGAACAATAGGCACATCAAGGACAAGAAGCTTGAGGTTGGAGAGATGGTATTTCTTTATGATTCAAAATTTTTGTGCCACACAGGAAAGCTTAAGGTGAATTGGTTGGGACTGTATGTTATCACTCACATACTTGAATCAAGTTCTTTCCAATTAGAGGCACTTGATGGAACATAGTTACTTGGTTAATTCAACAGGAGTAAGCTGAAGCCATACTATAAATAAGTCTTCTTGGTGTTTATAATAAGGCAATATTTCCATTTAGATTATATTTCCCTTATTGTATTTCCTTTAATGTGTTTCCTTTCTCATTGTTATGCTTTGTCAATTTAGTTCAGTGTTATGTGTAATAAAGATGATTACACGCTGGAAGTTGATTACAATCTCAAGTGTTTTTATGCATAAAGTACTACACATAACCTTAGTGTGGGGTGGATAAAGAAGGTTAGTATGGTACAGAAAAAAATAACTCACGGGTGTCCATAAAGGGAACATGTTTTGAAAAGTGATGAAAACTTCAAGAGGATTGCTCAAAGTTAAAGACCACGCATAAGGTGGTGAGTGCTCAGTATAAATCAAGGAGGCTGTAGAATTTGAGGCTACATATATTTGGGTCACATTTGATAAATACTTTGGTGTAAGGAAGTGTGGGTAGAGGATATCTATGACAAATAAGTAGTGGCATGCCAAAAAAGTTATGACTAAGGTGTAAAAGTTTGAGGTGCGAGAGATTGGGGCATGTGATAAAGAGGTGAGACATGTACTCAATAGGAGTTAATTTCATGCATGATGGTAGGTGGGGAAATTAATGAAGGGAATTTTTGAAACTTGGTTTAAATTTGACATTTTCAACGTCATTTGTTACCTTGTGAATTCAAAGAAAAATTGAGAAGTAAAAATCGGAAATGGAGACGACGAGCACTCTGTGTGTAGAGCAAGTAAACATGTTGTGTTTTGAAGCATGATGTTGAGTATCTAGGAATGGAAGTGGGATTAAATTAGTGGTACATGTGTGTGATGAGAGGGTGACTTAGGATTCATTGACAAAATAACTAGGGGTTTCATTTCACACTTGCGGAATCAAAAGGAGAAATGGCACCACAGAGGGCTCCCACAGTAGAGAAAGAGGTTGAAGACTTAGAAGAGGAGTGGCTGGTCGAGATGTTATATCCAGAAGAAGTTATTGAGGGGTATCCTTGGACAAAAAAATTACACAATGTAGGGTTTAGAAGATCAACCACCGCATTGAGAAATTCTTCACAACAAAAGTTTACAGGAGGACAAATTAGTGATTGGAAAACAACACTAGGGTCTTAGATGAATTTGTGAAGAAATTACTTGAAAGCATGGGCGTCTTAAAAATTATGGTGTTGCCCTATTTTGGGAAGCTCGAGTAGTTGTACCAGTGGCTCATGTTACACATCCATGAAGACATTTCTACTTCATGGTCTGGAGAATGAGGATCAGTGCCAAGTTGATTGGGAAGGTGATAGGGCTATGCAAATCGGGCTCAAAGATTGCTAGAGAACTATCAAATGACAAGGGATTTGATGTCACAACAACCCTACATAATTATAAGAAGGGGGTATGAGCCTTTAAAGTCACCAATATTATAGACATGGCCACCAGAGTTGCATCGTACTTAGCGGGAATAAGCTGGGTACCACTGAGTGATGGAATGAGGTGAATATGCATTGGTTACATATAACACAAAAATGGTCAACAAGACATACTACAACATCACCAAGTACATTGCATAAATATTGGTAAATGAGGTGTGCATCCAAGTAGATAAAGGTGAGAAGATTACCTAGGGCATAATTCTATTATTGATTGTATTTAGTGAAATTGGAGTACCCAATGGACCTAGGGAGAATATATGGGAGTTTTTGTTAGAGAATAAGTCCCCAACAAAGAAATATGACAAGTACACTCTGTTTGGGAATACTTCCAATACATACAAGGAATGCCTAGACAAGTGGTTCAAGAGACTGCGCAAGACATTCATGGGAGAGTGGTGTTTTTCTGTGTGAATTGCTAAAGGTTTTGGATGGAGAGGATGAATTTGTAGTTTAATAAAATTTCAAATTGGGGCGCTTCCATATGAAGTTTGGAGAGAAGAATCCATCGTATAAGTTTCCCTTTGCATTTACCACAAGATACTTTAAAGACTGTAAAAAAATTCCATGACCCGCACCAAATCTAGTTTGATGCAGAAAAGGTGGATACAAATACTCACATTCTGCGTAAAACATATGTATGGCTAGGTAAAGAGGCCTATGTAGAAACCATGGATTCAGGAAATGTGGACATCATCTTTGGAGAGTTTTTCGGTGGGGTATATTGAACCAATGTGCATATATATATATATATATGAGGCCAAGGTTCAAGGATGGAAAAGTGGTGAAGGGCACAAATATGGCACTTCCAGGACCTCTAAAGAAGGGGAAGACAATAGGGACTTCAAGGCATGTTACATCTGTGCCCCCTGCTCAAGAGGATCTAGTGCCTACAAGAATAGAAAATTTATTAGAGAAGGAAGAACCAAAAGATATCGCCAAGCTTGTGCATACTAGGAGAGTTCTATGGAAAAGGTGCACATCAAGAGACATTGGCATAGGGAATTCAAAGTGAGTAAGGAGATCACCACACGTGACTCTGTGAAGGATGAAGAGGAAGAAAGGAGAAATCACAGGAAATATGTTCCTGTTAAAGATAGTTAGGAGTCCCCACACCCAAATGCGTAGAAAGAGGAGGAAACTCCAAGTATGGGCCGACATAGAGAAGAGGCCATCCCCAATGTGGGCTGTAGGAAGATGAAGATGTTAGTGAGTGCGTAGCTTATGAGTCTATAGATCCAAGCGTAAGTATTCATGAACAAAACTCTGTTGAGGGATAGAGAAGTGCAAGTGGAGATACATAAGTCATAGTAACCCCTGTGTAGAAGGAAAGAGAGGATGAAGGAGAAGTGAATGAGGATATTAGAGGAACTGTACAACATGATGTAGGTGTGGCAATACACAAGAAGAGGTCATGTCTACTCATGAGGATGTTGGCGAGCATGTAGGTGGGAATGATGAGGAAGAGGTAGTAGGTACTCAAAACTTGGGTTATATGGATGACCCTTCAAAAATTATTTACACCCGCTTCTAGAGTACTTTTCCCAACAAGCAATTATATGGTTGGGATTGGATGGAACTAGAAATGGAAACATGCACACTCGCAAACAACTATCCTAGAGTATGTAGACTCACATGAATGAGCTTGATTTTAATGTCTACGAGGAGGCATGCAGTTCAAAGAAGATGAGGAAGGAACCTTACACATACCATGTGATTATTAAGCTAAAACAATTTTTAGACGACAGGTAGGTAACACATTAGTCAAATTGTCAATGTAGTAGCGCCTTTGAAATCTTAATAATATGACAAAAATATGGGAAATATTAGATGATAAGAAGGAAAAAGACACAAAGATTAAGAGCCTCACTCAAGAGCGAGATAATGTAGTAACTAAGGCCTAGAATGTTAAAAAGATGGCGGAGTAGATCACATATGAGATTTTACTAGAAGAGGCCTAATTTTCAGAGAAGGTGCATCGGGACTCCAAGTCTGATTTACACTATCTATGCATGATAGTTCACCTACTTCTAGAGGAAGGACTGACACGCCTCCCTAAGAAAAAGGATGTTGTGGAAGAAGCATCAAGGGTCAAGGATTCAATTGCAAGAAAGATATCCAACTACGAGGTAGTTTTACAAGCCTTAAAAGATGAAATGAATAAGGCAGATACAATATTGGCCATGTGTACAGTGCCTGATAACTTAATATAGGAAAGGAAAAAGGCAGAGGAGAATGAAGTTCTATAGGTAGCAAAGGATGAAACACTCGGGCACACAAAACAAGTTACCTTGGTAGAAACAAAGCGCGACATGCTAGATTTTGTGAAGAAACAACATATGGATCGGATCAAGGGCATCGGGAAGCTCATTTCCATGAAGGTGGATGTCATGGAAGGGATGGTCTCAGGTATGGCCAACATCCTTAGAATTTTGAAAAGTGAAGGCAAAAACATGACTATGGATGAGTTAGATGGCATCATTATGGACATCCTTGACAAGACCAATGCAACACTTAAGGACTGGTATGAGTTTGAGGGAGAAATACAAAGTGAATATCCAGAATTCATTCTACCAGAAGATGAAAAGGGTACACAATAAAATGGCTCACCATATTCTTTATTCCTTGTTCTTTCATTCATTTATCCTATATTCTTTGGAGTGACAAGGTGACCCATTGTTGAGGCAACAATGTACTCTAGTGTGGGGTAATGTTGAATGGAAAAAAATGGCCTAAGTATTGGGCACATGAATGTAGGGTGCTAGAAGAGCGCGTGACACTATGATAGGGTTGAAGCACCTAGGATCAGGACTTAGCCGTTTTGTGGATAAGGGCTAGTTTTGGAGATATAATTGACCACATAAAGAGATGAAGAATTACGCTCCACACAATGGTAGTTTGGGAACAAGCGACAAATGAGCACCATGCATAGTTTAGGCTAATAATAGGATTTCTACTCAGAGTTAACTATAGGAAGTCTATTGTTAGAGCACTTGTTGTGCATCCTATTGTAAAGGCACATGGCTATTATTAGCATGTGACCTATTTTGAGAAGTGCATGGGAAGTGAAGGAAAGTACCCACCCCCATATATATGTATTAATATTCACGGTTTTGGCATGTGTGTGTATGTGTTAAACTATTGTAGATTTATGTTGCTGGTTTTGTTGAGTGTATGACTTATGGAGATATTTTACAGTGTATGAAGCTTTTGCGTTTTACAATATTTAATATAATGGTTCATATTGGCTGGATAATGGTGTTGAACATGACTGAATCTGGTTCTTGCATGGTAAATCTTGTTATAGTCATTGTTTAGTTCATCTTATATATATTATAAGAACTAGATCTAGTTTATGCACTGTGTGTTGTTTACTATTGGTAATGAATTTGGATACCTATATACACCATCATGCTAACATTTTGTACAAGCAACTATAAAGAGGGATCTGGTGCCTTTGCATGCTTTGGGT
Organism: Taxus wallichiana var. yunnanensis; assembly: GCA_018340775.1. Lineage (NCBI taxonomy): Eukaryota > Viridiplantae > Streptophyta > Pinopsida > Cupressales > Taxaceae > Taxus > Taxus wallichiana. The sequence goes on along the minus strand of CM031242.1, from coordinate 155,396,447 downwards.
GAGCGCTCAACTCAAGATGAGTGATGTGCCAACACGCCTAGGATATTTACTACAAAATCTAAATTGCATTAGTGATCAACAATCCCCTCTCTAGGCTATGCTAATACTTCTATTTCCATACCTCACACATCCACATGCACATGAAAGAGATTATCCAAAGAGGGAAAGCACAAAATGGGCACATTAGTAAGTTTCTCCTTCAATGTGTCAAAAGCCACTTACTGCGCCTCTCCAATGAAACTTGCTTTTATGTTTTAATAACTCTTCTAATGGTATGGAAATCCTAGAATAGCCCTTGATAAATTTCTGTAATATCCCATGTTCCCTAATAATCCACGCACCACAATTTTCTTGGTAGGCTCCTCCAACCCTAAAATAATGTCGACTTTGACAGTGATACTGACCTATAATTTACTAGTAAATGCCAGAACACTTGCACATCACCCATCCTATAATGAGTGCTCACCCGAAGCACACATATGTACCAGGCCCCTCTTTAGGGTTGTTGTTATAGGATGTTAGCATGATGAGTACTTAATGCATTTATATCCATAATTAATACATCATTCTACAGTGCATGTATAGATCTATATCTAAAGAATAACATACTTAAATGACAACCATGATGAAATCAACACATGTAAGAGCCAATTATACTCACGATTAATAGTCTAGTTTAGCCAATACACTCAATTACATTTAAAACAAAACAATACACAGAAGCTTCTTATAATAATAACATCATATGCTCATGCGCGTAATGGATCTAACAATATAATCTCATAGTAATCTAGTTCTTACATACCTCTACTATACTACACAGTTCATTACATATTTATAAGGGTGGAAAATTTCCCTTCACCACTTATCTAATCCCAAAATAGGTCACATGCTGAAAATAGCCATGTGCCTTTACAATTACAGCCACACATGCAAGTGCACTAACAATAGATCTCTCCTAATTAACTATTAGTCACAATTCTATCTTTAGCTTGTATCCATGCAAAGTGCTCCATAGCTGCTCTTCCAAAAATAGCCGATGCGTTTCACACAATTATTTTCCCTTTGTGTTCTCTAGATGCCATCTTCCAAAAATAGATTATTATTGTGAAAATGGATAGTCCTGAATATGTCTCTGTCCTCCACACGTGATTAATTTCTAATCCTCTTTCACCTTTGAACGTGCTCTACTCTTCCACACGAATCTTCCGATTACCTTCTACTAAGTGTTATACATTGTCTGCTCAACATTACCTTACACTAACTACATTTCCACCTTGACAATGGTTACCTCTTGAATTCTCAAAGAATGAGAAAGAATATAAATGAAAGATAGTAAAGAATTTTCTATACAAAAGAATGATTTAATCAGCAATATCCTCTACTTCAACCGGAAGAATCAATTCTGGATACTCTTCCTTTATCTCTTCCTCTAATGCCTGCCATTCACTTAGCACAACCTCTACTTTTTCTCGGGATATTCATTATAATAGAATCCAACTCATCCTACATAATTTACCCCTTCTCATTTTGTTATACTAACATAATGTTAGCCATTGCAGACATCCTCCCTTCTAGTAGATCCATTTTCTGAGTTATAAGCTTTCCTAGTTCATCCAATCTATTCTTGTGGGGCTCCTGAGGCACTGTTGCAAGGGCATCACGCTTTTGATTCACCACTTCTAGTCTCTCCACATGCCCCAATGTTTCATCCTTTGTAGCTTTTAGGAATTCATTGTCCTCTACCATTGTTCTTATTCTGATGACTGCTTCCGGAGTTGTGCAAATATTTAATGCTTGATCCACTTTCTTCAGCTCCTCTTGAAGGGTTTGAAGCAGTGCCTCATATGATGAAATTTTTCCAATCACTGCAGCCTTTTCCCTCTTTACCTCCTGTTCAGGGTCTTTTGGTGCTAGCACCCTAACTAGTCCCTCTTTAAGCACCATATCAACCAAAGTTTGCACATAGTGCATAGCCGAAGGGAACTTTTTAGGAACCTTGGGATCTAAGTGCGGTCTTTCTTGGAGGACATGATCCCCGATCTCCTTTGCCATGCCAATAAGAACCCCATTATTTTTCTCTCTCCAAGTCCTTTTCTTGTTTCAAGCATGTGATATTTGTGTCCTTGTCCTTAATCTCTTCCCTCAACACCCTAATAGTTGCAGCTTTATCTACATTCCTCCTTGCCACCTTTGTATATAACTTCACCAGGGCATTACTTACTTGTTCATCCAAAATAACAAGAGGCTTTACTATTATGTGTGTGGCTTGAGGTGTCTTCTTTAATATTCTTGATACACATGACTCTTCACATATGTTGAAGTCTGGTTCATCCATATGTGTCTGAATTGACCAAGATAGTTGTTTCCTTGTGAGCACGGTGGTCATGTCCTCATCCATAAAATCCCATCCATATAATTCCTTAAGGCCCACCATGATTTGGAAATGGGTACAAACAATTGTACTTATGTCCTCGAGTAGCCCACGACCAAAGGCTGCACTATATTCCCTCCTTTTCCTCTTCGATCTTGGCCGCTTAGGAACTTGAGTACCAATATTTGGAGCTTGTTCTACTATGACTTGAGTAGTCTCTTGTGCTATCCCATCTACCTCCTTTACTCCTTCATGCTTCATTTCCTCGTATTTTGGCTCTTCTACATCCTTTGGTGGTGTAGTAGATTCAGGCACACTCTCCTCAGAATCTTATGCCTCCTTGTCTAGCTTCAACTTTATTATTTTCTTCTCAACTGTCTCCTTCTGTGGAGAGAGTCATGGTGATCTACACCTTTGAATGTGGTGTAGCACCTTTGGTTCTAGTTCTTCTAAATACCCTTTTGAAATGACAATCTCCTTGTCCTACATCTAGGTCCTCATCACCTCCTTCTTGCACCTGAGGTGGTGTACTCATGCACTCAATTCCTACCTTTTATGTAGTATACCTTTATCCTCTATGTTCTTAGCCACCACTATCTTCTCATTCATCCTCATCTTCATCCACCACTATAGTCTCTACAGGCTATGGAGTTGGCACATTCTCTATTGTATGCTTACCCTTAGGTGGCCTTGGAAGCGTGAACTCATTTTCCACATATTTTTGTTCTCCAGCTTGGGCTTGAGTTATAAATACACAAGTGCTGCTCCAACATCTACTACTGCTAAGCTTACCAGCTTCACGCTTATTATATCTGAGATAAGCCTCTCAATGTAGGTAGTCCATCCTGGATATACATATGTTTTTCTTAGGGTGTGATAATCACTATCTACCTTATTTGTGTTGAAATTTAGGCAACATGCATATGTGAACTAGTGAACTGATTCTGTAAGTAGCATCTTTGTGAAGGCATATGGTAGTTTTCACCAAGAGTTCCAAGCTCCGTCCTCCATCGTAAATCAAACGATGCAAAAATGTTGGTAGCTGCGATTCGTATTGCCTTACCCACCACCAAAATTAAATCCTTGGGTATGTGCCACTCCTCTTTGAATGCTATGTGGAGCCTATCATACCACATCTCTACCATCTATTTAAATGGTCCACCCATGGTCCCTTCACATAAGTATTTATCAAATCTTTCTCGCTAGAGATTTATTTTTCGTGGGGTACTCCCAAATCTTTTCCTTTGGCCTATCGGGCACTCCAATCTCCATAAACACCAAAGACAATAAAATAGTGCCAAAAATAATTATGGCATGTGTATGTGATTCTAAAATGACTGTCTCTACTATGTAACCTACGATATTGTAGATCATTCCTTGAGACATTTTCCTTGCAACGTGTAACCACATTGTATTCACCTGCGACCACCTTTCTTGGTCATTCAACTTTGGTATCATATGTGTAACTACTTGTACCATTGGGTACTTATTCAATTTATCAATTTCCATGCCACGTGGACCCTTGGTATATCCTAGCTCCTTCCTTTTCTCTAGGATCGCTACTTTATCTATTAAGTCACTCTCTAGATCTACTCCGAGGCCCTTAATCCTGTCACTATTGAAATCAAGGCGGCTATGATTCTAACCCTCCATCTGAAAAAGTAGAAGAATTCCTCATGGAATTTTCTCATCAACCATCGATACAATGGTTCATACTTTCCAAAGTATGGCAGCTCATACAACTGGTAGACTCTAATCTACTTTAGTAACTTCTCTTCATATTCATCATATATTGACATGTCTTATCTTTGTGTGCTTGTTTATTTTCATGCTCAACAATGCATCTAGTTCCTTTTTATTATCCGATGTGCAATGGTTATAATCACTGATATTTCATTTATAGATGTGGGAATCCCATTCTTGTCCCAATCATGCCCTCGGATATCGTGCATTTATGAGAAATTACTCTCGGGAGAAATTTATTCTTCCAGTTTGACCTCCTTCCTTTTTATGCCTGTTGTAGGTACTTTCTTTGGCGTCATTTGAAAATTTATCCTTTCTATCCTTTGTAACAAGCAAGTTAAAACCCTAGTTTGAATCTTCGTGCCCTAGTGGAAATCACATGCCCTAGCTCCTTCGTAATGCATCTTGTTCACTCAAACCCTTCACCTATGGGGATGTAAAATTCTCCGTGTAAAAATCTTCTCTCCACATTTGGTTTCACACTCTTCACACCTCAACATGATTCTCTCGGCTCGTTTGCACTTAGCTCTTTTCAAATTCTCACAATTTCAATGGTAAGAATGAACTCACATCCCATCCTTATATAGATTTTCAAAAATTTAGTGCATTTATTGCTCCTTCACCTACCAATAATCCTCTCATTAATCGACCATACTCATTCTTTTTATGCGGTACATCTTTACACCCAAGATATAACCTTCTAGTGCACCTTCCTACCTTCTAGTTGCGTACTTCTCTTGAGTTTTCCTTCTTCATGCACCGAGTACCTCACCACCGTGCCTTCCTTGGTAGTTCCATGGCCCCGCTTACCTCACGTTATACTTGTTTCTTCATTCATCTCCACCTATGGTCCTCATTTCCAAAAGTAATCTTTTTAACAATAAATTTGATAAAACTGTAGTAGTTTGTTCCTTTAATGTGTACTTATTTTCATCAGGTCTTGTACCTAGATATCAATAATCACCCCACACTAATGGTATTTAAAGTCCCTCTGCACATAAAAATTCTCAAATATGATTAGCTTCTGGTGCAGTGCAAACGCGCTTATTACACAAAAACACCAACTAAATTGACAAAGCATAGAATGAAGAAGGAAATACATTTAAGGAAATATAGAATTAAAAACCTAATCTAAATGAAAAAACTACCTTATTACAAACACCAAGAATACTTATTTATAGTAGGGCTTCAACCTACTCCCATTGAAGTACCAGTAATGTTGTTCCATCAAGAGCCTCTAAGCTGGAAAGTTTCTATGTCAAATATGTGAGTGATAACATACAACCCCAACTAATGTACTTTGAGTTTTCTTGGATGACACAAAAACTAAGAATCATAAAGGAGCACCATCTCTGTCCAATCTCAAACTTTTTATCCTTGATGTGCTTACCATGCCATGCTTTCTTCCTAGACTTTTCTTTTTTGACACCAACGTGTTATTGCTCTTTGCTCATCTAGCTTGATTAAATTTTCAATCCGTTCTTCTAATGCTTGTTCATCACCTAGAGCTCTAACACACATAATACGTAAAGAAGGTATCATGAATTCCATAGGAAGAACTGCTTCTTCACCAAACACCAATTGAAAATGTGTGGCCTTGTTTAACCGCTTGTATGTTGTTATATATGACCAAAGTATTGCAGACACTTTATCATCCCAATCCTTTCTTCCAACATCACAAATATTTGTCAATGTTTATCTCAAAATCTTGTTGAAAGCCTCAACAATCCCATTGTCCTGAGGATGATATGGTGTAGTATTATGGTGTGAAATCATGAATTCATCCAATAAAATTCTGATTGTCTCATTCAAAACCGTGTGCCCTTATCACTTTGGTAACTTAAAGGACATCCATACCCTATAATAATATTTTCTTATAAAAACCTAGCTGCTGTACAATCCTTTTTAGGAAATGCTTCTGCCCACTGTGTCAAATAGTTTGTGTAAGGAATGATATAACACAATCCAGTCCTATATGTGGCTGGTAAAATAGAACCCAAAAAATCAATAGCCCATTTATCAAATGGTTCTACACTAATAATAAGTCTTAGAGGCATTTTATCTCGTTGACCTAGTTTCCCAAGACACTAATAATGATCACAAGCCTTGTAATATGCTTTACAATGTTTATACAGGGTCTCCTACCATAATCCAATGAGTAGAATCTTGCGCGCAGTGGCATCACCTGTATAGTGGCCACCTGCAATACCACCATGAGATTCCTCCACGATGTTCATGCATTCATGTTCCAAAGACACAACGGTGCAATATGTCATCTCGGCCTAAGTTGTACAAAGTCACCTCTAATCAACATATAGGGTGTCACACATATAGCAAGTTTATTCTTCTCTAAGGATTTCATTCTATTTGGTGTCATACCTGTTCGTAGAAAGACAACAATGTCCTCTAATTTTGATGGCATGGTTGTAACCTATATAATTGTGCATCGGGCATGGTATCTTTAATGGCATGTGCCTCTTCTCCTGACTATATTCCGGATAAATGGTCTGGTCTAGAATTAATTTTCCCTAGTTTTACCACAACAGTAAAATCAAATTCTTGAAATAAGAGTACCCATCTACATATGTGCCCCTATAAAATGGGCTCATTTACTAAATACTTAAATGCCATGTGATCTGTATAAAATATAAATGGTGTAGCTATTATGTACTATCTTAATTTATGTAATGCATAGATAATTTACAAAGCTTTGCATTCTGTAGTTGTGTAATTCTACTCTATAGGAGTCAACTTTCTACTAGCAAAACATATAGATGATCTATAATACCTTCTCCAGGATGAACAAACACTGCGCCAATGGTGCTAGAGGCATCCACATGTACATGAAATGGTTGGTCCCATGAAGGAAAGCACAAAATAGGTGTGATAGTAAGTTTATCCTTTAATGTCTCGAATGCACACTACTGTGGTTCTCCCCAGCAGAACGTACCTTTTCCTTTCATTAACTCCTCTAAAGGTGCGATAATCTTGGCATACCCCTCTATGAACTTCCTATGATACCCGTGTGATCAAAGAATCCACACACCTCACTTTGGATGGTAGGCTCTTTTAGGCTGATAATGACCGCAACCTTAATTTGGATCAACCAACAAACCTTCGTTGTAGATTATGTGTCCTAACAAAGATTGCAAATGGTGTAGAAAATATGCACTTCTTGATGTTCAAAGAGATACTCAACTATATACATCTTTCAAACATCAAGTGTAGATTGTCACAATGATCCTTAACTAGTCCGTACGCCATCCAATCATCTAAATAAACCTCGTAAGAAGTTGTGAATAAAATATTTAAACACCGAACAAGTATGCGTAAAAATACAAGCAGGCACATTTTTTCAGTCCAAAAGGCATCACAAGATTGGCAAAGCTACTCCATTTAGTAGTAAAAGTAGTCTTTTCCTAATCATCCCTGGGTAATCCAAACTCGATGATACCCAGAGAACCCATTTGTAAATGAATAGATATCGCACCTCGCAACACCTTCTAGTATTTCCTCGGTGAATGGAAAAGGAAAGGGATCGATGGGCCACGCATACCGCATTCAGCTCCCCGTAGTCCACAAAGATCCTAATTTGGCCATCCTTCTTGATACGATCACCATTGGACTAATCCATTCTAACTCATCAAGGGGCTTGATGATTCCGGACTTCAAGATTTTTTCAATCTCTTCTTTGACCTTTTCATGCAAGTTGGGGTTAATCCTGTGGTCTCTTTCTCGACTGGGTGCACACGCTCTTTAAGCTTTGTCTTCATCTCCCTAATGATTCATGCACGCCTTTAAGTTCATGGTACCCCGAGGGAATAAGTATTGATAATCCCTGTAGTAACTCTATTATTTTTACCACTTCAAAGTCTGACCAATAATTTCCAATTATGGCCTCCTTAGGCTCAACATCTGATCTAATATTCACTTTCTTTGTCTTCATAGGCTCATGATAGGCATGTGTGGTCTTATCTGCATTGTCCAACACCTCACACCTACCTGTTAAATGGTCTACATCCATATTTTCTACTTCTTCATCATCCACTAAGTAGACCATTTTTCCTTTTTCTTTCTCAAGGAAAGCATGCTGAAGTAATGTGGCATCTGTCTCTGTTTCTTCAAAAAATGTGCTCCTAAGTCTCCTTCATCAAATAACTCCTGAATGAGTTCTTTTACCTTGGCACTATCCCCCATAGTTAAGTGCTTTATGACCTTTAATGCTTCTTCCACCAAAGGTTTAGTAGAGAATAAGTCAAACGTCTAGGTCATTCCTGCAATTAAATCCTACCAATTTCCAGTCTCTCTATGGAGTTTTGCATATACATACCAAACACGTGCGCAACCTTATAAAGTGGAATAAAAATTGTGCACCTAGAGTGAAGGTGGTAAATCTTCCTACCCCTTTGTTTAGAGTCTCTCACACTACTGAACGTGGTGATGAATATGTTGAATACCATGATAAGTACAAATTTGAGTAGGTGCATTACTTCTAATGAACCTAGTAGTAAGAGAAATCCTAATTTCATTCCATCCTACAAGATTATCCTTGTGGGGGACCCACTAGTGCGATGATGTCCCGTGTAGGGTATATGCTAGCATATTCCTTCTCTCAAACTGGTCTATCCACTATTCCTCCATGATGCACATGAAAACCATAGGGTCCCCTTCTCTAATGTAATGAGGTATCGAGTTGTTACCTGTTATCCTGATACAACACGGTCTACTATCCCTAACAAATATACTCTTTACTTTGCGCCCTACTAACTCATAAGTGATATGAGACCAATTATAACAAGAAACACTTGTAGTATCACTGATAGAATGTGCATCCTCCCATTGAATGATTCCTTCTTTAGATGGATCAAACACCTATGGATCTCGACAACACGTACATAAATCCTCTTCAGGTCTTCCTCACTCAAGGGCTCAACATAGGGCACATATTTACCATCTGTCAAAGGGATAATAACTCTTTTCTCCTTGTTTTCAAAGCTGATATAACCCTTATTAAACCAAAGATCAACATTATTTGCATAGCACCACGGATGCCCTAGTAGAGTGGGAATCTATCTACCTCTGCCAGCGCTAAGACCTCAAAATCTCTAGTGAACTTGGCTCCTTGTATGGTAATGGATGCATCTTTTAAAACTATGATGGGAGTGGCCTTAGTCCGATTAGCCATGAATAATACATTAGAGGATGGTTGTAATGGAGGTCTCCCCATTTGTACCCATGCATCTAAAGTAAGAACATTGAATTCCATGTTTTTATCAATCAATAGCCACCCATCCACAACAACATTCGAGTGTTTTCCTTATCATAATTAGGCTATGAGGGGGAAGATTCATATGCGGATCTGTCATCCCATCTCAATAATTGTGTGCAAAGTGTTTCCCTTTAACCAATTCCCTAATAGTGGAATGATATTCTCCTAGGGAAACATCTTGCACACTTCTTTCAAGTCATCCATATCATATTGGATCGTCTCTTATGCTTTTTTTGTTCCATCTTCTGCGATTGATCCTTTAAATACAACCCCCTCCATATCTATCGAGGGCCCCCTCTCTCTATTCTATTCTCTATTCTATTTCACCTTGAAGATTTCTAAGTACCTCCATAGTTTCCTGATAAAACTCCTTCTGATGGCTAGGATCTAGGTATAGTGCATGTAGAACCTCCTCCTTAGTGATGGTAGGCATCTGCTATAATGCTTCTTTGACGTGCACCATTTTAGTGCAGGTAGTGATCCTTACTTGCAATGCCTCATATTTTGGTTCCAACTTGGGAATCCACTGATTTTCCATAGCGTTGTATCATAACCATCCATGCACCTTTGTTTTCTTATTTATGTTACTTGCTAAGATGCTCATAAAAATCTAGGCATTCCTCATAACTATGATTCTTTCCATAGAAAGAACATGTAATATTATGAGGAAATTCACACCTATAGTGGTCAGGAGATCTCGCATGTATAACATGTTCTATGGGGGAACTCACCTCTTCCACCACCATGACCTTGTCCTTCAAATCCACCATGGTATCCTTGACCTCTGCCACAACCACCTTCAAAATTCCCTTCACTCCGATCATAGTGTTCCTGATTGTGATCTTGATCCTGGTGCTCATTCTTGCCTTAAGAGTTATATGAAACTCTTTTCTGTCATACCCCAATATCTATAGCATCATGGATCTAACCAATCATAAGACAATCTTCCATGTCATGAGTCGTGGACATGTAGATTTTACAGTGGCATGAAACATTCTTCCTTATTGCATGTTGTAGTAATGGGTAGTGGCTAGCATCATGGTTTAAATGACATATCTCATAGTCCAAATACAATAAGTACATCGATCTCTGGGGACAACTATTTTTATTTGACCTTCCATTTTAGAATCTATGTACCAAATCCCCGTGCATGTTTCATGTGCTGAATTTTCCAATAGCTTCTCTAACTTATTTTCCATACATGTGATTTGTGTTTCTAAAAATGGGCTTACCCCAGTGTCTATACTTCCAAATTCCTCAACGCGTAAATCTGCTTTAAGTGCTTCATGCATAGATTGCACATGCTAGCTTCTAAAAGGTGTAATCAGGCCCCTAACAAACCATTGTGCATGTTGGCTTCTAAAAGGTGCAATCGGGCCCCTAAAGAACCATTATGTATGATGGCTTGCATGAATATCATAAGAAAACTTAGATAAAAATGTTTTTAAGTGGGCATCATACTCTTTGACAATCTTAGTAGTGACTTTCTTAATATCCTTCAAACATGCTTATGCTGTTCTTCTCAAACTCAGGGATGTGAAACTCTGTAAGGAAAGCCTCTTTTAAATCTGCATAGTCTATGCAAGTCTGATCAGGGTCAAAATTTTTGTACCAACTGTGTGCATGCCCTTGTAACATAGTAGCGAATTGACTTGCCCTACCCTTAGAAGCTGTGATTAATTTTTTGCACCACAATATTTCACACATGTGTATGTGTTTAACACATATTATATGCCCCTATACTCTAGAAGATGAAGAAACATCTCCATGTAAATAGTCCGGGGTTGGTGCGTGCACCCTTCTCACTCCGATCAGTAACCTCCTATGTTTCCTCTACCTACGTAACCACAAGATCCATCAAAACTAGAGCCACCTATAGCTAGAGTCGACAAGAAGATGTACTTCCCTATGTCCCGAAGTAGTATTGAATTACACCCTAACAAATGTCTGTGAAGTGTTACTACTCCCAGAAGAGAGCCCAAAAGTATGTGTTCCTAAATTTTGTGCGGATGATACACCTAAAAAGGTACTCCCATATAACAATGAAGATGTTTTCCTACCATCGATATGATTTTTATATGACTCACTCCTACTCTCCCACTTCTTGAATTATCTTGTTGACTATTTGTTATACTAGATACTGGAAGACCAAGCGTAAGGGCAAGGTTTCCAGATGGATTCAAATACGCACCCGCGGCCCAGGTTGTCTCTGCTGGCACACTTCTATGTGAGGCCGAGGGGGTTCCCTATCATGCTTTACCAAATGGAGAATTCTTGATGCTCGGGTTCCATGTCTTCTGCTTGAACTTCAAATCCTTCGCGAACTATCTCTCTCCACAATGCCATTCACTCTGTAACATCCTCGCTACTTTTCTATCTCCCTCTCGTGTGCCTCATTATACTTAAGCCACCTTTCCTCTCTCTACCTTTTTGTCGCTAGGTCTGCCATCTTTCACCAAACATACTCCTACCCCCATGCGTGGTGGGGTTTAGTTAGCCATCAGTTTACTCTCCAAGTTCAGGGTCACCATCAAAATTTTGATTGCCAGTGGAATGCCTTGCAGGTAAGTTCCCCTGGGATATCATAAAAATTGGAATTCAGCTACCTCTGGGCATGAATAAGTGGAAATTGAGTACTCCAAGATATAACTATTCAAAACACCATGGAACCACGTATCCACAATGTGAGTCCAAATCAGATCAGCATCATAAAGGGTATGAAATTCTTCTTGCATCTAGACAAGTGTGTGATACCTCCAATTCCATTTAGATGCATAAGAAACCAACCACTTGTACAATTCTACCAAAAAGATAACAAAGAAGCTCTTGTACAAATAGTCATATAGATTCTACTCCACCCACGTGTGTGTGTCAAACTCAGATCCAATGTTGAACCTCCATGTGTATTCTTATTCTAGGTCATGTATCCATTCCTCAACACTTGCTAGGGTCAACTGGTATATCTTCATCACAAACCATCTTGAAAAAAATTGGAAAAGAGGTCCCGACAACGGAACCAATGATGCAGCGTAAAATTTACCAAGTAAATGTCCAGTGCATTAGCACATCACTCACCCTAGATTGAGTGCTCACTTAAGCGCGTGCAAGTACTGACCCCTCTTTAAGGTTGTTGTAGGATGCTAGTATGATGGAGACTTAATGCATTCAGATCCATCATTAATAAATCATTCTACAGTGCATGTACAAATCTATATCTAAAGAATAATAGACTTAAATGACAAACATGATGAAATCAACACATGTAAGAGCCAATTATACTCAGGATTAATACTCTGGTTTAGCCAATACACTCCATTACATTTATAACATAGAAAGACATAGAAGCTTATTACATTTATAACATCATATGCTCATGCGCGTAATGGATCTAACAATATAATCTCATAGTAATCTAATTCTTACATACCTCTACTATACTACAGTTCATTACATATTTATAAGGGTGGGGACTTTCCCTTCACCACTTATCTAATCCCAAAATAGGTCACATGCTGAAAATAGCCATGTGCCTTTACAATTACAGCCACACATGCAAGTGCACTAACAATAGATCTCTCCTAGTTAACTATTAGTCACAATTCTATCTTTATCCCGCATCCATGCAAAGCACTCCATAGCCACTCTTCCAAAAATAGCTAATGCATGTTGCACAAGTCTTTTCCCATTTGTGTGCTCCGCACGCCATCTTCCAAAAATAGATCATAATCGTGAAAATGAAGTCCCGAATATGTCTCTATTCTCCATGTGTGAATAATTTCCAATCCTCCCACACCTTTAAATGTGCTCTACTCTTCCATGAAAATATTATGTATGCCTTCTACTAAGTTTTATACATTGTTTTCTCAACAACATGTGGTCTACAAATAATCCTTCCTTACATATAATATGACCTAGTAATGTGCCAAATGGGGTAGCAAAAACACATTTCTTAATGTTTAGAGAGATACTTAACTACCTACACCTCTCAAACATTAATCTCAAATTATCACAAGGGTCCCTTAATAATCCATACACCATCTAGTCATCTAGGTAGAGTTGCAGAAATTTATGGATGAAGTCTTGAAAGATCTACACCATGATGTGCAAAAATACAACATGCACATTCTTAAGCCCAAAGGGCATAACCGTGTAAGAAAAAATTCCCCATTCAGTTGTGAAAGTAGTCTTCTCCTGGTCTTCTTTCACAATTATTACCTGATGATATCCGAAGAATCCATCTGTGAAAGAATAGATTTCTCACCCTGCGACATCTTCCAAAATATCTTCATTAAATGGGGTTGAGAAAGGATATATCACACATAAAGAATTTAAATCTCTCGTAGTCAACAAAAATCTTTATCCTCCCATACTTCTTGATACTAATCACCTTTAGGATCACCCACTCATATTCTTCAATTTCCTCAATGATACCAAATTTTATCATCTTATCAATTTCTTCCTTAACCTTTATGCAAAGATTCAGTTCATCCTCTGTATAGCCTCTTCTTGATGGGGCATGCACATTCTTTTAACTTAATCCACATTTCCCCTAATGAGTGATGAACTACCTTCAAGTCATGGCACCCATGCAGAACATATCTTGGAAGTCGAAATAACTCAACTATTTTTGAATCCTCCTAGTCCATCTAGTAATCTCTAATGATAACTTCTTTTGGCTATGCTTCTGTACCAATGTTAAATTTCTTTATTTTCAAGGGCTCATGGTAGGTGTGCAATTTCTCATCTTATTTATCCAAGACTTCACACATACCTTCCATATGATCAACATCCATTTTTTCTACTTCCTCACCATCTATACAAAGTATACCAACTTACCCCTTTCTTTCTCTAGGTAGGTGTGCTTAAGCTATACTTATTTTGGATCTTCTTCTATGAAGCAAGCCCCCAAATCAAGTTCTCTTAACAAATCCATGATGTGGCCCTAGCCATGGTGCTATCTCCCAAGGTAAGGCACTTGACTACCTATAACACTTCATTCATCGATGGATTAGGAAATTGATACTCAAATTTTTTGATAATATCCACCGTTAAATCTTTCCAATTACCCGTCTGACGATGCAACTCTAAATGGATATACCATGCATGTGCATAACCCTACAAGGTGGAATAGAACTTATGCACCCATAGTGAGGGAGGTAAGGCTTCCATGCCTACCATCCAGGATCTCTCACATTCCTAGATGTGGAATGAGGAGGACTCCTTCCCATGATAGTCATGTATTGCAGAAGGTGCATTGCTCTAGAGAAACCTAACAGAGAACATGATTCTCACTTCGCACCACTCTAGAATATTGTCTTGATGGGTCACCCACCAACGTGTTGTTGTTCCACATAAGGTATAAGTAAGCATATTCCTCCTTTCTTTCTGGACAGTCCACTATATCTCCATCACACATAGAAATAAGTCAGGGTTATCATCTCTAGTGTAACTGGGTAACTACCTTCCTTACAAGCACCTAACTAAGTAGGTCCCGTGATGTGAGTCACACCGCCATTAAATTGTAATCAACAACTCATAGGTCCCGTGCACCTAATTGTCACATGAAATGCTCATAGACTCGAGTATATTCCCATTGAATGAATCCTTCTCCTAATGGATGGATAACCTCAAGGTCTCTAATGGTGCGCACATAGATTCTATCTAGGTCCTCTTCTCCCAAAGGTTCTACATAGGGCATATTTCCCATTCGTCAATGGAATAACAATATTCTCCTCTTTGTTCTCGAAGCTTATGTACCCTTTCTTAAAGCACAAGTCAACATTATTCTTATAACACCAGGGGAGTCCAAGTAAGGCTAGAAAGTTATCTACCTTAGCAGTGCTAAGACTTCAAAATATCTAGTAAACTTTACCCCTTGAATGGTTATGGATGCACACTTTAATAATCGATGGGCATAACATTTTTCCTATTTTCCATAGAAAACACGTTTGAAGATGGTTGTAATTGGGGCCTCCCCATATGATTCCATGCATCGAAAGTGAGAACATTTACCTCTACACTGTGTCAATCGGAATGTTGCTAAAGAGCCATCCATCCATGTAGTCATTATTTTACCCTCAATACTTCTTTCTAACCCCAAGTGCGCCAATCTATCATCCAACATACGATGGGAAATCACTCAAGGTGCATGCGGGAGTTGATCCCCTCATTTATGTGAGATTTTCAAGAGAGTTATGCCATTAATGGAGGATTATTTGTAGAAATAGAAGTACATTCATCTACTTTGAAAGGTAGAAGGTATAACTAACAAATCTACACATTAATGCATCACAAAAGCTAAATAACATTGTAAGAAGTACAAGAAACCAGATCTGAATCATGATAAGCCAAATAACATGAGGGTTTACACCCATAAATAATATGTATGGAATAGATCCACATATATTGATTTAAAGGAGTCTCGGATAGCAATACTACATTTAAAAGGGCCATCTAAGACCATATACATTAAATGACAAATACTTAACTCCTACAAGCCTATCTGATCAAAGATCCTAACTATAATTTTCCCCATTATTTCCCTTGTTATAGATCCCAGTACCCATACATATGTTTTATGATACCCCTTACAACCCTCTAGATCTAAGTACTCTCACCCTAGTACGATGAACTCTAAACCCTTAACATTTCTATAGCACTTCGTTACTCCCCTTCTTTTTCTTTACATTCTCTATGCATTCTATTTGTGCCTCTCTATGTCTACATGTGTCTACATTCTCTTCATGCCTCTCTGTGTGTATACGTGTTTTTTCTCCGTCCCAAGCACCTCTTTAAATAGGATCATCAAACACCACCATGACTTCTCTTCTAAGTGGACCATGTACCAAGTGTCGGTGTGGTCCTCCATTGGTGAATTCTTATCCTCTTTGCAAACCTTCCAATAATTGTAATGACGCCTCTAGTAATATTCCCTACATGGAATATCCTTTTCTTGACCTCCAAGGTTCTAGATTGGCACCTTATCCACTCATCATGCCTATTCGGGTCCTCACATTTTTCCTCAAGTGACTCCATGATGCTGGATACAATTAAGTCCTTTAAAACCTTGTTCTACCTCGCATGTTTATCTTGGTTTCACTTAAACCCTTCTTAAACCCCTTTTTCCTACGTGCTTTTCCTTGAGCACCCTTCTATCTATTGATCCTATGTGCGTGCACCTCTTGGTACTTAGCCAATATTTTAGGGTCCAACATCACCCCACACTATGCGTGTTCTTCATCCTTGGAAACATTCTACTTCCTCAAAGAATAAATAATAGAGGTATCGAAACAATCAAAGAATGGAAGGATGAAAGAAATGGAAGAATAGAAGAATGTGCTACTATTACATGAGGAGTGGGAACTCCTTCATGGATGCCTCAATCTTCTCCCATGCGTCTACTTCTCCCTGTGCCTGCTGAAGTAGGTCACCCACTAATGTGCTTACTTCATCAAAACTAAGTTCCTCACTCTTAGATTTTAGCGTATCAACAATGCTTTCTAGCTGCTTGCTAAGATCGCCTAGTGCATCCATCCTGTGAGCGACTTGGGGTACAATTCCTTTAGCTTATTCTTAATTAAACCCCACAAGGTCTCGATTACTTCTAATTTCTTCTCAACTTCAGCCAAGATCTTGTTGTGCTCTGCCCTATTTCCTTTGTGCTTCTCCTAAAATTATTTTAGATCCACCTCATGTGTAGCAACCAATATGCTTGCTACCCTATCCCTATTGGCACATTTTTCATACACTGCTTTATCCATCTAAGCAGCAGTCTTTACTGGAGCAAGGAGCTCAGAGTACCAATTCACTATCTCCCCAATATTTAGCTTTTCCTCCTCCTTTTTCCATGCCATCTCATCCTATGCTAACTCTAATATGAGTGGTTGACTTTCCATGGTGAGGATACAAGTCAAGTCTTCCAAGCATTACATGGTTGACTCATATTTCTTCTCAGGCAGGGCCAAGTCCGGGTGCTTCAAGATTATGGTGTTTGAAATGGCCTCTATCTTCTTATGGATTTCATGCACCTTTTCCTTTTCATCCCTCAACTCATGCCTTAACTGTGCATTGATCAATTCCTTCTATTTTATCTCTTTATCCCACTCAATGATCTCCTCATTCTTTTTCTCAAGATATTCCTCCAAGGCCATTATCCTTTTGTTTCGTCGAAGAGTCTTGCCTCCACCTCCACCAATGCTTTATTGAGTGCATTGAAAACTTGCTCATCAGACAATTGTTGGGCATTTACCAGAGGGTTTACTCCCTTGGCATCTGGTATCTTCATCAATGCATCTCAATTTACCTCAAATTCAGGTTCATCAACATGGGACTCAAAAGCCCAAGATAGCATTTTCCTCGTGCATGGGTACACACCTTCTTCATCAAAAGAAGACCAAGAAAGGAGTTAGTTTGTGGGCATGGTAATTTGGAAGCATGCATGTAGTACCTTGTTTGGATCATTAATGTAAGTCATCTCTTGTTCCTGTGCCGCTACTATGCCCTTTCCACTGTGCATGCTACCTTTAGGAAGCTTACTACTAAACTGGGATCTTTGCCTATGCTTCCATTTTCCTTTCCCAAACTTGCGATTTCCTCCATTTCCTTCAACACTTCCTCTAGTGCTTCACTCAAATTCATGCTCCACCAAATATTGGATAATTCCTTCCACTTCCCTCTCTATGGTATTATCCATCTACTCCTTGGTCAGGGGTCGGGGTCTTCTAATCCTTCATGTTTACTTCCTCGCTCCCCCTTTTTGTGAGTGCCTCCTTTATTCTCATCATTCTCTTTATTTCCTTCTTCCTCTCGACTTATGTCCATAATAAACATGATGATTCTGAGCCTCATCACACTCTTCATCATATTCATTTCCCTTGTTAGCCTCCATGCTTTCTGTTTCACCCAAGTCCGACCCTTTTGTCACTCTCTACTTTTTCCTTCATGGTGACTCCAAGTCGGGGGACTTCTCTTTTTCTTCTTTCTTAGGAGAATCTCCCCTTATTGATGACTCTTCCTTATTTGGCCTCTTTTCTCATGGGAGAATTATTTCAAGTGGACGTAAGTACTAGTTCCCGCACTTGACTCCTATGCCCCCACTATCTCGCACTTTCTGCGGGCTCGGTTCCTTTTTCTCAAGAGTTTCTCCTCTATCTATTTTCCTTAGCGCAATATTTTTCCACATGGTGGGGTCTTTAGGAATGGAGACATCATCTTCAACATAAGCACCTTTTTCATACTTAGGCCTTATGTGTAAATACACCCTCATTTGTTGTCCTCCTTGCAACAGGTAATGTTATTGGTTTTAACATGTGCATGTCATGGGAGACATACTTCTCCACATAGGTGCACTTCTTGGGGTATATTAATTTCTGTATAACTCATGGTAGTCTTGATCCACTACACTCAAATCAAATATGAGTTTCTTCACCTCTTTGAAATGATTGACCCGGCCTAGAAGTACTGTGTTGTGAAGGAGAAAGGAAATTTACACCAAGGACTCTTGGTGCCATCTACCAAAGTAAATCTACCGATGAAAAATGTTGGTATATGGAAAACTCAGCTTCTCCTTGCACTAGTGAAGGAAAATGTTCAGGTATTCTCCATTCAGCCCTAAATACATCGTACATACACTTATACCACTTTTCCAGGTGCACCTTATGAGTGTTCATTATGGCATCATAGGTATACCGCTCAAACCTCTCGGGCGGGGAGGGGTTATCATCTCGGTATTCTTAAAAAAATTGCACCTATTGGGCACTCCAATATTTGAAAATAAAATGGCAAGGAGGAAATTACCAAACATGATCTTCTCTCTATCACACACGATGTCTATGATCTCCTCTATAATGAAATATGAGAGATTATAGACGGTTCCTTCTGAGATCTTGTGGCACACAATCAACTAGGCCTTGTTTATTTGTGTCCATCTCTCTTATCCATTCATCTTTGTAACCAAGCATGTGGACATCCTCATCATCAAGTTAGTAATTATAGAAATGTTGAAGTAGTGCAAACCCTTCTTGTAGTCATAAGCCTCAATGGTCTTCTTAATGGATTCCTTGTCTTCTAAGTCATCTTCCAATGAATCTCCTTCACAGATAAGGCCAATGAACTTAGAAATTAGATGGGGCATTATGTGCATCCTTCGGCATATGTAGTAGAAGTGGTCTTCATGCATGTGTGACATCAACCATTGGTATAGTCGATGGAGTTTCTAAAATAGGGAAACTCGTAGAGTTACAATGACCCAACATTTTCCATTTATACCTTTATCTCATTGTCATAAATGGGCATTCTATCTGGTGTCCTCTTCTTTGTGGGTGAATAAGTTATAGTGTCATTTCATTCTCTATGGTGCTCGTTCGATGGTTATAATCATTGATGACCATATTCCTAATGTGAGACACCCATTCTTTACTAAGTAATACAATGTATGGGTATTTAATTTCTACGTACCATTCTTCATTGAAACTGATGGAGATAGCTTGTTTTCCCTTTCCATTTCCCTTCTTCGGTGAAACATTTTCTAATTTCCTTGGTGCCATTCATTCTTCTGGTCCTTAAAAATTATTCCCTTCTCCTGGTCCTAGCTATGCTCAACTTTATGGCTCCACTCCTTTAAAAAATTACTTCAAACCCTATGCCCTAGCTATACAACCCTAACCTGGAAAACCCTTTTTCTCGCAAGACAAGGCAACACTCGTGGGATTGTTCCACAAAATCTTCTTTGATTATGCCCATGTACTTATTTCCACTATGGTTTACTAATCAAACTAGCTATGCACATAAATCTTCACAATTCTTCTCAAACTTTCTTCGCAAGGATGCCCTAGTTCACGAGAGATCTTTGATAACTTAAAACACAAGGTAGAAAATAACGTACCCTCGATCTTCTATTTATAACTTTTTATTTTCTCCATAATAAATTCCATGCCACCTACCAACATACTTTCGCAATAAAGGTGGGGTTTTTTTCCAATTCCAACCTTCAGCGCTTTTCCTCTACACTTAATCCTACGTGAACACTTCCACAACCTTCTAAAGCACGCAACTTCCTCGACCATAGAGTTCTTCACGCTTTCTCCTATGTTAAAGTCAATTCTTCTTCTATGTTTTGGACAAATTTATTTCTGATTCCTACCCCATGTTTCTCCTATGATTTTACCCTTGTACATGGTTTCTCAAATCCTTTTAACACCAATCTTCCCTTATGTTCACCTTTTCCATGTGTGATCTTCCAATCCATGTGTTTTTGATATTTCAACCCGGGTCATCCACAACCATAGCTTCTAGTACTTGTCACATAACTCCACCTAAGAAAAATGGATACGCAATTCCTTTGTGCATATAGAAACTTTTGAAAATAATAAGTGGCTACCAACGCACAAACACATAAAAATAACAAAGAAATGAGAAAGGGAAACATAAAGAAAGGAAACTGCAACAAAGAAAAACCTAGGATAACTGGAAATACTTGACTTATTATCAAATACAAAGAAGACTTATTTATAGTAGGGCTTCAACCTACTACCATTGAAATGGCCTGGAAACCATGTTCCATCTAGCGCAGAATCTGGAAATTTCTGAATCAAGTATATAGGATATAATGTATGAGCCCATCTAATGGACTTTGAATTTCCTAGGATGGCGTAGAAACTTGGAATCATATAATAGAACCATCTTCCCAACCTCAAACTATTTGTTCTTGATGTGTCTATCATGTCATGCCTTCTACCTAGATTTTTCTATTTTCTAACTCTAACGAGCAATATCCCGCCTCTCATCTAACTGCATTAACTTATCAATCCTCTCCTCAAGCACTTTTTCATCATCTAATCCTCATGCGCATGCTATATGCAGTGATGGTAACATGAATTCAATAGGTAACACAACTTCTGTGCCAAACACCAATTGAAAAGGTGTGGCCTTATTTATTCTCTTATAAGTAGTTTGATATGACCATAACACAACAGAAAATTTATTGTCCCAATCCTTTCTTCCCACATCATGAATCTTGGTTAACGTGTGATTCAATTTTTTTTAAAACACCTCGTAATCCCCATTAGCTGAGGGGTGATAAGGGGTAGTCTTGTGGTTGGCTACCATGAATTCTACCAACAATATCCTAACTGTCTCATTCAAGAAATGAGTACCCCTATCACTTGTTAAGCTTAACAGTATCCATATCTATTGATTATATTTTCCCATAAGAACCTAGCTATTGTTACCACTATGTAATCCCTTGTAGGCACCACTTTTTCCCACCTTGTAAGGTAATTTGTGCATGTAATGATATAGCGTGAACTGTCCTTCACATGGTGGGAAATAGGGCCTACAAAGTCAATTTCACACTTTTCGAATGGATTTGCATTGGAAATCAGTCTTAACGGAATTTCATCTATTTTCCCTAGTTTACTAAGGCACTGACAATGGTCACAGCCTTGCAATACTTGATACAATATTTATAAACCATTTCCCACAAAAATCATGCTAGAAGGATCTTGTGCATGGTTGCATTCCCTACATAGTGTCCTCCTACAATTCCACCATGTGCTTCCTCCATGATTGTAGTGTGCTCATGCTCTAACATGCACCGGTGCAAAACCTCATCATGGCCTAGCTTGTATAAGTATCCACTAATTAACATGTAGGGCATGATGTGTATGGATAATTACTTCCTTTCCAAATTCTTCATTCCCTCGGTGTTAAACCTATTTTGATAAACACAACAATAGCTCTTAAGTCAGAGGGCATGTGTCACAATCTAAAAATTTGTGCATCTAGAATTATAACACCTGTAACATGGTTGATATCTATGATGAATTCTATTTTTGGAGTTGCAAATGTTGATATGTGATTCTTCTCTTAAAACGGTGTACTCTTATGAATTATGAAATCATGTTTATTGTGGATAATATGTTATCTATTGAAATAGGTATAATTCTACCATATTTATGCTGAATAGAAAATGAAGTAATTTATCTCTTCTTATGTTGAATAATTCAATTCTTGGGAAATAAGAAATTGATTCATTAGATTACATCTTGAGTCTTCTTTATGCTCGAATTTGTGCTTGAGTTTTCATAATTTTTAGATATAAAAAAACATTACCTTGGATAAATTTCATTGATCCAAGGTATGCTTCTAATTCATGACTTTGTGGTCATATTGACCAAGATAGACAAATCATGTGACCTCTAAATTCTAACTGTCCTAAGGTCACTAATGATCTCTATGGCTTCCTGCATCGTATGTGATCTTAGATGGTAATCTGGTTCTTCTTTGGTAAGTTTGGGATGAAATTCTTACTATAAACAAGGAACCTAATTAAACTATGTTCCATAGATTGGTAACCCTATTCTAAAGTTGTAACCTATCCTAAGTTACTATGTTCTTTTATTAAGGTGTGTTGTTAATAATTAAGGGACCTAAGACTAAAAATTTAAACATTACCTAGGACCTAAGTTAGTTCTTAGACTAATGTTGAACTTAACCTAATGTTGGATAACCTAAAAGGGGCCTATGGGATGACATGGATGAGGGGAAAGTCAATGGCATCAACCCCTAGAAATTTATGAGGAATTAAATGCATGCTTGTCTCTTTAAAGTTTCCAAATTTGGTGAAGGCATGAAATGAGATAGGGAGGGTGAGTTGACACCTCCGCCAAAGTGTTAGTTTTATGCATTTTTGAATTTAGTCATTTCCAAACATAAGATGGTGGTGGCGAGAGATATGGAAGGACTGTCAGTCTTGTTTTGCATTTAATATTTTGGAAATGGTGAAAAACCGCCTAGGAAGGAGAAAGATGGGAAGAAGAGGGGTTTCGGTTTTGTTTTGGTCATTTGGTCTTTTTCAAGCTTTAGCTCTGCATGTGGATTTTTCTCTTCAAACCAAAATTTGAATCCTTGCATGAATGATTTACCTTGCATGGCGTTAGAGGATGGAAATAACACTATGGAGCTATAAGAGGAAGTAATTAAGGTTTTGAGGAGATTATTGGCATTCGAGGTAAGGAATTAAAGTTATTCTTGGATATTTTCTTTGAAAAATTAAGACAGAGCTCTATCAAGCATGATAGGCCCTATCCATTAAGTCTTTTGCTTTTACTTAAGTGCTTCATAAAAATAACTCTGCTCTTTGTGGAAATATTCTGGTTCTGATTTTTATGATTGATCATTTTTTCTTCAATGGAATTTTCTTTGTTTCTTCGGATGCTTTTGGTTCTTCATTGTTGATAACAAAATATAGAAATGTGAACTATGACTGTAATGCTAGCTTGTTTGTAAATTTGGACTTTCTTGCCATTGAAACAAGTCAATGTGGTTCTCTATCTGACTGGAAACTTTTGTGGAGGTTTTTAATACTATTAATAGTTGCATGGCTTGTGAAAATATGTAGATCTAAATTTTCATGCCTCTTTAATGTTTTTGATAGGAATATAGCTTGAAGGAACCTCTGGTTTTACATTATGTCATTGTTTAGGTTAATGTGAGCTCTTCGTTTTGGGTTGTTCTCTTGATAATAAAAGTAGAGACCGTCATTTTGCTCAACTTGTTTCATTACTGTAATTTCTTCTTGCAAGGAATGCCCAATATGTGTGTAGATCTAGAAAACCCTTGTTGGGCATTGTATTTAGTCTTCGTTCATTTGGTTCAAAGTGTACAAGAAAGAGTATATGTGAAAGTTTTTTTGTTTTCTTGAAGTATTATTCATATTGTCTTAAACCCTCTCTTGGATTTTAGATACCCTAGTAAATATTTTTAGATTTTTGGAAGTTATCTCTGAATTGTTGGTTGTTGTCAAACTTTTGTGAAAGGAAGTGGTTCAAATGTTCTTTCTCTCCTTCTGGGTTTGTAATTGATAGTTCTTTGAGGGACTAACTTGAACTGGATCTGAGTACTCTCTTACCATTCCTTTTTCTTTGAGATTCTATGTTATTGAAACAATTCTTTATTATTCGGTTGAATAAGTGAATGGTGGTTTTACTTTTGTTTAGAGGAAGGGAAGACTATTTTTCTCGTCGTATGTTATGGTTTACCATTCTTTTCTTGGACCATGGTGGTTATCCAACCCTGAGTTTCATGGTATTTCAATTTTGAGCTTGTTGATCTTTTGGGACATTTAAATTTTTCTCTTGCCCTTCTCTTGAAGGAGTCTGTTCCCTTTTTGTTTTTGGTCCATGTTTGCATGGAGTGGCTGAATAGCTTGTGAAATGGGGAATGGTTGAGGCCTCCTCCTCATCATGTTTAAATTCCTTTTTTATTTTGTATAAGGGGAGGTGTTGTTGATTTTTTGTTTCTCTTCTTGAGTTGCTCCAATATTAGGGTTTGGGAAACTGAGATTGCTTAATGTTTAACTATTTTCTTTCTCTGTATTTGATATTTTGGTTAGAATATTTAAGATACTTTGATACCTTTGAGACTGTTGTGTTGATGAGTCTCTTGAGGACATGATTGAAGTCTCTTTCTTTAATTATCGAATGTTATTCATTCCTTACCTTGTGATCTTTCCTTTTTGATAATCTCTAACATAAGATAAGGGGGATGATATTGTTTTAGTTTGGTACTAAAATTTAATCATTCTACCCTTTTTGGATTTGATTACGGTTGGTCAAAACTTGTGTGTGGATTTGAAAGTAGCTTGTATTTCTTTGGGCTTATGCTTGATATAAAAATGCAGTTACTAGGACTGCAGAGTGTTAGTTATAACTGTTCCGTTGAGTTGAACTTAAAATGATCTCACTCAGGGATTTTGGAGTATATCTTCTGTGAGCTAACTTGTTTTTTTCTTAATGAATACGTTTTCTTTACCTGGAGTATATAGACATAATCTTAATCAATCCTAATTGAGCCTCTGAGATGAACTTGAAATGTTCATGTTTTTCTGATGGATTGTAATTTTGTTTTGTTAATTCCTTCATGTATTATTTCGGATGTTCTCTAGAATTAGCAAAACAATATACATATTTAGATGGATAGATTTTTATATCTAAGTATTACTTCTTGAAAATTTAGTACTGGATGAAAGGAAGTACCTTAACTGAAATTGAACAATAAGGAAAAGTTAGGATGAATTGAGAATTTCCCTTCTTTAACTCTGTTGTTTTATTTCTAGTATGTGGAAAAGAGTTTTATGATGAAAATATAGGGTTGCTATGTTGATTAATTAACCCTACATATAGAACCTTAAATAATTTATATCCTTCTTGGTTATATTTTTTATGGAAAAGTCTTTCTTGTTATTTTGTTATGTTTTTGGAATTGTTTCATAAACAACAAGGTTATTTTTATGAAATAGTTAGTTAAAAGCACAACGTTTTAATGCTATAGTTCTTATCATGCTTAGTTCAAATGAACTAACCCGTGCTAACAATTTTGTAGATGGATTTCATAAAATATGAAAGGAGAAAGACATATAGAAAGTTACATTTGTTTTACTAAAGAAATTGTATTTTTGTTATGATGATTATGTGGTGTCATTCCTTGAGATGTACTTGTCAAAAAATAAAGTGTAATGAAAGTATTTTTATATTGATGTTATGACACCTTGTAATCTCTGAAATACTTATGAATTTAGTGAATGTATCACTCCTTCTTGATGAATAAAAGATGTGACGATTGCTAAATGATACTACAATGTAATACTTTCTTGTCATGAATTGGGATGTATTATTATTAAGTAATATCATAAATGAAGGAGAGAAGTATATGTATTTTAGAGATATGGAAATTGGAACTTAATAGTTCTTATATTATAAAACTATGAGTTGTGAATATGAAATCTTAGTTGGTTGTTCTCAAATAAAAGAGATGCAACTAATAAGCTGGATAAGTGGATCTTAAAACAATATATATAGAACTATTATTGAGTTATATATATATCTATGTGTGTGTGTGTGTGTCTAAATTATGGATGTAATTTGAACATATGAAATCAGTTTTCATAAATGGACATTAGTCCATAATATAGGGAAAAAGGATAATACCCTTGAGATCAATCATTGAGACATAATTTAAGATCTTGTTTAAAAGTGTTATGAATGTTGTAAGTAAATGGATGCATGTGTACTTCCTTAGGAAGATTTCCTTAATCATAAATTGGAATGCTTTGAAAGGATTTAAATGTAATGTAGACTTCATCTCCATGAAGTCTTAAATAAAGGGTTTATATGGAACTTATTTAAGCTAGGGATGAAATAAGTAAGGAACTAATTAACTCCCTTTCATAACTATAAGATCTATCATATTATGATATAATGCAAGCTGTTTCATTTAATGATAAACTTAAACATGTAATCAAATGGTTAGGAAGAATGTTTGACTTGCATACCTACCTCAAATGTAATTTCCAACTTGTAACCTTATAGGTTAAATGATATAGTTAAATATTTAAACGTTGCTGTAATTAATCTTAAGGAAATGATTAATGGGTTAAATAACTTGTAATCTAAGGTGTGTTAGTCTAGTTGGGAAACTCAGTTAGATGTTGGTACACATCAACTGCAGTGTAGTACCTTTGTAATGATAGGAGTCATTATAGGATACATTGATACAATTTATATGTCTCAACACCCCACTCAGTTTGTTTAACTTGATTAACTTAAAAATAAGACTGGATCACGGTTATATCCTATACAATGATAGGAACATGATCTAGTGTCAAGGTCAACTCTTGTTGACTTAGGATAACTAGACACACCCAATCAACTTACGTTGATTGAGTATGTCTATGTACCCTTAGTCACCAGGAGTAGTCTTCCACACTAGTGCACGTTGTTTCCTTTGTCTAGTATGAAATATTGAATCAAGTGGGACTGAAAGAAGTCAATAAAGACCACTCTAGATAACAGAAAGAGTGTGGTTAGGGACTTATTCTGTTTGACGAGTATGCCATATAGGAAAGAAAATATGATAAACATGTTTAAAATATTTTGTCAAATTATCGAAATCTACCGTTGTGTTTTCCTATGCCACCTAGTTTAAAAAGTAGGATTTCAAATGAATATCTGTAATGAGATATTTAGATAGTCCTCTTAAATAAAACACTTGGGTACCATTAATAGGGTAAAGGAAATAATTATACATTGTATACACATTACTGAGTTAACATGAGAGATCGGTTTAGTACCGAATCATGATATGAGATATCAATGTTTCACCAAGTCATTACAGATGCATATGGTTTTCTCTTATGAGATGGAATTTCATTTGAATGTGTGTTCTAAATTATGTTAATTTAGAACAGAGAACATTATGTAAAAATAAATAAAAAAATCATTGTTTCTAATGACTTAAAATGGGAATGTTACATGCATTGTATCCTTAATAACTGTGTGTCCTCCCCTGAGTCAATCCTTGATAAATGATTAGGTCCAAAATTACTCTTACCTAGTTTTAGAACAACCGTAAAATAAAATTCTTGAAATAAAAAGACCCATCTACATATGTGCCCATGTAAAGCGGGCTTGTTTACTAAGTACTTTAATTCCATGTGGTCTGTAAAGCGTAAAGGGTGTTACCAATGAATCTTGCCTAAATTTTTACAACGCGTAGATCATTGACAATGCCTCACACTCAATAGAAGTATAGTTATGTTATGCTAGGGTTAGCTTCCTACTAGAAAAAAACAAGGGGTGGTCAAAAATTCCCTCTCTAGGTTGTGTTAAGATTGTTCTAATCGGCATCCCTAAAGCATCAACATGAACATGTAATAACTTATCCCAAGAAGAAAATCATATTATGGGAACAATGATAAGCCTATTCTTTAATGTATCAAATGTCATTTGTTGTGCCTCTCTATAGTGAAATGTACTTTTGTGTTTTAGAAAATTTTCTAATGCCATGGAAATCTTGGCATATTACTTAATAAATTTATGGTAATACCCTGTATGCCCAAGGAATCCGTGCACCAAGTTCGGTTGGTAGGTTCCCCCAATCCCACAATAATGAAAACTTTGGAAGGATCCACCAACAAGCCTTCCTTACATATGATATGCCCCAATAGGGTTCCAAATGGAGTAGTAAAAACACATTTCTTAATGTTGAGGGATATCCTCAACTACCAACATCTTTCAAACATCAACCTCATATTGTCACAATTGTAACACCCTTGACAATTGTTATATTCCTCCTTTGCATTTCAAGTGTTGACATATGATTTTCTTGATAAAGATGTGTTCTTTTGATTGCTGAAAATCATGATTTATATGGATGAATCATTTCTGTTCTTAAAACCATTAGACTAAAATAGTATGGCTTTCAAGAATTTATTTTCACTTTGGAAAGGTAAGCTGTAATTTGGCTTTAAGAGTTGTAGACTTATTCCTATTTCTGACTCATCCTTGGATCAATTTCAGTGATCCAAGGAATGTTTTAAATCTTCTTCATAGACTAAATGGTAAATTGACATTCATTATTTTGAGGGACATAGTGGACTGAAATTTGTATGTTACGAATTCCTTGGTCTTATGTGAACATGTTTTCATTTAATTTGTAGGTTTGTGCTCGAGGTCTTTGGTGATTGATCTTGGCAGGACATTATGAACGTAAACAAAATTCAATTTATTTCACGACAGAGGAGGAATTCGGAGTCCAAAAACCAAAATATTATCCTAACAGTATCCTAAGCTAGGTAAGAACACCTATGTTCTAGCTACGTCTACTTATTTGGATTTCATTCTAATCTAAGCCTCTTATTCTATTTTATTGGGTTGGTGTCCTAACCTAAGCTTTGTGCTAAATGAATAAGGGAGAGATTACTAAAGTAATGCTAGGCTATTTTAACTAATACCTAATACTAAATGGTTATGAATTTAATCTAACCTAAGGTGGGAATTACTATTGATAATGTCTTAAGACCTAAGGTGGTTATTGCTAGACTAACCTAAGTTTTATGGGATCCATCCTAAACTATTGAAAGGGAACCTAAGGGCCACATGTCTCTAAGGTGACAGTTCCAATGGCATTTAAGTGAGTTGATAGGGTTTAATGGATGGTGGTACTACCAATTTTGGCAGGGGCTAGTTAACTTTAGTGGAGGCATACGTGGAAGCTCCACTAAATATGGAATTGTATGTTTAGATGGAATTGGCCTTCACCAATTTTAGGAGGTGGTGGCAAGGAAAGATAAGTGGGAAATTTGGAATTAATGACATTGATGGACCTCAATTTTTGTGTGCAAACCATCTTGGAAACTTGGAAGGTGGGTTTGTAGGAGGTTACTTGGTTTTACATGCATTACGGATTTTCTCTGCATGGAGCTATCTGGTTCTTCAAACCAGCAGTTTGACCTTCAATTCAAAGCTATTTTTGGTTTCTACGGTCTATTTTTGATCGAAGGAAAGTATATGAGACATAGGAAGAAAAGATGTTTAATTGTTGATATTTCATGGAGGAGAAAAAGAGTTGGAAGCTCAGCTAGAAGTCTCCTTTGATTTGGCAAAAGCACTATTAAGCATGATAGGATCTACCCATTAAGATTTCATGATTTCTTCTAAATGATTCATTAGAATAAATCTGCTCTTATGATTATTAATATTTGCATGATTTGTCTGGTTGATTACTTGCATGCTTTTATGAATCTCTGTGATTTTTGGATATGAATACATGGAAAAAAATAATGTTGTTTTGGAAACTTTCTCTTTGTGCAAGTTCAATGATAGCATGCATGTGATGCTTGTATGTGAAACTTGTCTCTGTAGCTCTGTTTTCATGCTGGAACTTGCATTCAAGGTTTTTGTTTTGAACTAGCCTTCGTTACATTATAGGGTTCTGAACTTTATGGGAACCTTGAGTTCTGTTTGATCTTGTATTTGGGCTTCGTGTTTTGATATAAACTTGTGTTGGAGCTTCATGTTGTTCTAAAGCGGTGTTTGGAAAATTATACAACGCTGAACTATTGCTTTAAGTTCATATTTGGCACTGTACTTGTATTTTAATTACTTATGAAGTTCTGAACTTTTATGTGAAGCTCGTGTTCGACACTGTACTCATATTTGGTACTTGAGTGTTAAGAACTTTTAATTGAATCGACGAATTCAATTTTGTTCTAGTATTTTTGTGTTGGGTTTTACTTGTATTAAAAGCTTAAAGCTTATAACTCTTTTATGGAATAGCTTACTCACCAGAAAATTGGGTGATAGTTTGATTGAGTCATTTTGTAATCCCTTCGAGATTTGGAACTGGAAACATCTTGTTTAAAAGAATGTGGTACTTCTATTTTTATGACTATATCATCTTCTCTAAGATGGTAATGGCGTGAGATTTGGGGGTGTTCTTTTCCCCTCTATTTTGAGGAAACCCATGTTCTGGGTTGACTATTTTGTTTGAAACTAAGTCTCCTCTGTCACAATTTTGTGGTTGTGAAAGTCTTGTTTCTTGTTTTTGTTTCAGTTGCATTAGAGATAAGAATGGGACATCTTCTGACTTAAACATTTTTGGGTTTCTTTCTCTCTCTTCAGATCCTTTAAAATAAGTTTGGGTCTCATTGGAAGGTTGAGTTATTACCCTTATACATTGAATTTATAAGGGAAGGATTACTTTCTCCATTTAGTTGTTTTGTGTATAGTTTTTTTGAATCATGAACTACTTACTCTTTGTATTAAGTTGTGAAGCATTTAAGAGTCTTCATCTTGAGTTCATGGATAATTTTGAACTTGTTAGCTTATTGTTTCAGGATTCTATTCTTGTTGGATATAGTGAATGAGTTCTTGGGTTTCTTTTAAAGAGAGAAAAATATATATTCTCTTGGGATCAGTATGATGTTTTTGGGACTGTAATGTGTCTTTCATTCTGAACTGAATTGAAACAGGAAATTCATTTGTTAAGTTTAATGAAATGATTAATTATATGGACCTTACCTAATAGAGATACCTTTTCTCTGTCGTTTGGATAAGTTCATTACTGAACTCCTCTGCACTCGATTCTCTTATGAGATGGTGATTTCCTTATGGTATGTTGGTCTACCTTGTTTGAATCATTTGTTGTAATGATGTAGAAAGATAGTAGTTAAGTCGGTTCTGTTGATAAGTGAATGCATACTTGTTTGATCAACTGTTGTTGACTAAGCCTTGCTTTATTTGGATGGATAGGAGTAGGTTTTGTCTCTTGTACTCTATCTTTTTGGGTGAACTCAAGTAGAGATTAACTTCTGTATGGGACTACTTTGATTTGTGAATGTTGGTTTCAGATCTTTGAATGATAACTTATAACATGTAGAAGTAGAATTAGATTTGCAGTTAGACTGTTTTGATTCTCTATACCTTCTTGGATTGATATGGAATTATGCTTAGATGTATATCTTAAATGTTGAATTTATAAGTTGTTATCACCGAAAAGGAAACAATTAATTCATGTTATGAACCCGATCTATTTTTGAGATGTTTTTAGCTTGGGTATGGTACGTGATGGTTCTTCTTATTCTTTTCTTAAGATTTAGATGAATCATCCTAAAATGAACAATGCTGTAAACACTTCTTTGTCTTATCAAAAATATAAATGTTGTATTCTATTAGGATATAATTACAAAATAATGGGATGATGAGATCTATTGTTTGTTTAAAGGTAATTGATAGGATCAATTAAACTTTAAGTTTTAAGACAGATGTTGTGGATTATATTTCTCTTAAAAGAGGATCTAGATTTAATATTGTACTTATTTTCTAGTTGGTATCACTTATGTTATTGTATGATATATTAATTGTCTCATTAAAGCGAGTTGTTTTAATGAAACAATTCGTGGAATGCACTTTGTTTTAATGCTTAGTGCTTATCATGCTCAGTTCATTGAACTGAACCATGCTAGCAATTTTTGCAGATGGACATCGTAAGTGGTAAAAGAAGGAAAAAAATTATATGATGCATTGGATGATATAAGTCTGATTCTTTGTAAAGAATTTGATTCATTCTTTAGTTGTATTGAAAAAGAAAAGTTGTATACTTTTTAGAATGAAGGTTTTGTTATGCAGTATGCCTAAACTGCATATTCTTGTAAATATATAAGTTTATAATGATGAATTGTGAGTTGATATTTACTTGCATTGGTTGTGTAAATTATCTCGTACTTTTATAAAGGATATGGAAGTTCTATCTTGTTGATATTCTTCATATTATTATATGCTTATCTGGTTATCCTTTGATAAGATGGATAAAGGGAATTAGTTCAATTTCCCTTATAATGATGCAGCTTGTTAAGTTGCATAAGATGATGTTTATTATCTAAAAAATTTAACATAGTAATGTGATGCGTAATGAACATGCAGTAAGAACTATGGATATTGTGAATGATAAACCCTAACACTTAATCATTTAGAGGAAGACTCTTCCTCTCTTAAATGAATGTAAACCAAAAAGGATTGGAGATATGATTGTAAATCATAGGACTTCATTTTGTATGAATTCTACTTTAGTTGGACCTATGTGGTTGCTAAACCTCCTTGAATGTTAAATTACATTATTTTGAACTTATGATATTGCTGTCCTATTTTGGTTAACTGCTTGTTAAACTAAGTAAACGAACATTAAAAGCAATCATGAGTTAAAGGAAGTTATTTAATACTTAATTGATTCAAGTATAGAATAAGAACTTAAGGAGTGTTGGATTAGGGTTTAGCAGGGTTGTTGTAATCGGTGTATTAATCCAAATTAATAATTTATTAATAACCTCCTTGGGGTATGTACATCTCAATGAGGCAGTTTCTGTAGGATGTTGGCACATGCCAACTACAGGGCTGTACCTTCGAGAAGACAAGGGTCTTCTTGAGGATACCACGTTGCAGTTGACATGTGACAACACACCCTCTTGCATTGATAATATAGATCTAAACACAAATAAGGACTTGAACTTAGTTTCTCTCTAGGTCAATTTAGTGGCATGTTTAGGATAGGTGGTAGCTTTCAATGGCTCAGGGTACCTTGGCACATCTGGTTGACTTAGGTCAACGGAGTATGCCCATATACCCTAAGACATTGTGAGTGTCTTCCTATAATAAATCATGTATCTAACTAGAGCTATGGTTAAACCTTGGACAAGTGGACTGATGGTAGTCATTAAGGCCATTCTAGATAACAGAGGAGTGAGGTGAATGTCATATTCCGGAATGACGAGTATGTCATCTAGGAATAGTGACATAAACAATATGTTGAAAATATTTGGCCAAAGTATCGTAAGTTGTTGGTTGCATTGTCCTATGTCACCTAGTTTAAAGCAACGTGATGTTAGATGAATATTGGTAACAAATATTTAGATAGGTTATTTAAAACATATCAATCAAGCACCGAATATGGTAGGAAAACCAAGTATATGAAGTATACGATAAGTATCCAATACTTAAAGTTAAGATAAATATATCGTAGATAACCGAGTTATGAAATGAATAGATCGGTGGATCACTGAGTCATTTACAACTACATATGGTTATTTGTTATGAGATTGATTGGAATGGAATGTGTGTTCTAAATGATGTTTTATTTAGAATAGAGAAAATTATGTGAATTTGTTTTTCCTTGTTCTAAAGTCTTAAAATTGGAATGTTACATCTTGGTATCAGAGTGAAGGTTACTACTCTTGGAACTAATGTGTCCATAATATGATGAAACTTAAATTTTCTTGTAACTAAAAATGGTTAGAATGAGAGGAAATGTTGTAAATAATCCTCCGCTTTGAGGAAGGAGCAACAACTTCCCAAAAACTCGATGATATCCTCGCTTACCCTGTTAGACACAAGAGATCATTTGGCTGTACTTGAACAACAAATAATGGGAAATGAGGAGGGAGAAGATGCGACAACAATAATCAGCCACCTCTCGGGGACAACGCCAATGTAGTTGTTGATAATAACAATGTGAACATACCTATTCAATTTGAGAACAAAAAGGCTAGGTGCAAATGAACTCACTAATGATATAAAAAGGATAAGTCCACCCAAGTCTGATGGCACCACATTAGGAGATGGGGCTAACAATTAGCTCGGTGAAATGGAGAAATGCTTTACAATAAGAAATTTCTCGGAAGAAACAAAGGCTATATGGGGAGCATCTCAACTTTCCCATAAGACATCTTCATGGTGGGAAAACTATAAGGATGAGTTAAATATTAATGAAACTAATATCACATGGGATCAATGTAAAGGATACTTTAGGAAACGATGGCTACCGCAACTTTACTATGATCAGAAAATGACTAAATTCCAAAACTTAGCTCAAGGAAAGCTAATTGAATCGAGTATTGGGAGCGGTTTACAAAATTCCTTAAGTATGTACCTCAATACCAAACTAATGATAATTTCATAATACAAAAATTCATCATGAGATTGAATCTGTTATAGGAGGAGAGGTGGATGTTCACAATCCAACAACTATGGAAGGGGTTCTAGAAAAGGCCATAAGGCAGGAAAAAAATTAAAGACAATTTCTGCTCATAAGGAGGAAGTAAGGAAGAAAATTACCAATTCCTCTTCATCATCTCTTACACCTAAGAAAGGACCATGGAAGAAGTTTGGTAATAAAAATAAGTTTTCAAGCTGATACTAATAAGAAAGCAACAACAAATAAGTCTGATGGAAATGCATGAAACAACTTTGTCAAGACTAATAATAATGCAGAAGTCCTATGGAGGTTAGAATGATAAATTTAAGGCTGGAAATAATTTTGAGCCTAAAAAGGGACCTTTAGGAGGCTGTTATAACTGTGGAAAAGATCATTACGTGAATCTATGTCCTTTGAAAAAGGATGACCGTAATTAGCAAACACAAGATACATCTGCTGAGGTCGATGCTGCAGCCGAGAAATAGGCCACACCCATAGAAGTTTCGGGTAAGTAATTTGGTTTACCTTTAACTATTATTTTTGATACCAAAGCTACTGAATGTTTTATTTCTAGTAAATTAACATCAAAACTAAAAATAAAAGCTAGAAACATGGATAAAACATGGATGTACATTATGGAAAGAATGTTGTTCATATATTCGAGTATGTTTCTTTTGGGGCGAGTCCTTGATTTACCTAAATTTTCCACTGAAGTTGATCTTTATGTTGCACCTTTGGGGTCTTATGATGTAATCATAGGTGTTAATTGGTTAGAAAAACATAAGGCTAAAGTGGATTGTTTTGAAAAACACATTAGTTGTTTAGATGACCTACAGAAAATAACAGAGATTCAGGGTGTGAAACGTGAGATTTCTGTTAGACAAACATAAGGCTAAAGTGGATTGTTTTGAAAAACACATTAGTTGTTTAGATGACCTACAAAATAACAGAGATTCAGGGTGTGAAACGTGAGATTTCTGTTAGAAAACTATCAGCTATGCAACTTAAAAAGGCCAAAAATAAAGGTTGTACCTTATATGCAATGAAAATTGTAGAAACAACTGAAGAAAAAAATGATTTCATGGAACGATATCCAATGTTACGAGACTTCAGTGACATATTTCAAGAAGAATTTATAGGTCTTCCACCCAAAAGGGAGTTTGATTTCACAATAGAGATAAAGCCTGGAACTGAACCAATTTATAAAGCACCGTACCAAATGACTACTACAAAATTAGTAGAGCTTAAGGCTCAGTTGCAAGAAATTTTGTCTAAAGGTTTGATTAGACCAAGTGTTTCACCTTGGGGAGAACCTATAATTTTTGTGAAAAGAAGGATGAAACACTTAGATTGTGCATTGATTACAAAATGTTAAACAAAGCAACAATCAAGAATAGATACCCACTCCCTAGGATTGATGATTTATTTGATCAAATGCATGGAGAATCAATATATTCTAAGATAGATCTTTGATTTGGATATCATCAATTGTGGATTAAGGATGAAGACATTCATAAAACAACTTTTAGAACAAGGTATGGACATTATGAGTTCATAGTTTTACCTTTTGGATTAACAAATGCACCTGTAACATTTATGAATTTAATGAATAATATCTTTCAAGAATACTTGGACAAATTTGTGCTCATATTCTTGGACGAAATTCTCATATATTCTAAAATTTTAGAGGAACACCATGAGCATTTGAAGATAGTTTTGGAAATATTAAGAAAGAGATGGTTATTTGGTAAGCTATCTAAATGTTCTTTCTATGACACAGAAGTACACTATTTGGGACATGTAATAAGTAAGAATGAAATTGTTGTAGATCCTTCAAAAAATTTATCTATAACTGAGTGGCCTGCATCAAAGAATGTACATGAAGTTAGAAGATTCATGGGACTTGCTGGATACTATAGAAAATTTGTAAAAGATTTCTCTAAGGTGACTGCACCAATAACTTCTTTCTGAGAAGAAGGATAAAAACTTTGTTTAGAGCGAGAAATGTGAAATTGCATTCAAAAATTTGATGGAACAGTTAAATTCAACACCTATTCTAGCGAGTATTCAGATCATAATGGAGATTTTATGGTGGTAATCGATGTATCTAGTGAAGGTCTAGGAGGTATTTTGTTACAAAATGATCATTTCATAGCTTATGAAAGTAGAAAACTAAAGATACACGAGTTGAATTATGTTGCACATGGTTTAGAGTTTTCTACCATTGTTCATGCACTGCAAGTTTGGAGGCATTACCTGCTTGGTAAACCTTTTGAATTGAAAATTGATCATCTTGGACTAAATTATATCTTCACTCAGCCAAATATTAATGCAAGACAATGAAGGTGGTTAGAGTTTTTGTCTTAATATGATTTTGACATCAGTTATATAAACGGTAAAGAAAATAGAGTGGTTGATGCTCTAAGTCGTAGGAAGCACATTTATACTCTTATAACATTGAGAACTCAATTTAAGGATGAAGTAAAAAGTGTTATGGAATCTGATTTTTACTTTCAAAAAGTAAAGACAGCACTTGATGTAGATCCAAATGATTTGAGGTATAAAGGTTTTCACTTTGATAACGAAGGAATCTTACGATTTGAAAATGGAGTATATGTACCTTCACTAAATGATTTAAGACAGAAATTGTTAGCAGAATTTCACAATTCACCTTTTTCTAGACACCCTGGTATTACAAAGATGCTTGCTGATATAAAACAACAATATTTATGGAAAGGAATGAAAAAGGATGTTATAGATTTTGTGACACATTTCCTTGAATGTCAACGTGTTAAAGTAGAACATATGCACCCAACCGGTTTATTGTATCCTCATAGTATACCATAGTACAAATGGAAAGTGATAATCATGGACTTTGTTCAAGGGTTGCCTATGTCAAGAAACAAACATGATGTTATTTTAGTAGTTGTGGATAAACTAACAAAGGTAGCACATTTTACTATGGGTAATCTAAAGGATGATTCTCCTGTGTTAGCTAAAATATTTGTACATGAAATTTTTAAATTACATGGAGTATCTGAATTAATAATATTCGATAGAGATCCTAGAATGATGTACAGACTGAAAACAGATGGAAAAACTGAAAGAGTTAATCAAGTTTTGGAGGATATGTTACGAATGTATTATATGGACCAGCAGTATAAGTGGGAAGAGTACCTTCCACTAGTTGAGTTTACATATAAAAACACATATCATGCCTCTCTTAAGATGGCACCTTTCGAAGCATTATAATAAAGAAAATATAGAACCCTAGTTAGTTGGGACAACTTTGAGGATAGAGAGTTAATTGGACCTGAAATTCTTATTGAAATGGAAAAAGTTAAAATGATTCGTGAACGCTTGAAAGAAGCAGATAGGAAAAATATTTATGCTTTGACTTAAAGTGGGTTGATAGGAAATTTGAACTTTGTGAGAAGGTTTTCTTGAGTTAAACTGAAAAAGAGTTCTATAAATTTTGGCAAGGCTACCAAGTTATCACCTCGTTATGTGGGACCTTTTGAGATAGTTGAAGTAATCAATCCTATAGCTTATCGTTTAGCATTACCTTCGCTTTGTCACAAATGCATGATGTTTTCTATTTCCTTGCTTAAGAAATATGTTTCATTTATCACATGTGTTAAATTGGAATTCCTTGTAGGTCCAAGACCCAAGAATAATCATGGTTAAACCCATACAAGTGTTAGAAACTCGAGTTACATTTAAGAAATCGTGAAATAAGTCAATGTAAGGTCCAATGGGACTAGTTTAATGAAGAAAGTGTAACTTGGGAAAACCTTAAGGATATGAAAACTACTTTTCCATATCTATTTGAATAGAATTGATTTTGTTGACTGATAAAAATTGTGATTTTATCTCTATATTACAATAAGTATGCCAATTTTGGGCAAGATATTTATTTGTTTTGAATAAATAGCTATGTAATGTTGATTTTTGGAACTTTAAAATTCTTATATGTTTTTGACATATGATAAGAAAAGTGAATAAGTTGATTGTCCTAGATGCAAATTGTGAAAGTGAGGTAATCATCGGGACGATGATTCTTTTTAGGAGGGAAGCATGTAACACCCTTGACAATTCTTATATTCCTCCTTTGCATTTCAAGTGTTGACATGTGATTTTCTTGATAAAGATGTGTTATTTTGATGAAGATCATGCTTGATATGGATAAATCATTTTTGTTCTTAAAAATCATTAGACTAAAATAGTATGGATTTCAAGAATTTATTTTCACTTTGGAAAGGTAAGCTGTAATTTGGCTTTAAGAGTTGTAGACTTATTCCTATTTCTGACTCATCCTTGGATCAATTTTAGTGATCCAAGGAATGTTTTAAATCTTCTTCATAGACTGAATGGTAAATTGACATTCAGTAGTTTGAGGGACATAGTGGACTGAACTTTTTATGTTACGAATTCCTTGGTCTTATGTGAACGTGTTTTCATTCAGCTGTATGTTTGTGCTCGGGTCTTTGGTGATTGATCTTGGCAGGACATTACGAACATAAACAAAATTCAATTTATTTCACGACAGAGGAGGAATTTGAGTCCAAAAACCAAAATATTATCCTAATAGTATCCTAAGCTAGGTAAGAACACCTATGTTCTAGCTACGTCTACTTATTTGGATTTCATTCTAATCTAAGCCTCTTATTCTATTTTGTTGGATTGACGTCCTAACCTAAGCTTTGTGCTAAATGAATAAGGGAGAGATTACTAAAGTAATGTTACACTATTTTAACTAATACCTAATACTAAATGGTTATGAATTTAATCTAACCTATGGTGGGAATTACTATTGAAAATGTCTTAAGACCTAAGGTGGTTATTCTAGACTAACCTAAGTTTTATGGGATCCATCCTAAACTATTGAAAAGGAACCTAAGGTCCGCATGTCTTTAAGATGATAGTTCTAATGGCATTTAATTGAGTTGATAGAGTTTAATGGATGGTACCGCCAATTTTGTAGGGACTAGTTAACTTTAGTGAAGGCATACATGGAAGCTCTACTAAAGATGGAATTACATGTTTGGATGGATTTGGCCTTCGCCGATTTTAGGAGGTGGTGGCAAGGAAAGATAAGTGGTAAATTTGGAATTAATGGCATTGATGGACCTCAATTTTTGTGTGCAAAGCGTCTTGGAAACTTGGAAGGTGGGTTTGTGTTATCCAAAATGGTGCCCCAACTTGTTTTTGTGGCTAACTCCTTGTGTTCTTGCCTCTCTTGTGCCTTAGTCTACATTTTTTGATTTTTAGTCACTCAAGACTTTCTTGAAATGGCACCATCAGATAGAGCTCTCTCTCAGCTTTCCAGAAAGGTAAAGTTTGCCTCCTAACTCCTTATATTTTTCAAGTTATGGCTCGGCGGAGTTTTTGTGGAAAATTTTCCCATTTGAGGCCCACAGCCAATAGGAAGCTGCCATGTGGCAGAGGAGTTTGGGGGTCGGAGGTAAATTTGAAATTTTTCCAAAAGAGTATAAAAAGGTCGATTTTCAAAGGAAAACCCGCGGAAAAGAGAAGGAGAGAGAATTCCAGAGCGAATCAGAGCTTGCCATGTGGCATCCGACCAGTGGAGCGTGGGAAATTTTTGAAATTTTTTCCAAAGACAAAAAAAAGGTAAAATTTGAAATTTTTTCCCGCCGATCCGTTTTTGGGCCGTTTTTTCCCTATATCTTCAAACCATCATATCTTTTGATCCATGGCTTAGATTTTCATGTTCTTTATATCATTGGAAATCTCTTAAAATTCTCTACATGATTCCATGGTCAATTTATAATTTTGGTTCATTTTGGAAAGATAAAATTCAAAAATGGTTCTGGTACGTGTCCATGGCCATAAATGACATTTCAACAACCAAATTTAATACAGAATGGGTCATAATTCTTCTCCAATATGGTAAAAAATGATAGGGTATGGGTTTGTAAGGTCCTCCATGATGTTTTAATGCATTTTCCATCAATGAGGGATGGCTCCCATGCATTTTTCATGTTTTCTCTCTCCTGGGCTCGACCCATGTACTGTAAAAGCCAGATTTGGCTCATTTCTTCATGGTTGAACACTTTTTGGCATTGCAAACTTCTTCTTTCACCTCCAGCAAGTGATAGTTGTAAGAATTAGACCTTTTTCATAGTTTGTAACAAGTTTATACCTCTTTGATGGTGGAATGCAAGAGATTTTTACATGGAATTGATAGTGCAAACTCTGTGAATGCTTTCAGTCCTCTGTTTGTATTGTTTTACTTCATTTTAAGACCTCTAATTACATCTATCAGCTTGTGTATGTTTTCCCTTGTTGCATTTCATGAATTTGTGTCTATTTACATGGAAAAAAATGTTTCACCACTCCTTTTGGTGCATCACCATCTTTAGTTTAGTTTCATTTTTGCATTTTTATCCCTGTCTCCTTGCAATTTAGAGTAGGATTAGGATCTGAACCTCTGTAGTTGTGCAAAATATAGATCTAAATCAGAGGAGTTTGAGGAACCAGCCTCTAATCTGGAGATTCCTCTCTCATTTTCACAAGTCCCACACTTGGAGAGAGGTTTCCATGTTGTGCAATCACACTGGATGCCTAAAACATCAATTTAGAACCTTGATTTGCATCCAGGGGTGTTGCTGATTTGTAACAACAGTTTGTAGGAGGTTATTTGGTTTTGCATGCATTGCAGATTTTTCTCTACATAGAGCTATTTGGTTTCTCAAATGAGTAGTTTGACCTTCACTTCAAAGCTATTTTTGGTTTCTATAGTCTATTTTTGATCAAAGGAAAGTATATGAGGCATAGGAAGAAAAGATGTTTGATTGTTGATCTTTCATGGAGGAGAAAAAGAGTTGGAAGCTTGGTGGAAGTCTCCTTCGATTTGGAAAAAGCACTATTAGGCATGATAGGCTCTACCCATTAAGATTTCATGCTTTCTTCTAAATGATTCATTAGAATAACTCTACTCTTATGCTTATTAATATTTGCATGATTTGTCTGGTTGATTACTTGCATGCTTTTATGAATCTATGTGATTTTTGGATATGAATACATGGCAAAAATAATGTTGTTTTGGAAACTTTCTCTTTGTGCAAGTTCAATGATAGCATACATGTGATGCTTATATGTGAAACTTGTCTTTGTAGCTCTGTTTTTCATGTTGGAACTTGCATTAGAGGTTGTTGTGTTTTGAACAGGCCTTCGTTGCATTATAGGGTTATGAACTTTATGAGAACATTGAGTTCTAGTTGATCTTGTAATTCAGCTTCATGTTTTAATATAAACTTGTGTTGGAGCTTCGTGTTGTTCTGAACCGGTGTTTGGAAACTTATGCAACACCTGAACTATTACTTTAAGTTTGTATTTTCCACTATGCTTGTATTTTAATTACTTATGAAGTTATGAACTTTTATGTGAAGCTCGTGTTTGAAACTGTACTCATATTTGGTACTTAAGTGTTAAGAACTTTTAATTGAATCAATGAATTTGATTATGTTCTGGTATTTTTGTGTTGGGTTTTATTTGTATTAAAATCTTAAAGCTTATATATCTTTTATGGAACAACTTACTCACCGTAAAGCTGGGTGATAGTTTGATTAATTCGTTTTGTAATCCCTTCTATATTTGGGCTGGAAACATCTTGTTTAAAAGAATGTGGTACTTGTTTTTATGATGGTATTATCTTCTCTAAAATGGTAATGATGTGAGATTTGGGGGTGTTCTTTTCCCCTCTATTTTGAGGAAACCCACATTTTGGGTTGACTATTTTGTTTGAAACTAAGTCTCCTCTATTGCAATTTTGTGGTTGTGGAAGTGTTATTTTGGTTTTCTATTTTTAGTTGCATTAGAGATAAGAATGGGACATCTTCTAACTTAAACATTTTGGGTTTCTTTCTCTCTCTTCAGATCCTTTAAAATAAGTTTGGGTCTCATTGGAAGGTTGAGTTATTACCCTTATACACTGAATTTATAAGGGAAGGATTACTTTCTCCGTTCAGTTGTTTTGTGTATAGTTATTTTTGAATCATGAACTACTTACTCTTCATATTAAGTTGTGAAGCATTTAAGAGTCTCAGTTCTTGAGTTCATGGATAATTTTGAACTTGTTAGCTTACTATTTTGGGATTCTATTCTTGTTGGATACAATGAATGAGTTCTTGGGTTTCTTTTAAAGAGAGAAAATATATATTCTCTTGGGATCAATATGCTATTTTTGGGACTGTAATGTGTCTTTTGTTCTGAATTGAATTGAAATAGGAAATTCATTTGTTAAGTTTAATGAAATGATTAATTATATGGACCTTACCTAATAGAGATACCTTTTCTCTATCATTTGGATAAGTTCATTATTGAACTCCTCTGCACTCGATTCTCTTATGAGATGGTGATTTCCTTATGGTATGTTGGTCTACCTTGTTCGAATAATTTTTGTAATGATGTAGAAAGATAGTAGTTAAGTCAGTTCTACTGATAAGTGAATCCATACTTGTTTGATCGACTGTTTTTGACTAAGCCTTGCTTTATTTGGATGGATAGGAGTAGGTTTTGTCTCTTGTACTCTATCTTTTTGGGTGAACTCGAGTAGAGATTAACTTCTGTATGGGACTACTTTGATTTGTGAATGTTGGTTTCAGATCTTTGAATGATAACTTATAACATGCAGAAGTAGAATTAGATTTGTAGTTAGACTATTTTGATTCTCTATATCTTCTTGGATTGATATGGAATTCTACTTAGATGTATATCTTAAATGTTGAATTTATAAGATTGTTATCCCTGAAAGGAAACAATTAATTCATGTTATGAACCTGATCTATTTTTCGGATGTTTTGAGTTTGGGTATGGTACGTAATGGTTCTTCTTATTCTTTGCTTAAGATTTAGATGAATCATCCTAAAATGAACCATGTTGTAAACACTTCTTTTGTCTTATAGAAAAGATAAATGTTGTATTCTATTAGGATAGAA
The DNA here is from genome assembly GCA_018340775.1 of Taxus wallichiana var. yunnanensis. Taxonomy (NCBI): domain Eukaryota; kingdom Viridiplantae; phylum Streptophyta; class Pinopsida; order Cupressales; family Taxaceae; genus Taxus; species Taxus wallichiana. Next base: position 155,352,799 of record CM031242.1, on the reverse strand, counting down.
TTATGAAATAATGGGATGGTAAGATCTATTGTTTGTTTAAAGGTAATTGATAGGATCAATTAAACTTTAAGTTTTAAGATAGATGTTGTGGATTATATTATGCTCTTCTCTTAAAAGTGGATCTAGATTTATTATTGTACTTCTTTTCTGGTTGGTATCACTTATGTTATTTTATGATATATTTATTGGCTCATTAAAGAATAGTTGTTTTAATGAAACAATTCGTGGAATGCACTTTGTTTTAATGCTTAGTTCTTATTATGCTCGGTTCATTGAATTGACCCGCTAGTAATTTTTACAGATGGACATTGTAAGTGGTAAAAGAAGGAAAAATATTATATGATGCATTGGCTGATGTAAGTCTGATTCTTTGTGAAGAATTCTGATTCATTCTTTAGTTGTATTGAAAAATAAAAGTTGTATACTTTTTATAATGAAGGTTGTTGTTATGCAGTACACCTAAAGTGCATAGTCTTGTAAATATATAAGTTTATAATGATGAATTGTGAGTTGAGATTTACTTGCATTGGTTGTGTAAATTATCTCATACTTTTATAAAGGAGATGGAAGTTCTATCTTGTTGATATTCTTCATATTGTTATATGCTTATCTGGTTATCCTTTGATAAGATGGATAAAGGGAATTAGTTCAATTTCCCTTATAATGATGCAACTTGTTAAGTTGCATAAGATGATGTTTATTATCTAAACAATTTAACATAGTAATGTGATGCGTAATGAACATGCAGTAAGAACTATGGATATTGTGAATGATAAACCCTAACACTTAATCATTTAGAGGAAGAATCTTCCTCTCTTAAATGAATGTAAACCAAAAAGGATTGGAGATATGATTGTAAATCATAGGACTTCATTTTGTATGAAGTCTACTTTAGTTGGACATATGTGGTTGCTAAACCTCCCTAAAGGCTAAATTACATTATTTTGAAACTAATGATATTGCTGTCCTATTTTGGTTAACTGCTTGTTAAACTAAGTAAATGAACATTAAAAGAAATCATGAGTTAAAGGAATTTCTATAATACTCAATTGATTCAAGTATATAATAAGAACTTGAGGAGTGTTGGATTCGGGTTTAGTAGGGTTGCTGTAATTGGTGTATTAATCCAAATTAATAATTTATTAATAACCTCCTTGGGAGATGTACATCTCAATGAGGAAGCTTTCGTAGGATGTTGGCACATGCCAACCGCATGGTTGTACCTTCGAGAAGACAAGGGTCTTGTTGAGGATACTACGTTGCGGTTGACATGTGGCAACACCTTTTGCATTTATCATCTAGATCTACACACAAATAATGACTTGAACTTAGTTTCTCTCCAGTTCAAGTTATTGGCATGTTTAGGATAGGTGGTAGCTTTGAGGCTCGGGGTACCTTGGCACATCCGGTTGACTTAGGTCAACCGAGTATGCCCATATACCCTAAGAAATAATGAGCGTCTTCCTATAATAAATCATGTTTCTAACCAAAGATAGGGTTAAACCTTAGAAAAGTGGACTGATGGTAGTCGGTAAGACAATTCTAGATAACATAGGAGTGATGTGAAGGACGCATTCCGGAATGACGAGTATGTCGTCTAAGAATAGTGACATAAATAGTATGTTGAAAATCTTTGGCCAAAGTATCGCAAAGCTCTTTGGTTGCATTATCATATGTCACCTAGTTTAAAGCAATGTGATGTGAGATGAATATTGGTAACAAATATTCAAATAGGTTCTTTAAATAGATCAATCAGTCCCAAAATAGGGTAGGAAAACCAAGTATACGAAGTATACGATAAGTATCCAATAATTAAAGTTAACATAAATAGATTGGTAGATCACCGAGTTATGAAATGAATAGATCGGTGGATCATCAAGTCATTTACAACTGCATATGGTTATCTATTATGAGATTGATTGGCATGGAATGTGTGTTCTAAATGATGTTTTATTTAGAACAAAGAACATTATGTAAATTTTTTTTCCTTGTTCTAAAGTCTTAAAATGGGAATGTTACAACAATGGTCCCTCATTAATCCATATACCATCCAATCATCAAGGTAGACTTGAAGAAAATTATGGATGAAGTCTTGAAATGCCTACAACACAATGTTCAAAAACACAACATGTGCGTTCTTCAATCCAAAAGGCATGACCGTGTAGGAAAAGATTCCCCACTTTGTGGAAAAAGTTGTATTTTCTTGGTCCTCCTTTACAATTCTAACCTAATGATAACCTAAGAACCCATCTGTGAAAGAATATATTTCACACCCAACTACTCCTTCCAGGATATCCTTAGTGAAGGGGGTTGGAAAAGGGTTAATAACACATACCACATTTAGATCCCTATAATCAACACAAATCCTTATCCTCCCATCCTTATTAATGCTAATGACCATTGAACTTATCCATTCTGATTCTTCAACAACCTCAATGATGCCTGAAGCGATCATCTTATCAATCTATTCCTTGAATTTGACTGGAAGATTTGGGTTCATTCGATAAGGTCTCTACCAAATTGGGTGGGAACCTTCCTTTAACTTGATCTTCATTTCTCCCAAGGAGTGGTGAACTCCTTTAAGCTCGTGGTACCCACATGAAAATAAATATTGAAATTTATGCAACAAATCGATGATCTTCAAAACCTCCTTTTTCTATCCAGTAATCTCAATAGTAGCCTCCTTAGGTTCCTCCTCCAAACAAATGTTAACCTTCTTGGTTTACAGGGGTTCATGGTAGGCGCGTGCTTTCTCATCAACATTATCAATAACTTCGTGCATACCTAGAATATGGTTAACATCCAAGTTTTCCACCTCTTCACCATCGATCACATAGACTAACTTTCCTTTCTCTTTTTCCATGCATGTACGCTCAAGTTATATTTCTGATTCTTCCTCATCAAAGCATGATTCTAAGCCATGTTCACCAAATAATTCTAGTATTCTATCCTCTTCCATAACACTATCACCCATAGTTAGGAGCTTAACAACATGCAACACCTCATCCAAAAATGACTTAGTAATATGATATTTAAAAGATTGAAGGAGATCAACAATCAACTCCTTCCATTTTCCTATCGATGGCACATCTCTAAGTGAATGTACCATGCACGTGCATAACCTTGTAAAGTGAAGTAAAGCTTATGTACTTGTTGTATATATCTCCCCCAAGGAAATATGTCGGAGAGGTCCAAAAACCCGACACAAAGGAAATATGTCGGAGAGGTCCAAAAACCTGACACAAAGGAAATATGTCGGAGAGGTTCAAAAACCCAACACAAAGGAAATATGGGTTTCGGGTTTCGGGAAACATGAGACATGAAGCATGAAAATTGCAAGGCATGTCCCGATGCTTGAGAGTTCGAAAACCCAAACACTACCTAGGAAAATCAGGTTTTGGAGTCGGGAAAGCATGGGGCAAAAACATGTTAAGGCACCCTCCAAACCCGATGCAGATGCAAAGGAGAAACCCGAACCCGACTGGAAACGGACCCTGACTTGGGGAATATTCAAATGGCCATAACTTTTCACAGGGAGCTCGGATTCATGCAAGGTTGGACTTTTCGGAAAGCTCTCGGCATCCTCTACCCAAATACAACTAGATATATTTATTTGGGTGAGAAAAAGTTCTTCAAAAATGCAAAATATAGTTCGCCACTTTTTGGGTTTGCTAGGGTTCTTACCTACCACCATAATGAGATGAGTTAAGTGCATTCTGGAGGTGGTTGGGGCAGATTTCGAATTCCTCTCTTCTCCCTCTCTTTTTCCTCCTATAAATTGTAAGGAGGGGCTTCTTTTAAAAGGTTGGACATTTTTGTTTTGCCCCTCCCTTCTTCTCTTTGGCAGGTGAACTTGTGGAGTAAAAACCTCCCATTTGAAACTGTAATGCAACTTTGCCTCTTGGCATTTTGCAGTGTGTTGTATCAATCTTTGGAGCAAATTAATGCATGTCTGTGGATGATTCTCAACCCTCTCTGTGTTCATTTGCATCCTCCTGATCTTTCACTGTGAATCTGGTTATCTGTGCATGATCTTGCATTGCGTTTTTTATGGTTTGTGTTTATTGGCAAGACAAGTGTTCTTCATTCCTCGGTGCATCACCTTTGTAGTTTAGGTTTTATTTTATGCATTTTCTTACCCTATCTCCTTGGAAAGTTAGATTAGGTTTTTAGTAAACCCTCTACATTTTATTTGTGCATCTGAACAGAGGAATAGGAACCGGCCTTCATCCAGGAGAGCTTTTCGATTTTGCAAGGTCCCACACTTGGGAAAAGCTCCATGTTATGCAATCGCACTGAGAGTCTTAACCCATCGTGTTGCAGACATTCAGGGGTGCTGCGATTTGCCACCAATAGTTTTGGCATGCCGGTGGGACCAAGAGGTCATTCCACAAGATTTGAAGGAGTTTTCATGAAATTCGGACTAAAAAATTACAGTTTTACAATTTTGATTTTGCACCTTCCAGGTTGAACTCCGAAATCAATTTTCAAGGACTTATCTTGCTCAAAACAAGTAAAAATTTCACCAATTGGTAGATCTGAGGGTAATCTTCAAAAGGGTATCCTTAGTTTTTTGAGATTTTGATTTTCAAAATTTCATGGTTTTTTGGGTTTCGGGTTTTCGAGGTCCGAGAACATCAAAGAAGACCCAATAGTCATTTCGGGTTTTGGGGGATGCATTGCATGGTCCTATTCCCAAAAATAGTCATTTCGGGTTCTATGGGGTGTCGAGCATGTCCCAAGTTCTGACACATGGCAATTCAGGTTTTGTGAGTTGCATTGCATGACCTGAGTTCCACCTGTACCTTTCGAGGATTCACAACTGCACAACAAGACCCGAGTTCCGAATTGAAGATTGTCTCCTCTTGGTCCTTTGAAGTTTAAATGATATTTTTAATATTGTCAAGTTTGGTGTGTAACTTGGCAAAATCTAGTCTTTTGAGGCTCGTTCTCTAACACATCTGGTGACTCCGAAGGGATAGAATTCAGCGGTGTAGTAGCACAAGTTGCCCAGGCACATGAGAAGAATTCGAACTAGGTCTAATACTTGAGAAGAGGGGCTATTTTTCCACTTGCAACTATCACCAGGCAGAGGGAGGAGAGGAAGAAGACCACAAAGATCACCATCTCCACCTAACAGGACTTTGTCTACACCTCCACCTGGTAGACCTTTTCTCGCATCAACTAGGGTTCTTAGGCCAATCATAATGGCACATCTACCACCAAATCCCTTTGTCAATTTCACGGGCAGTAGTCCACTTGCCCTAAATGCTTAGAATCAAATTCCAGTTGTAGTGTTAAAGAATATCCCCTATTTTACAGGAGAAAATCATACTACACCTATTGATCACATCCAAGATATTGCTAATGCATGTGCAATCCACGAAATAAATGAAATGGATGTTGTAGTTAAGTTATTGGCTTCATCTTTCAAAGGTAAGGCCTTACAATGGTTTAGGAGCCTAGCAGTAGGGTCTATTATGAATTGGAACCAACTTTGTTTAGCTCTTTGCAACCAATTCGGGGAGAGGGCGGACAATTTATCTTTATTGGAATAGCTGACAACAATCAAAAGGGCTCCTAACGAACAAATGACAGATTTCAACTTCAGATTCCAACGGACATGGGACAAGATTCCAATAGCTGTTAGACCAACCGCCAAAGGAGCATTCCTTTATTTCTTAAAGGCTATAAATTCAGACATAGCCATGATGATCCAATCAATGGGAGGAACAATGCTGCGAGGGGTCTACGACACAGCTATCAGAGTAGAGAACTATTTGATCTAAGATGGAAAGCTTGCGCCAAGGCCACCAATGCCTCTCTATCCGGATATGGGAAATCCTACAACCAGTCAAGCACCAGAGTTGAATCCCATTCCAACTCCTAGAAATCAAAGCAATAATGAGGCATCGACTTCTTCAAATACTTCAAAGGAATTGCAGGAGGTCATGAAACAACTGCAGAACCTTGGAAATGAGCTTGTGACTATCAAAAGACAAGCAAGCTCAAAGTGCTAGATCATATCAGCCTCAAGCACAGTACCAGGCTAGGCCCCCATACCAACAAAATAGACCATCACCTCAGGCTACAAATCAAAACCAAAACCAAGGACAACCTCAAGTTGCCAGGCCATTTCGACTGTATGATCCAAATACAACGACATCCTCAAGAGCCTTGGTTCCAACGAAAAACAACATGGCACAGGAGTACGACTGGTGTTACCCTTGCAATCTACCTCACAATCAGTCAATGTGTTTCAATGGTGCACTAAATCAAGCCCTGATGGTACAAACCATTGGTGTGCCTCAAGAACCAAGCCAAGAAGGGAATCAATAGCAAGAAATGCAATAAGAAGGACCTCCAACAGAAACCACGTTGGCCAATTAGCAAACGGAAGACTTCTGTGGAATTAACCAACAGCCTTTTCAAGGCGTGGCGGCCAACACACGGTCAAAGAAGAGAAACATAGAAGAGGGACAACCGTCTAATCCAGTTGTTTATCAGCCCACTTCCACACAACAAGGGGTCAGTAGACCAAACACAACTCCAAATGTGTAAAATTAGCCTAAGGTACCTGTTGTAGTAACACACGCACCTGTTCAAGCTCCAGAAAAGATTGTGCCAAACAAGGGACAACAAAAGGACAATTCATCCCCTTTCAACATCATCGATCAAATGAAGAAGACACATGTGAACATTTCCATGTGGGAATCACTTGCGATCCTAGGGCAACGAGATTTATTACAAGCTGCAATGGCTAATTGGTCTGCCTCAAATGTATCAAATCGGGGACATGAGAAAGTTCTCACTAATGCAGTGCAACATGATGGGGGCCAGACAAGCAAGAATTTGAAGCCTCCACCATTCTATGTGTCATTGGTTGTTGGAAACCACTTGGTACACAACTGCATGATAGATTCAGGGGCAAGTAGTTCAGTGATGCCGAAGAAAATAGCGGATCAACTGGGTTTGAAGTATGAGCCAGTGCTGAAAGGAGTAGTACAACTAGATGGAACGGCAGTGGGAACAGTTGGGGTCATCAAGGGGTTAAGCCTAACACTACATTCATGTCCTAATGTTATAGTTCTGCAAGATGTGTCTGTGATTGACCTTCCGCCACTCTTTGCATTGTGTCTATCAAGGACTTCACTACAAAAATTGGTGGATATTTATCTGCAGATTGGTCACACATGATTTTCAGGACAAGGTATGGGGCCAAAGCAACAATCAGGTCAGAACCAATTGCCAATTTCCATATTGAGCCTCATGTACCAAGTCCTATCAATGCAAATTGCTCAACTTTTGATCAGGAGGAGTGTTCAAGTGATCTAGAAGCAGGTACTAAGGTCGAGGGAATTCTTGATTTAACTTTGGATGAATGGGCAAACAAGAGTCATGAATTTGACCCATACAAGGAAATTGAAGAATCTGAATTAGGCGTGTATTGTGTACATGAAGAAAATTCACCCATTCGACATCATTCAACCTGAACAAAAGGATGAAAGCAAAGTTTGGAAATTATTTTTCGATGGTTCAAGAAGCAGACAAGGTGCTGGAGGTGGTGCAATGTTGATTTCACCACAAGACATCAAATATTTTTCAGCTTTTCGTTTCCAGTTTTCCTGTTCAAACAACACGGCTGAATATGAGGCATTGATTCATGGACTTCATTGGGCTAGGAAAAGGGGCATAAAGAACTTGCAGGTGTTTGGAGATAGCGAGTTAATCGTCAACCAAGTTAGGGGACAACATGCTACAAAGAATGACCTGCTGAAGAGCTATAAGAACAGGGTATGGGACCTCATTGAGGATTTTGAAGCTTTCAACATTGTGTCCATACCCAGGAAGAAAAATGAAGCCACAGATAGGCTCGCAGTAGTTGGAGCAACGTTTGATGTGGTTGACAACATCAGAAGGGAAAAAACACAACCACATATCCATGTGATTGTGAGGCCAGCAGTTCCAGATAATAACATAAGCTGGCAGGTGTTTGAGAACGATCAACAGATCATCAATTTTTTACAAGAAGAGGCTGAATTCTCAGCTAGAAATCAGGACAGACTAGAGCAGTAGTATGGGGATCAAGTAGTGTAGCTGTGGACAAACAAGCTTCCCAAGGGTTTAGTAATGTTGGAGTCTATCTTCAACCCTAATGACCAGTTCCGTAAGGAAAAGGCTAACATACTGAGTAAAGAGAGAAGATTCGGGCCAATTCTAGTTGGGAAGGCAAAACACTTCAAATTGGTAAAGTGGCCCCTTTGAGCGGGAGAAATCAGATTTCACTAACTTTGCCAAGAATTTCCAGATGTCTTCGCTTGGAGCTATGAAGACTTGAGAGGATTCAATCTGAAGTTGGCACAACATACCATAGAATTGGATCCAGATGCTAAGCCCATCAGGTAAAAGCAGAGACCTGTTAACCCTCACATTGAGCCTCTAATGAAGAAAGAGTTAAACAAGCTAATAGAGGCAAACATTATATTCCCGATCAAGCACTCAAGCTGGGTTGCAAACTTGGTTCCGGTTAGGAAGAAGAGCGGAGAAATCAGGTTATGTGTGGACTTTCGAGACCTCAATAGGGCATCTCTCAAAGACCATTACCCACTCCCTTCAATGGAACAAATATTGCAAGTAGTATCCGGTTCAGAGAGATTCTCTCTCCTAGATGGCTACTCAGGGTATAATCAGGTGATGGTGAAAGAAGATGACCAATTCAAGACGGCTTTCACCACCAAATGGGGGACCTATGCCTACAAGAAGATGCCATTTGGGCTATCAAATGCTGGAGCCACCTTCCAAAGGGAAATGGATATGGCATTTAAGGGGTTGATCAATAAAATAGTTTTGATATATCTTGACGACATCACTGTATTCTCAAAAAATGTAGCGGATCACCTCTTACATTTGAGGCAAGTATTTCAGAGATGTAGAAGATTTGGGGTATCATTGAATCCCAAAAAATGCATATTTTTGGCTCACGAGGGAAAACTTCTAGGCCATATTGTTTCAAAGGAAGGGTTGATGATTGACCCAGAAAGATTTGAAGCAATTCGAGCATTGCCATTGCCAAGTCACAAGAAGGCTCTTCAAAGCTTCTTGGGAAGGATCAATTTTGTCCGCAGATTTGTTCCAAATTTTTCTGCTCTTGTGAATCCAATAACACTAATGTTGAAGAAGAGCATGGTATTTAAGTGGACATCTGAAGGCAAGGAAAGTTTTGAGGCAATAAAAGAGGCTATATCTCAAGCTCCAACTCTCGTCAATCCAGACTTCTCCAAGGGCTTCATGCTATATGCCTTTGGCGGTGGAGACATAATTTTTGCAATCTTGGTACAAAAAAACAAAGAAGGATTAGAAAAACCAGTTGCTTTCTTCAGTCAAGGCTTGGAGGAATATGAAACTAGGTACTCTTTCATTGAAAAGCATGTCCTTGCAGTAATCAGGAGCTTAAAGAAATTCAAGCACCTAGTCTCAAACAACAAGATCCAATTATTGGTCTCTCATGCGGGAGTCAAGGACTTCCTTCTAAACAAGGATCTGAATGAGAAGCGTGCAGGGTGGATCACTCGTGTCATGGAATATGACATCGAGATCAAGGTCACCAAACTAGTACGTGGAAAGGGACTATGTGAGCAGCTAGCCTTGAGTCAACAAGTTGAAGCAGGTGATGAAAAAGAGACTACCTTGGTATTGCAGGATGGTCAAGAACAAGAAAATGATGATGTAGCCACTCCTTGTTGGACTCAGAAGATGATACACTTCCTACAAGTAGGCCTATGCCCTCCAGAAATGAGCAAAGCAAAGAGGAGATACTTTAGATTACAAGCCATTCCATATGTGCTTGTTGATGGTGTTCTGTTCAAGAAAGACATCAATGGGGTTCTATTGAGGTGCATTGGGACTGGTCAAATTGAGAGGGTGTTACGAGATTTTCACGATGGAGATTTTGGAGGAAATTTCACCCCACGAGTAATAGCTCTCAAGATAATGAAGGCAGGGTATTATTGGCCCACAGTGTTCAGTGACTGTTATACATGGATAAGAAAGTGCAAGAAATGTGCACTCTTCACGGGAAAAGAAAGACTAGCAACGCTTCCATTGCACCCAATTTTGGTTGACCAACCATTTCTGCAATGGGGATTGGACTTCATCGGGGTCATCAACCCAAACTCAAGCCAAGGCCACAAGTGGATTCTCACGGTGATAGACTATTTCACCAAGTGGACCGAAGTAGTAGCACTCAAAGAGGCAAGTGAGTCTAACATACTAGACTTTTATGAAGGAATAATGACCAGGTTCGGTGTGCCGACCACTATCATATCAGACAATGCATTGGCATTCATAGGTTCTAAGATTACAGAATGGGCTGTCAAGAATGGAATCTATTTGAGCACCTCTTCAAATTATTACCCACAGGGTAATGGACAAGTAGAGTCCATGAACAAAAATTTGCTAAGAATCATCGGGGGAGGACTCGGATGAAAACCAAAGAACATGGCATACCAAGCTAAAATCAGCATTATGGGCTGTGAGAATAACACCAAAGAGGTCTACAGGTAATTCCCCTTATAATTTGGTCTATGGAAAAGAGGTAGTATTTCCTATATCATTAGAACTGCCTGCATTGGAGTTCATGAAGCAGTTGGAGTTGGCTGAGTTCGAACCAATGGAGGCCAGGTATGCAGAGTTGATGGAATTGGAAGAAATTAGAGAACATGCAATTCAAATAATTGAGAAAGATCAGGCCTTAGTAAAAATATGGTTTGATAAGAAAGCAAGAGCAAGGACCTTCTAGGAAGGGGACCTAGTTCTGAAATGGGATGCAGATCGAGCAAAACCAAGAAGGCATTCCAAGTTTGATGCCATTTGGAGTGGCCCCTACATGGTCACGGGATGTAAGAATAGTAATGCCTTCCAATTATCTACATTGGATGGAGAATAACTCCCGATTCGGTTAATGGAATCTATCTTAAACATTGCTACTGAAAATAAAAGGTTTACCCTTGTAAATATTAGCCTAGATTTCAATTCCTCTAAGTGCGTATGCACATTGTCTTGTTGTAGTTAGGTTTCAGTTTCCCTAAGTGCTTTGGCATAGGTTTTGTTGCTCCTAGGTTGGATTTCTACAGTTCAGCATGCTCTCGGAGAAGGAGTTGCGGTATCAGGCTCGGGATCAGATATCAGGTTGGTTTCAGGTTATTGCTTATGACTCCATGCCCAATGGATCGCTAAAAGGCCACTGATCTTCTACCTAGTAGGCAGGTGATCCCGTTGAGTCGCCAAATTGTTGTATATATCTCCCCTAAGGAAATATGTTGGAGAGGTCCAAAAACCCGACACAAAGGAAATATGTCGGAGAGGTCCAAAAACCCGACACAAAGGAAATATGTCGGAGAGGTCCAAAAACCCGACACAAAGGAAATATGGGTTTCAGGGTTTCGGGAAACATGAGACATGAAGCATGAAAATCGCAAGGCATGTCCCGATGCTTGAGAGTTCCGAAAACCCAAAACACTACCTAGGAAAATTGGGTTTTGGAGTCGGGAAAGCATGGGGCAAAACATGTTAAGGCACCCTCCAAACCCGATGCAGATGCAAAGGAGAAACCCGAACCCGACTGGAAATGGACCCTGAGTTGGGGAATATTCAAATGGCCATAACTTTTCACAGGGAGCTTGGATTCATGCAAGGTTGGACTCTTTAGAAATCTCTTGGTGTCCTCTACCCAACTACAATTGGATATATTTATTTGGGTGAGAAAAATTTCTTCAAAAATGAAAAATACAGTTCGCCACTTTTTGGGTTTGCTAGGGTTCTTACCTATCACCATAATGAGATGAGTTAAGTGCATTCTGGAGGTGGTTGGGGCAGATTTTGAATTCCTCTCTTCTCCCTCTCTTTTTCCTCCTATAAATTGTAAGGAGGGGATTCTTTTAAAATGTTGGACATTTTTGTTTTTCCCCTCCCTTCTTCTCTTTGGTAGGTGAACTTGTGGAGTAAAAACCTCCCATTTGAAACTGTAATGCAACTTTGCCTCTTGGCATTTTGCAGTGTGTTGTATCAATATTTGGAGAAAATTAATGCATGTCTGTGGATGATTCTCAACCCTCTCTGTGTTCATTTTCATCCTCCTGATCTTTCACTGTGAATCTGGTTATCTGTGCATGATCTTGCATTGCATTTTTATGGTTTGTGTTTATTGGCAAGACAAGTGTTCTTCATTCCTCGGTGCATCACCTTTGTAGTTTAGGTTTTATTTTATGCATTTTATTACCCTATCTCCTTGGAAAGTTAGATTAGGTTTTTAGTAAACCCTCTACATTTTATTTGTGCATATGAACAGAGGAATAGGAACCGGCCTTCATCCGGAGAGATTTTCCGATTTTGCAAGGTCCCACACTTGGGAAAATCTCCATGTTATGCAATCGCACTGAGAGTCTTAACCCATCGTGTTGTAGACATTCGGGGGTTCTACGATTCGCCACCAACAAGTACTCATAAAGATGGAGGTAATGCTTCTGTGCCTTCTCAAATGATTGGATGTGAAATGAGGTAGGTTCCTTCCCATGATAATCTTGTATGATAGTAGGTGTATTTCTCTGGAAAAACCTAATAGAGAATGTGATTCTCACTTTACGCCACTCTAGAAGGTTATTGTGATGGGTCACCCACAAACGTGTTGTTATCCTAAGAAATTCCTTCTCCTTTCTATCTCACATCTCCTTTGGGTCTCCTTTTCTCACGGGAAAACATTAGGGTTGGCTACCCTAGAATAACTTGGCAACTTCTTTCCTCCTAGGTGCTTGACTGAATGTGCCTTTTTACTCTCGTCACAAAGCCTCTTAACTTCCTTCCGACTAACTCATATGTCTCGTGCACCCAATTTTCACATGCCACACTAGTTGTATCACTTATAGATTGAGAATATTCCCACTGAATAACACCTTCTTTTGTGGTTTCATAACCTTAGGGTCTCGGATAGTGTGCAAATAAATTCAGTCTAGGTCTTCTTCTCCTCAAGGCTTAGTATAGGGTGTTGACTTCCCATCTGTCAAAGGAATGATAACATGTTCCTCTTTATTCTCAAAACTTATATGCCCCTTATTGAAATGTAATTTAACATTGTTCTTATAGCACCAGGGGCACCCAAGTAACACTAGAAAGTTTTCCACCTTAGCAAGCACTACAACTTTGAAGTCTCTAGTGAATTTTTCCCCTTGGATAGTGATAGAAAAATCCTTCAAAACTCCAATGGGTATTTCCTTCGTCTTGTTCTCTGTATACAAGACATTCAAAGATGGCTATAATAGGGTCCTTGAAATTTGATTCCATGTTTCCAAGGTCTTCTACACCCATGTCAATTAGGATATTTCTCAGGATCCATCCATCAACCACGACATTCAGGGTAATTTCCTTATCATAGTTAATGCTGTGAGGAGGAAAATTAGCATGTAAAACCTACCTTTTGTGCTTTGATCCAATGCTTGGTATCTTATCCCTCAACAATTTTTCTAAAAAGGAGTGACATTCTCTTGGCACAACATCTTACATACCTCTCTAAAATCATCTATATTTGGTGAGGGACCTCAACACTTTTCTTTTGCCATCACTTCTGGATTGCTCCTTTAGACACTAAATTTCCCCTTGAAAACTTCTAATTATGTCTATGGAATCTTGATAGAATTCCTTATGATGGGTATAAGGGTCGCATACTTCCCATATACCAACTCTTCTCTTGTAATCAATGGTCTCTACTTTGGTATTTTCTAGCATGCGTAACCTCAAATTGTGTTGTCACCGGTCAGTTTTAACTTTAAATCACGTGCCACCCTTGAAATCCATTGTGTGACTTATTTCTTCACACTTACCATCCAGATGCCATTATCCTTCCGTTGTTATTGGCTCATGTGTTCAAATAATTATGGACACTCCTAATAATTGTGCTTCTTCCCACACCAAGAGCACTGTAGTAGGTCAAGACATTCACGCTTGTAATGCTCTGTGGTCCCAAAGATATAATGACTTACGTGAGTGAATTCCTTGCTTCCATCTCCGTGATTTCCACAGATTCTAAATCCTCTATGAGTTCCTCTTCAATGAGATCCTCCATCCTCATGACCTTCATAGTTACAACCATCATCCTTGGAATTATTTGCAACACTAGCTTGGTGCGCATCAATATCAATAAAATCATGTATCTGATTGAGCAATATACAATCTTTGGTGTCATAAGTAGTAGAGGTGAAAATATTGAAATAAAAAGATACATTCTTATGGATAGCACGCTAGAGTAGTAGAAATCTACTTGCATCATGATCTATGTGGAAAATATCACATTCTACCTTAATGACACATACTGATCTCTGAGGACAAGTGTTCTTCATATGCCCCTCTACCTCACAATGCATGCACCATAGGCCACTGCAATTCTCATGTGTCGAGTTCATAGATAGCTTCTCCATCTACTTTTCCATGGCATAAATTTGAGCTTTAAGAAAATGAATAACACCGACATCCATACTTCCCATAGCCTCGGACGCGGGGCAGCCTCTAAGGCCTCGCGCAGGTTTGTGAAAGTCTTATGTGATAGCACTCTCTTGAAGGGCATTATTAATCCTCCAACAAACCATTGATCATGCTGAGAAGGATGAATATCATAAGACAATTTTTATAAGAGAGTCTTAAAGCATACATCATACTCCCACACACTCTCTACCATATCTTGTTGAATCTCCTTCATCGTGCTAATGCTTTTATGTTCAAACTCAGGAATATGGAATTTAGCTAAGAAGGCATTACACAATATGATATAATCTACTACTATCTGGTGAGGGTCATACTTCTGGTACCAACTATGTGTGTGCCTTTGAAATGTTGTTACAAACTAACACATACATTGCGGGGTAGTGACCCCCTTCATGTGCCATAGTAACTCACATTTGTGTACATGCTCTGCAACATCCTCAACACCTTTGTAATCTAGAAAATGTAAAGACATTTCAAAGAACACTTGCTGAGGTGGTTGAGGCCCTTGTCTTCCGATCCAGAACCTAGATTACCCCGGTGTTACCTCTACCACCAGATCCACTAGATCCACTAGCACATGTTCCTCCTGACCCACTAGATCTTCCGGATCTGCTAGTTCTACTCGACACGACCAACCAGATCCACCTCCCGTAGTTGGTAAAGGTCTTGAAGTGATCACACCTTGTATCCCCCTTTGTCGCACTCAAACTACGCACTAACAGTCTATGATATTGCACCACTACTAGATTTGTGTCCCACGCTTCTTCTAGATGTGATAGCCAAGATTTGTGTACTCATATTTTTTCCAAATGTTGTCTTTAGACAATATACCTCGGAACAAAAGAAATGATTGTGTAGCAATGGATGTACCAAATGAAAAATTATACCTTCTTAGTATAAACTAATTAGAAACTGATCAGGTGTTGATCGGTTACTTCCACCAATACCAACTGGGTTAGTAATACCTATCTTTGGATTTGGGAAACTAAGTGCCAAGGGTTGGTCACCAAGTGGATTCAGATGCATGCCAATGAATCTTCTCCTTTCTTCATATGATGAGCTCTCTCCAAAAGTTGAGGGGTTTATCTTCCGTGTTGGTACCCAAATTTAATCTCCTTCACAACTTGAGTTGCATCATGGATTTTACAAGACACTCAAAGGTAGATAAATGGTTTATATGTCATTTTGTAGCCGAGGAAGCAATTTATCTGACTTGTTAGCACTTAGGCTTTGAAGAAGTGGGTAACACCTTGGAAGGATTTGATCTAATCCTCACTATTTTAGGTTGTGCCTATCAACCAAGGTAAGAGAACCTATATTGTAGCCTCTATTTTGTGAAGGAGGTGAAAATATCCTTGTACTATGTAGATTGTATGGAGATGGCCTTGAGAAAACATGATCAATTTCCCATTATTCAAACTCAACAGAGTTATCACTACTAAATGATGGAAATGATTTCAAGACAGGATAAGGATACTAAAGACATGTTATGATCTTGATTTGCTTTGCACATTTTTGTAAATGGATTATATTCTTTTGTTGACACACAATACAATGCGGGGTATTATAGGTAGGATGAGATAACTTGAAATGAATTTTGGGGTGGAGATATTAGACAAGACTAACTAGAATTTACCAACTTCTTTGAGGACCTTTGTAAAACTTGAAAGAATCGAGACAACGAAATGCTTCAAAGAGGTTAAGGTGTTCCTTCAACAAGATATGTGCATCAAATTGAAGCCCAAATTTGCACTCTTCCACACAATCTATGATGATTTATCACAAAATCTTGAGTTAAATGAATCAATAAAGCATTTAGAAATTTCCATTCTATCGGACCTAAGGTACCCCAAATGTTTACAATCAAATCTATATCAAGGAAAGAAGAGTGAATTTAAATTTATTTATCCCTTCATCGGATGAAAGCTCTTGATTCTGGAATTGCAAATGGCACTAATCATTACCATAATTATATCTGCATGATCGGAAGGAAATTCCAAACACCAGTTATAACAGAGTAAGAAACATAAATTGAAAACATTTTGAAACATAAGTAAATGCAAATTTTACCAAGAGACAACACAAAATAATCCAGAATGACCAAATTTATCAGCAAGGGAATGTTATAAGAACAATCTCAGAGCTTGTTAGTGGCTATACATCTACAACCAACCTAACATGATACAAATTTGATGTAAAGGGAGTTAAAATGGTTCTCAGGTGGTTTCTCAGAGAATGGGCTTCTTCCCATATTTTCCCGTGAAAATTCTAAGTTTCTCGACCCTTTACATGACAAATTCATGCAATATATACATTTTCACTCACTCACTCACTTTTCCTCTCAAATATTCCCTCCAAAAGTGGAATATTCAAAGCACCTTTGCTTTACAATATTTCTGGAAAATGACATTTAACAAACTCGTAAAAGTTTCTAGTTGTTCTTTCAAAAGGTGAATCATTACAAAACTTTCATCATTCTTCAAAGTGGAAGCATGTTTTTCATTCCCCATGCATGTAGACCCCTTTCATTTCATTATTTCATCTTTTCCTTTTCCAATTTTTACTCTGCAACTTTGGATTTGGTAATTCACATTTTTCACAAATTAGAGTAAAAATTCATTTGAAATGTGCTTTGGATTCACAAATTGAGCCACAAACTCAATCAATTCGTACCTTGCAGGCCAAAATGACACAAATTGGAAAAAAATTGATGAAAATTGATGTAAAAAATGCATCTCCAAACTTCCTGGAGCTCAAATGGTGGCCAAATTGGTGAAATGCATAGCTACCATCAATATGTTCTTATCTTTAAATCTGAGCCCTCCACGTGGCAGATCCTGGAAAACGGGCCTCGGGGACACTTTTGACCTTTTTACAACTTTTTGAAAATTTGTAAAATTTCTTGATTTCCTCCACCACTCCACCTTTGTGATTTAGGTCTAACACATGGCACAATATGATTGGATACAGAGTCGTGGCTCAATTTTACACATTTTGCATCTTTTTAGACAAAGGAAATTTTTCAATTTTCCTCTACGGCTTTGCCGTCCCGCAAGACATGTGTCCTCATATGATTGGCTGAGGGGCAGTGCTTCTCATTTCATATTTTAATCATATTTCACGAAGGAAATTTTTTAACATTTCCTCTGCCAACCCACACCTCCACCATTGACTCCTCAAATGAATTTTGACTTTTTACCTTTGGGCTCGCGGGTCCATTCTGATGATTTTCTCCCCCTTTTCCAAAATGGGTGAAAATTATAACTTTCCTCCAAGGCTCCATCTTCCACTCTATGCTCTGATGCTAACACATGTCTTCATCCCATTGGTTGTGATTTTGCGGTCCAATTTTATACTTTAACTCTTTTTCACCAAAGGCCGAAAAGTATCAAACTCCTCCGCCTCTGCATCTCTCTGCCTGCCACGTGTCCTCCTCTGATTAGATGCACGGGACTTAGGGGATTTTCTTCATTTCCACACATTTTCCAAAGTTCCCTAAGGCACAAAATGACCCACCCATCTGCCTTCACTTTGCTGCGACACGTGTACCTCCTCTGGGGCCTACGGAGCTGCGGGGGCAACTTGCAAATTTTTCCAAAAACACAAAAACGTTAAGTTTTTAGAAATGACCCACCAATCCTTGTCCAATTAAAAATGGCCACATATGAAAAAGTATATGAGATAGAATTTGACAGGAAAAGGATGCTCGTATGACTGTAAAAAAAGGTAGAAATTGCCAGCGACCCCCAAAATTGATTTTTTCTTGGTGGGTGAAGAATTTTTCGATCAAAAGACAAATGGAAAGTGATTTTAGGTAATTTATGACCATGGCAAGGGAATTTTGAGGGAAAATAAGTAAAAATCAAATGATATTGAGCTCTAAAGGCCATGAAAAAATGAAAAAATGGTAGAGGCATTTGAAACGGGTAAAATTAGGGTAAAATGCAAAGTAAACTTAGGGATTCCTTTAGAATGGTGCAAAATAGAGGAAATTCAAACAAAACATAGCACTCAAACACAAAAATGAGTTGTTTTTTGTCAAATTCAAAGTATATGAGAATCGCAAAACTGTTCTTCCTCAGAAACAAGGCAAAAACATATTTCTCCTTAGCAAAATAGGGATGTTTCAAAATTAAGCACCAACATTACGCACTTGCCAAGATGGGCTAACACAGACTATTTAGGTTCCACATCCTCTACCTAAACCTCAAATCCTTCCCACAACATCTGCCTCCATAAATCCATCAATTCTATAGCTTCACGTTGTCTTTCCAACTCCCTCTCTTGAGCTTTAGTACAATTAAGCCACCTCTCCTCTCTTTCCATTTCTATTGCAAGGTCCGCCATTCTTCTACGATGCTGAAGCCTTCTATGCCTTGTGCCTAGTAGGATTCTAGCCAACCATGGGAAAGGCTTCCAAACTCAAAGTAATAACTAGGATCTTGATAACTAGTGGAATAACATGCAAGAATGATCCTTTAGGTTCCCTCAAGAACTCAAACTCAACAATCTCTGGGCAAGAATATGTAGAAATAGTGTATTCCATGGTATAAATAGTCAGAGTGATCAACAACATGGGTCCATGTCAGATCGACATCATATAACCGTTAATATTCCTCCTAGGTCCAACCATGAGGTCTATAGTGCTAGCTTGATCTAGATCATACGTCAAAAGCCATTCATATAACTCCATTAGAAAACAACAAAAAGGTCTCATACTGACTCATGGTACATATGTTTTCTATCCATTTACTGCATGAAACTCAGGTCGAGTATTAAATCTTTGATCAAACTCATCCTCTGTTCTTTAAAGCCACACTTTGATACTATCTAAGTTCAAGCACTCCGTCATCACACATTTCTCTCAAAATAAATTCAAAAGAGGTCCCGACAACGGAACAAATATGTAGTCATTATTTTACGCTCAATACTTCTTTCTAACCCAAAGCATGCCAACATATCATCCAACATACATTGGGAACTCACTCGAGGCACGTGTAGGCACTGAGCCCCTATTTTATGTGAAATTTACAAGAGAGTTCTAATATTAGTGGAGGATTATTTGTAGAAAAATAATTACATTCAACTACTTTGAAAGGTAGAAGGTATAACTAACATATTTACACATTAATGCATCACAAAAGCTAAATAAAATTTTAAGAAGTACAAGAAACCAGATCTAAATAATGACAAGCCAAATAATCGAGGGTTTACACCCATAAACAAGATGTATGGAATATATCCATAAATACTGATTTAATAGAGTCTCTGGTAGCCATACTACATTCAAAGGGGTCTTCTCAGACCATATACACTAAATGGAAGAGACTCAATTGCTGCAAGCCTATCTGATCAAAGATCTTAACTATAATTCTCCCCATTATTTCCCTTGTTACAGATCCAAGTACCCATACATATGGTTTATGATATCCCTTACAACCCTCTAGCTCTAAGTACTCTCAACCCTAGTACCATGAACTCTAAACCAATAGAATTTGTGCAACACTTCATTAACCTCCTTATTTTTACGTATATTCTCTATGCATTCTCTTCATGCCTCTCTATTTACGTGTGTGTATGCATTATCTTTATACCTCTCTATACATGTGCATGTGTCTACTCTGTCCTAAGCACCTCTTTAAATAGGATCATTAAATATCATCATGAATTCTCTTACGAGCAGATCACGTGCTTAGTTTCGGTGTGGTCCTCCATTGGTGAATTCTTATCCTCTTTACAAACCTTCCACTAACTATAATGATGCCTCTAGGAATATTCCTTGCATGGAATATCCTTTTCTTGACCTCTAAGGTTCCATCTTTGGCACCTTATCCACTCATCATGCCTAGTCGGTACTCAAGTTTTTTTCAAGTGACTCCATGATGTCGGATACGGCTAAGTCCTTTAAACCCTTGTTCGCCTCCCGCACCCATCTTGGTTTCCTTTGAAACCCTTCTTAAACCCCATCTTACTATATGTTTTTCCATGAGCACCTTCTATCTACTGATCCTACATGCTCACGCCTCTTGGTACTTAGCAAATATTTTAGGTTCAACAATCCACAACTACATTGATGTGATTTCTTTATTATAATCAATACTATGAGGAGAATATTAGCATGCAAGACCTACCTCTCGGGCTCACCTCCAATGCACGATACTTTTTCTCTTAGAAACTCACCTAACAGAGGGATGATATTCTCTTGGTGCATCATTGTACACACTTCTTTGACATCATCCATGTCCTTCTAAGGAACCTCAACATAATTTTCTTGTTCCAACTTCCGTGACTACTCTTTTAAACAATGAATCTAATTTTCTAATCACCTCCATGATCTCCTAGTAGACCTCTTTCTGATGAGTTAGATAAGGATACTTTCCATGTAAGAATTATTCTCATGTAATGAGGGGCCTTTTCTTTGGTTCTTCCCTGGTGCACGTGACTTCTACTTGCATAGTTACTAAGACATGTTCCAACTTAGGGATATTCACCATCCTAGGAATTGACTATGGATCAACTTGCTTCATACTCACTATCCCGATGCCCTTGTTCTTCCTCTAGTTAAGTCTCATGTGCTCATATAACTCAGGGCACTCCTCATACTTATGCTTCTTCATGCACCGTGCGAACTGTAGCAAATCTAGACATTCATGCTTATAGTGTTTTGTAGATCCATAATTGTAACAAGTTCCATGGGGAAATTCACTCCTACCTCCTTTTCCACCATGGCCTATGAATCCTCTATGAAAACCTCTTCCTCATTGCCTCCATCTCCACGCCCCTCATACCAATGACATTCATTCTTAGAAATGCTTCTAATGTTGGTTTGGCACATGTAATATCAATGACATCATGGATTTGGTCCATTAATCGATAGTCCTTTGTATTGTGAGTCATAGATGAGAAAATATTATAATAAGAACACACATTCTTGCAGAGCACATGATGAAAAAATGGGCATCTACTTAGTTCATAATCTCTACGTGACAAGTTTCACAATCTAATGACATGGTGTCACCAAATTTCGTGGTCAATTTTCCTTTGTGTATCCTTCTACCTCAAAATATGTGCACCATATTCCTTTGCAAGTCTCATGATATGAGCTCGAAGATAATTTTTATAACTACTTCACCATGACAATGATCGTGCTTCTAAAAAGGGACTTACCTAGTATCAATGCTTAGATGACCTCAACATGCGAGTAGACTCCAAGGCCTCACGTGGGTCTTTAAAAGTCTTATGTGAAAGAACTCATTTGAAAGGTGTTATAAAACCTCCAACAAACCATGAGCATGATGTGAGGGATGGATATAATAAGTTAGTTTTGAGAAGATTCTTAAAGCACACATCATACTCTCACATACTTTCTGTCATACCTTGTTAAATATCCTTGAGTGCATTAATGCTCTTTTACTCAAACTCAGGAATATGAAATTTTCCAAGAAGGCATCATGCAACACATTATAATCTACCATTTTCTGATGTGGGTCATACTTCCAGTACCAACTATGTGTGCGCCCCTACAACGTAGTTGAAAATTAGCTTGCTTTACTCTGGGGAAGTGACACCCTTAGTGTGCCATAGTAAATCACATTTTAGTACATACTCCACATCATCTTCAACACCCTTGTAATAAATAAAATATAGAGACATCTCATAAAAACACCTTCTACAGTGGTTAAGTTCCTTGTCGGGAAGATCGAAACCTTGGTTTCCTCCTATGGTAATTCTACCACTAGATCCACTAGATCCACTAGCTATTATTCCTCTCGATCCACCATATCCTCCTCCTATCGCATGTATGGAGCCTGACATAGTTACGCTCTATGTACCTACCATCACACTAATAGTCTATGATGTTGAATAAATTCCAGACATGATACCCAAACTCTGTGTAACCACACTTTTCCCAAATGATGTGCCAAATAGGATGCCTCCAAGCATAGGAAATGTTTGTGTTGCCATAGATGAACTAAATGAAAAATTATATCTACCAGGAGTCTTTGCTTTCGACTACCAATACATACAATAACTGAGTTAACAACACTTATCTCATGAATTGGAAAAATAAGCGCTAGGTTTTGGTCATGAGGTGAGATAAGATGAGTGCCAACGGATCTCCTCCTTTCTCCATATGACAAGCTCTCACCAGAAGCCTAGGGGGTTTCTCTCTTGCGCTTTCCAAGATGGGGTAGCTTAGACTGCTCAGGTTCCACATTCTCTACGCGAACCTCAAATCCTTCCCACAATGTCTACCTCTATAAGTCCATAGCTCCTGCAACTTCATGTTGTCTTGCCAACTCTATTTCTCGTGGTTCATTATACTTGAACCGCCTCTCCTCTCTCTCCATTTCTACTACAAGGTATGCATATCTCACCACACTAGCTTCCACACCCTGTACCTAGAGGGAAGTTAGCAAGCCATAGGAAATGATTCAAAAATTAAAGTGATAATCAATATCTTAATGGCTAATGGTATAACATGTAAGAACGATCCTCTTGGTTTGCAGGAAGAACTCAAACTCGGTAATCTTCAGGAAATAATACATAGAAACATATTCCAAGGTATAGCTAGTCAACACTCCACTCCACCACTTATCAATGGCATGAGTCTAGGTCAGATCAACATCATGTAGCCTCTGATACTCTTCTTGGGTCCAAACATGAGGTCTATAATACCAGCTCTTCCTTGATGTATATGCTGATAACCATTCATACAAATCTACTTAGGAAATAACAAAACAATGTCTCATAGAGCTCATGATACGAGTTTCTCCTCTACTAATTTACATACATTAAACCCAAATCTAGTACTAAATATTTGTAAAAAATCATCCTTTGTACTTTTAAGCCAAGTCTCGACATTGTCCAAGGTCAAGCATTTTGTCATCACACACTATCCTCACAATAACTTCAAAAGAGATCCAGAAAATGGAACCAAAATGTAGTATCATTTCCCTACTCCCTCTAAATATCAAGCGCGTTGACCTATCACCCAACATTAGCTGGGCACTCACGAGGCATGCGCAGCACCGAGTGCATCTTTTATGTGAGACTTGTAATGGGGCGGTGTTTGCAGAAATAGTAATGCATGCATTCATTCCAACATATAAGTAAAGACACTAGATCTTAGACACAGATGCATCATAATGTAAAATTAAACACTACAACATCACAAAGATATCACATCACGAACCATGAGAAAAATTAAGAGCACTAGGGTTTAAACCCCTAAACACAGATATTCATAACAATCCATCATATTCATTGATTAAAAAATGTTTACAATAGCCATATTACATCAATAGGGTCATAACAGACTAAACATATCAAGATAATATCATCCTACCCTTCCTATGGCTCTGATCCAGAAACCCTATATTATCCCTTAGAACCATTACATATTCTCTTTCTACAGAAATGCATCACATATATGCATGCCCCATATGCACCCACACTCCATCTTTTTTCCTAGATCCAAATGCCTCCTTAAATAGGATAGGAGCATGCCTAATCATCATTCTAGAAGTAAGCCTGCATGCCAAATATCATCATATTCTGTTATGCTCAAGTATCTAAGCAATGTAGATGGAAACTAGTCATAAAAACCTCCACTTTCTATCTCGTAACCATAATGATTCTCTATAATATTATTTTCTTGAGCTTCAAGTATCTTTGTAACAACCTTTTCATCATTACACCTACCTACTGACTTCACTTGTTTTGCATGTGATACCCTTATTTAATTGAAATGTGGCTAAGTCCTTAAAGCCTTAAACCCTTTCTTGCTCCCGCACACAAACCTATATCTCCTCATGCACGTTCACTTACACAATTTTCTCCATAGTGCATTCTACACGAGCTCATCCTGCTTTAGGAATTAGTCATTTTTGGGCACAACAATTCCAAAAAGCTCAGAAAATACAAAAAGATTAGTTTAAATTATATTAGATTGTTGTTTATTGCTTTATTTCTTCTATATTGGAAAATATAAAAACATAGTTAGCTTTATTTTATTTAGATTAGATTGTTTGGTTTTTTAGATTAAATATCACAAAGGAACACATGACCATTCCTAGACCACAACAAGAGAGAGTTTACGATTATGATCCTAGGGTCCCCGAAACTTACATGCACAAAGAACTCATAGATTTAGATATTGGATTACATACTTTAGTCTTTAGAACATCCCCACATCCACCAGATATTGTGAGATAGGTGAATGTATTGAATAAAGATGCTTATAGAGATTTTACATTATAGACTAAATGATCTCACCGTGCATAGATATAGCGAAATCATTCCTCTTTTGTTTATTCCATGACCTTGTTTGGACATGATTACAAGGCAGGCACTGCTGGTCACTTTTAATGCATTCGAAACTAGTTGAGAGAGTTTCACACATAGACATTGATAGAATTTTATGTGTGTGTATCATTCTTGACCATACCATCACACCCATTCATGTTAGAGAGGATTTTATTTCCCTTGACTAAAATATCTTTGGTGCCCATAGAGGACATTAGGTTACCCTGATAACCTATTATTCACATTCAACCATCTTCCGAGTATTCCACATATTCACTTATTTTTGTTACATATAACCATCCACTCATTCTACATTGGTTGTCCTAGCACAACCTTGGGAGGTAGAGTCACTGAAGGTCACATGGTGATTTGAAGTCATATATTTCCTTTCTACAAAATAAAAGTGTCTGATAGTGAGAAGTCCTATGATGAAGACACTAATGTCTACCAACATCAACTTAACACTATTACTGATTTTCGAAAAGTTTTGTGTGATCATCAACTCATATTCGTATGTCCTACATTATTTGATTGTTACTAAGAATTCTCATGATGCTTCCGTCTCTATAGTTTCTCCTTCTACGACTCCTCGTGGTCTCCACCCACCCATTTATATCTCAACCTTCTTTCCTATTACTACTTCTGCTATCATTCACCTTAGGAAACCTAACATGAAACTTGGATATTCTTCAAATACTCATGATCTAACTTCTTTGTATCATAATTTGCAAACCCAAATTTGTCAGCTCCATATTTCTACTTCTCGCGCATCACCATCTTTAGAATCTACATCATTACTGCATACTCCTTTCACACCTGTTATATCTACCTATCCCTTACCACCTAATTTCATTTCTCCAAAATTTCCCATCTTTAAAGGCCATGACGATCCACAAGAACATCTCCGTGCTTTTCACGTAGCATGCCTAGACTATGTGGATGACTCTACAGTACTAGCTAAGCTCTTTCCTCATAGCTTACAAGATTATGTGATGCATTGGTTTTATGACCTACTTGTCCATTCGGTAAAATATTTCACGCATATTTCTGATGCTTTTCTCACTCACTTTTCCATTAACATCAGCTCTAAGATCTCTTATGCTCAACTTGCATAACTCAAACAAGGATCTAATGAACACTTAGCGAATTATGTCTTGCATTATAAAAACAATTTAGCCAAGATGTCG
Organism: Taxus wallichiana var. yunnanensis; assembly: GCA_018340775.1. Classification (NCBI taxonomy): domain Eukaryota; kingdom Viridiplantae; phylum Streptophyta; class Pinopsida; order Cupressales; family Taxaceae; genus Taxus; species Taxus wallichiana. The sequence continues at coordinate 155,326,775 of CM031242.1, read as the reverse complement.
ATATACTTGCAGGATGCTAAGATTTATGATTTATTCATTCGAGTCTCTTACCACCACTCCAAGGGAGTGTTCTCTTTGAGACTTCTTCTTCCTTTGATCAACTCTGTCATACTCTTAAGATACATGAAACTCTAGACACAAAAGTATACACTTTACACATAATTTAACCCGGTCTTATATTACTATTTAGAACATTCTAAAGTGTACAAAGTACTAATTAATTCCACATTTTGACCATATTTATTTGATATTTTATTTCATAGTTCTCATATATTTTCCAGCTCCTATCCACCCATTTTTCAACTACCTTGACATTCTAGCCCTAAATCAAGGCACCCCAATGTGTATTGGGCGCCCAGTCCCACTATGGGCACTCCAATGTATGTAAATCTCCTTTCGTTCCTTTTTGTGTCATTTCTAGTTGTTGGTCATCTTTATCTTTTTCCTAGTTTGCCTTATTGGGATTAATTATAAAATTAATCTTGAGAGCCCTATAAATATAAATCTATAAGACCATAATAAGGGTCCTAGGTCATAACATTACACATTACTATCACTCCATCTAGAGTTGCATCCATTGCATCACTTGCATCCACATAGTGCCATGCATCAAGGATAAAAGATCTACATCACACACACTACATAGGGGGATGGATTCTATTATATTCCATGCATACATGCTAATTATATTTTTATAGTTATTATTACTTGCTACTTCACAAAGTGCAACTAACACAAGAGCACCTAGAGAACAACATGTACACACACACACTAGAAATACATTCAGGTCTGAAATGTAGTATAATGCTCATTGATAAGAGCACTAGTTTTGTGGTTGAGGTCAGTGCGATCCATTCATTTGCATCTTTTATTTTTCTAGGGTTTGATAATTCTCTTTACATTATAGGTCATTTTCCAGCTCATCTGGTAGATCCAACATGACAAACAGAGAAGGTTTAGAACCAATTTCCAAACTTTCAGTTGTAGGTTTTGAGAATTTACAATGATCATAGCACCCAGATTGCACACCGGGGCATCTTGGGGTGCCCAAGACACTCCCAAGCACCCCAATAAATTCAAATCTTACAGATCTACCCTTTACGGGCCCCTGAGTGTTCATCTCCACTTCCATATTTTATTCTCAAACTTGTGACACTATGTGACCATCTACCATAATCAGCTAAGTATTTTCTCTCTACTCTCTTGCACATCTAGGGTTTTATTTGACTTAGCATATTTATTTTCATCTACTTTATTTTATTCATTACATTCATACAACATTTTAGTCCTAACTAGATTAACCAGGGTTACTATTTCTTAGTACATTAGTTCCATTTTAGTTAATCATTTTGGTGAACTGACATCTCCTTCTAGCACCTTCTAGGGTTTCTTGCCTCCCTTTCCCATGGCTCCTTCTCCCAAGGAATTTACTGAAGCCCACCTTAAGGCTATCAACGATCATCTTTCCAAACACCCACAGGATTTATATTTACTTTTGCATGTGGCGTGCAAAGAAGCTGCCAACTTTCTGGACTCAATACTTCTATTTCTCCACCCACTTCTATAGCCACTCAACCCCCTACTTCTACACTTCCACCTATCTCTACTATTCTGGTTTTAGTCCCCACTCCTACAAATCACTTCACTCCTCCTTTGGTTTCACATCAATGACAATCCTCCTCGGTTTCCAATCAAGATTTAACCTCTTTGTATCACGATCTCCAGGCCCAAATACGTAAATTGCAACAAGCCACTACATCTCCATCTTTAGATTCTACCTTGTTGCTACACACTCCCTTTGCTCCTATCCTCTCCACATATCCTCTACCACCTAATTTTTTCACTCCTAAATTTCCCATTTTTAATGGACATGGTGACCCCTAGGAGCATCTTTGTGCCTTTCATGTTGCTTATCTTTATTTTTCGATGATCATATCCTCCTAGCTAAGATCTTTCCTCATAGCCTCCATGACTACACCATGCATTGGTTTTATGATCTACTTGATTCATTCAATCACTTCTTTCACCCATTTAGCTGACACTTTCCTCACACACTTTTCCATCAACATCGGCTCTAAGATATCCTACACCTAGCTAGCATAACTTAAGCAAGGATCCAATGAGAAATTTTCCAATTATGTCTTAAGATATAAGAATAATCTAGACAAGATGATTAATGTCCTTGTTGATGCTGAACTACAGACCTATTCATACAAAGTCTTCTACCACCTCTCTCGAAAATGTTCTCTTTGAGACATTTTCTTCCTTTGATCAACTTTTTCATACCCTTAAACTCTGTGAATCCAAGCTTATATCCATTGGAAAACTCAAATATCAAGACCAACCCTCCTCCTCTACTCATTTTTAAAATAACACCATTTTTAAACCCATCGACACTAAATTAACTATTACCATTACCCCTTCTAAGGAAGTTTCATCCCAACCACCTAAGCGTACATTCACCAACCTCCCTATGGCACCACATCTTATATTACAACAAATCCTTGATAGTAACCTCATCACCCTTCCGCCACCACTCGAGTTAGAGTTGTCATGATCCAAAGGACAAAATTGCAATGAAAACTTTTGTTGTGATTACCATCCGTTGTGTAGGCCACTCTACTACTTGTTATATGAAAATTCATGCCATTATCCAGGATCTACTTGAAAATGACCAACTATAATTCCCAAACCTTGCTAGCCCACCTCCCACTAAGGATAAGGGTAAAGTCAAAAATTTTAACCGAGACTCCACCCACCGTGACACAAAGACTACAGATTCTTCCGCTAATCATACATACCATGCCACACCACCTTGAGATGTAGGAGCACTTCACTTCTTAGTTGGTAATCGACATGACCACACTCACTATCTCTTTTTATCCCGCTAACTACCACACTAAATTTTTATCCAATAATTTATACATATAGGCATATATCACCTCAACCTTTATCAACAACACCAAGGTCGATCCATCTTCTCCTATTAGTACATGTTCCTTGTATTTCTTATGATCTATTGGCTACCCTGCATCCCAAATTGACATTCTATTCAAGATACCCTATGGTGTCGAAAATTTTCCTATCATGTTTAGACCTCTCACTCTTCTCATCACTTTCCTTATCAGTCAAACCATCAACTAATGTGACCTGCTTCTCAACTGAAATTGGATTTGTAAGTCTAAAGCTATTATTTATATGAATCATTTATGCCTCAAGTTCGTATACGAAAACCAAGTTGTTGCTATTAATGGTGTTCCCCCTTCACCTCCATTATCACTTCCTTCTCACTCTGATACTCATGCATCTCCCCCTCTTACTCACACAACTCTACTATTTTCACCACCTGTGCGTCCTATTCCTACTTCACCACCTCAATTGGCCCCTATGCAATCAATCCATTCTCTTAGTCCTACACATCGACATAGGCCTATTCCTAGGATTGCTACTATATCCCACTATCAATCACCACCTTATTTTATTCCACATGGCTCGTCCTCTCCCTTACACACAACACCTCCTTGATCTCCATCACCCACACACTTTACTACACCTCATAATTGGTCTTATGTGCACCCATCACATGCATATCGACTTCATTCCCCATGCAGAATTTTTCTCACATACCACCCTTGCTCGACAATTTTCGTATGGTTTCATCATCTCAAACACCAATCATCGACCTCCATCCCTAAGTCTTATTGTTTGACCCCATCCTCATGACACACACAGTGGGCATAACACATTATATTATTTCCCCCTTTTCTCTATCCTCGCATACTTATATCATCTTACACTATATACTTTATCCATATAATATTCACTTCTATATAACACGTTATAGCACCATCCTTACACGATGACACACTCTTGCACTCTGGTTCACACTAGACTATTGAGGGATTACCATTACACTAAACCCCACACACTACACCATAGGAACTACCTATTCCATTTTCATCCTACATTGTGCGTTATACATCGTTCCTCCTACACTTAATTCTACATTATACTAATCTTCATTCACACCTTATATCAATCTCTACATTTACTCATATTATACACTACACATTTTCATATCATACATGTTCCGCATACTACACTAGTCATCATTTCTTATGAGTCTAGTTTTGCATTCCATTCCTACATTCCACATTTATGCTAGGTCACATTATACATGGGCCTATATTTACATGTCATCACTACATATTCTATCTATACCTACCTACCTCGCATCTTATATAGCCTACACATCATACATCTCCTACATTGCATAGTTCCCATCACACATTTATCTATCATCTACATTCTACATGCTACACTAGATTCCATTACATATGGGTCTAGTTTTATCATCATTGCATATTCCATTTCTATATACATTACATATCCTATATACATTATACATCCTACATTACATTGTCCACACCACGCATTTACATCACATATTCATCCCTTGGTCGCTTAAACTACGTTGTCTTCTATGCGCTGCACTCACCACCCTATGACGCACTCTAGTTCCTCGGTCCATACTCAAATGTCAAGGGTTTACCAGTCAAATAAACCTTACCTAGATGCGACATGTCATCATACTAGTAACCAATGCTCTAGGCTATATCATCACCCACATGCATCATCACATACCATAGTGGTATACACCTTAGGTTAAATCACCACTCTTTTCATCAATTCTACATCATCTTATTACATTCTATCATCTCCTCTTATATCATCCTCTTACATTATAATTTTTTTCCCATTCCAAAATTATTCCATTACATTATCATGCCTTCAATCATCAATTTCTCATTATCCTCTTACATCCTATTATTACATATTCTATTATCCTATCATATTCTATCATCTCATCTTATATCATCCTCTTACATTATAATTTTTTTCCCATTCCAAAATTATTCCATTACATTATCATGCCTTCAATCATCAATTTCTCATTATCCTCTTACATCCTATCATCACATATTCTATTATCCTATTCTACATCATTTTATTACATCATCATTTATCCTACTCATCACTTAGTGGTATACACTTTAGGCTAAATCACCACCTCATTCTTATTCATCATGTAGTGGTCTAAGTTTGGTACTAAATCACCACCTTCCATTATCCACCATATACTCATATACACTCCATACACCCTTATTATGCATCCAATAATGACTTATGCTTTAGGGATAAATCATCAATCATACATTCAACAAGTTATGGTATACACTTAGGCTATAGGGTCGATGTGCATCTTTCCATTCTTCTCACCACCATACACTTATTCTGTAGTGATATACGCTTAGGGATAAATCATCACTCATTTATTCAACCAAGTTGATGTATACGCCTATGCTATAGGGTCCATGCACATCTTCTCGCCCATGTCGCATTTCCTCACCATCATGTATACACAATCATCATAGCGTGTTAGACACAACCAATTATACTCAACCCATTCCCAATGTCCTACTCTTGTTTCTGATTCATCCTTGACTACTAAGGGGGAAAATGAAACTCATTGCATATAATTCCATTCACTGGGGGGGGCACGTTGCTCATATAATTCCATCTTACATTCCATTCCATCCATCCACAACAGAGTACATTGTCTTGGTAACATTTAATTTTTCTTACTAGTGTTTTTCATGATCACTTTACTACACATGTTAGCTTTATTTCTCATATTTCATTATCATACACACATGCATGTTCATGCCTTTGTCTAGTGTGATTGCAGATACAAGAAATTTATACTTAGTATGGATGCTCGCCTTCTAGCCATACAATCTTTTAGTCATTTTGGGGCATCCACATTTATCTCGTATATGTCTTATTGCTTTATTTTGTACTTAACATATTATACTACTTTCTCATACATACTTTGAAATATTTGTCATCATTATAACATGCTAACGGGTGTTCCATGTGCAACACTTGTTTTTTAGGATTAAATCTTCTCATGACTACTTGTTTGTTTCTATTTTTCTTCTTTGTTTGCCATTGTATGCAAGATTTTCCCTTTTCTTGTGTGTACACTTTTCTACTATTTATGGCTATGATGGCCTTGCATGTCTTGTGACATCGTGAGTGATGTCCCACATTTGAAATCCACTTTTTGTGGTCTACTTGATTTCTTGCGTATTTACACTACTTTGTTTGGTAGTTTCTACATTATCTGCATATTTTACACTTGTCTTATCACATGCATGCGTTTTTAGACTAACAATTATATTGGCTAACCATCTCCTTTTGTGCACGGCTTGGTATATACTAAGCATTTCCCTTTCCCCCAAAGGGAAGTGTTATACAAGTCGAGTGTGATTGGTCCTCTTTTGGGGCCGCATTCTCCTTCTAGGGTCACTACATGCACCCCCAAAGAGATGGGGCATAATTGAGGGTTTCCTACTAACACAACGCATTTACATTGGTTTAGACACATGAGTATTTACACCTTTGGTTGAGACACAACGAATAAGTTCAAACCAATCCACAAACTCTATACACACGACCTTAACAGGACATGTTGTCCTTTATCAATTCTACTATGTGGTTACATGCTTGGGGGTTATAGTGGGTGTGCCTCTCCACACTTCTCTATCCAATGGTGTCGAATAGACCAAAAACTAGGATAGTATATAGATCTCTTCAACAAATTTCAAGATAAGCGTAGTTAGATTTGGAGGACACAGAGCATTTCCTCCCTATAATTCTTCAGCCAAGGTGGCGTGAGATCACTCAAAAACTAGCGATAGTACATGATATCCTTCTACACCCTTTTTCTCAATATGGATCAGGTGCACATGTTCCATTTACACTTTTTATAGGGTATTTTACATTTATGTACTTTATATTTGTGTATTTTACATACATATATATTTGACGACTTGATCATTTTCTCCTTGCAGGTGTGTCGTATGAGAAATAAGTATTCAAATTAAGGTAAACAACAATAACAACAATGAAAATGAAAATACATTGCTACATGAACTTACCTTTACTAACCATGCAAGTACACTACACACCGCAACAACTACACACACATTCCACCCTAGGTTCACTCTCATCACTTTTAAGCACATTTTTCATCTTTAGAATCCACGCTCCTCCACATTTTTATTTTTGTCATTCCATGCTTGATTCTAGTCCATCAACATGTATTCTTCTACACTCTACATGGATATTAGGTACACATCTCTATCTACTTTATGTTACCAAGCTTTCCACTCACCAACATAAAGTGGGGGAAAAATGTAGAAAAAAAATTATGCACTTTACACATAATTTAACTTGGTATTATACTTCTATTTAGAAGGTTCTCAAGTGTACAAAGTACTAATTAATCCCATATTTTGGCCATCTTTATTTTATATTTTATTTTGTAGTTCCCATATATTTTCCAACACTTATCCACCCATTTCATAATTGCCCAACATTCTAGCCCTAAATCAGGGCACCCCAACCTGTAGTGAGGTGCCCTAGTCCCACTTTGAGCACCACAATCTATGCAAATCCCATTTCTCTCCTTTTTGGGTAATTTATAGATGTTATCCATCTTTATCTTTTTCCTAGTCGTCATTTTTAGGATTAATTACTAAATTAATCTTGAGAACCCTATAAATATAAAGCTATAAGACCATAATGAGGGTCCTAGGTCATAACATTACACACTACTATCACTCCATCTAGAGTTTCATTCATTACATCACTTACATCCACATAGTGCCATGTATCAAGGATAGGAGATGCACATCACACACACTGCATAGGGGGATGTATTCTATTCTATTCCATGCACACATGCTATTTACATTTTCTATAGTAACTATTTCTCACTACTTCACAAAGCCTAAGCTGCACAAGAGCACATAGGAAAGACATGCATGCACACACACACACACCAAAACTACATCTGAGTTTGAAATGTAGTGCAATGCTCAGTGATAAGACCACTAATTTGGCAACTGAGGTCATTTTGAACCATTTATTTACATCTTTTACTTTTCTAGGATTTGATACTTCTCTTTGCATTGCAGCAAGTCATTTTCAGCTCATCCGATGAGATCTAACATGACCAACAGGAAGGTTTAGAACCAACTTGCGATGTTACCAGTTATAGATTTTGAGCATTTAAAGTGATCATAGCACCTAGATTGCAGACTTGGGCACCCTAGTACATTCCTAGGTGCCCCAGCGATTACTTCAAATCTTCTAGATCTACCCTTTCGCAGGTCCCCGAGTCTTCATATGCATTTCCATATTTTATTCTCGGACTTGCGACCTTTGTGTGACCATCTACAAAAATTAGATAAGTCATTTATCTCTAATCTCTTGCACATCTAGGGTTTCATTTTACTTAGCATATTTATTTGCATCTACTTTATGTTATTTACTACATTCATATAATGTTTTAGTGCTCATAACTAGATTAACTAGGTTACTATTTCTTAGTACATTAGTTCCATTTTAGTGAATTAGAAACCAAGATCCTAGCTATAGGCAAGCTTAAGTATCAAGAAAAACCATCATGCTCTGTGAATTTTACAAGTAAGTCAAAATTCAAGCCATCCATGAATAAAAATTAGATACAAAAGTCACCTGGCAATGCAGTCTCTACTACTAAGGAGCTTCAATCACAACCACATCGACGTACATTCACTAAGTTTAGTATTCCCTACGTATTTTTGCTACAAAAACTTATCGAAAGTAACCTCATCACACTACCCTCTCCACTACAAATCGATCCATCTCGACCAACATGGCATAATTTCGATGAACATTCCCATTATGACTATCATCAATGTGTAGAACACTCCACTGATTGTTGTTGCTGACTACGATATCTCATTCAAGATTTGATTAACAATGGTCAAATTGAGCTTCCAGAATATGTAACATCTCCACCTATCAATGAAAATCATAAGCTCAAAATATTTAACAACCCTCTACCCAAACATGATACAAAAAAATGACTCATCGGCTAATTATGTATACCACACAATGTCTCCTCCTACTTCAGGGGCCCTTGAATTTTTAGTTGCACATACTGACGCTTCACCACCAATCATCTCTTTTTCTAACCATGACTATCATGCAACTTTTACATCTAATCACCTACATATCAAAGCATCTATTGGCTTGATCCCCATCAATAATACTAAGGTTGACCCATCTTGGCCTATTAGTGTATGTTCTATTCCATTTCTTCATGCCATCGGTTACCCTCAATCACAAATTGAATACCCTCTAAAAAATCATATGGTGTCATCAAACTACACATTATGGTTGGTCCTCTCACTATGCTTGTCCCTTTCCTTGTTGGGAAAGCAGTCGATGGTTGTGACATGCTACTCAAACTCAATTGGATTTATAAGTATCAATCTAATATCTCTATGAATCATCTGCTACTTAAATTCATTCATAAAAACTAGGTTATCTCTATTGATGGCATACCCCCTTTGTTGCATGGTCATCACCTTCTCAAGAATTGATTCACACATCTTCCACTTCATATAACATATCGCAATCTATATTACTAAAAGCATATCATAATCCTAGATCACCTAATCGTACTCATTCTATGTGAACTCATCGCTCCGCTAGTCCTACACATAAGTGTGGGCCCATTCTTAGGACATCTTAACCTAGGTCACCACCTCATTTCATTCCATGTGAGTGTCCATCACCTACTCATTTTATCCCACCTATGTGGTCATCATATATTCATCCATCACAAGCACATAGGCTTCACTCACCCACACAACATCTATCTACTATACCACTCTTACTAGCACATGGTCATACGCTTTCATCACCACATTCATTGGATGAAGGACCTTCTTCCTTCACTATCATTGGATATTTCATTCACTCACACACACTTGGGGCATAAAATTCACACAAACTCCCCCAAACCTAGCATCATCAAACACCACAACATAATATAATCCTAGCATGCACATATTACATCCTCTTCACATCATGCACTCATCACACTCATACTAGTATCGACCATTACCTGATGACACACTCTTGTGATTCAATTCACACTTGAATGTTGAGGGATACATACTACACATGAACCCCACACACTGTATAATAGGTATTACACATTGCATTGCTTCACACATATCACATCATATGTCTTACATCTTACATCATACACTCTACATTTAGTCTATATCATTTTAACATTTGCGCATCTATACATCATACATACTCTACACATCATATTAGTATTCATCACATATGTGTCACACTCCTATTGTCTATGAGTCTAGCATCATATAATACTCATCCTACATATTACATTGTGCACAATCTCACATTATTAGTCTATCTACACATCTTACATTGCACACTATACATTGCATTTTACACATCTTGCACATCATATGGTCATCTCTTATCATCACACATACTACAAATTTTTCTACATGCTGCACCCACTACCCTAAGAAGAAATATATTTCCTCAGTACATACTCGACTATCGAAGGTTTACCAATCAAATGAAACTTATCATACACACACGTTCATCACTTGACCTTCTATCATGCAAAAGTTTTAGGTTAGTGACATACGCTATAGGATAAATGGTCACCTATTCTTCCATCTTGTAGTGGTAAATGATTTAGGCTATATCAACACTCCCTCTATTTGTCTCAACGTGATATATGCTTTATGATATATCATCACGTGTTCTTCTCTAAGTCACATATCATCAACACACATACACACTCATCATAGTGCGCTATACACCACACACTATTCAACCATTTCCTGATGACACACTCTCATTTTTGGTTCATTTTTTACTGCAAAGGAGCATACTAAATGAACCTAACTACATACACTTTCATTCACTCGAGAGGCACTTGGTTCCTATCATCCATCTTGCATTCCATTCCATCCATCCACAACATATTACATATCTTGGTTTCTTTTACTCTTTCTTATATTTTCTCATATATGTTCACTTTATTACACATACTAGCTAGATCTCTTGTATGTCATTATCTTTACCATACACACATGCATGTTCATGTCCTCTTCTAGTTGTGATCACAGATATAGATCTCTTACACGTAACATAGATGCTCACCTTCTACCACTCCTACAACGGTTGTTAGGGGCATCCATTTTCATATCTTATAGGTGTTATTGTTTCATTTTGTACTTAGAACTCTATATTACTTGCACATACATGATTCGACATATAGGTTATCGTTCTAACATGCTAATTGGTACTTCATATGCAACATTTTTTTCAAAGTATTATTTTCTTTCATGGCTATATGTTTGTTTATTTGCTCTTGTTTGTCTCTTTTTTCTATTGTATGTGGTCCTTGACCTTTGTTTGGTGTGTACACTTGTTTGTTGCATGCAACCATTGTGTCCGAGAGTGATTTGTGACATTGTGAGTGATGTCCCATGTTTATAACCCGCTTTGATGAGTCTATTATTTGTCTTCTTGCATGTTTACTAGATTTACACTTCTACAAAGTTTGGTAGCTTCTTTGTTTCGCATAGAATTTGGTTCCGGAATAGAGTTGCTTCTATCCTTTCATTCTCTTGAGAAATAGATAAGGGGTTAGGGCTAGGAGGAATACCGTTGAGTGTTGGGAGGGTGTGCGCATATAGTAGAGAGATCAAACCAATTGTGAAGAACTCCTTTGTCCTGGGAAAGACTACTGTAAATAAGAATACAAGACCACCGAGATCTTAGTTAGACAATAAGTGAGGAAGTTGCCTTAGGCCCAGGAAATATTAGACTTCCTTTCGAAGGTGGTCAGTTCCCCTTTTAATATGAATTAAAGCAAATGATAACAAAGAACTACAAGATACTACTTACTAATTCTTGATGAAGATACAGGTCCAAGGAATGTGGTGGCAACAGTAAGGCTTAGTTGGGATGATCCGGTATTGGAAAGCAAGCTGATGAGGCTATCCTCAGTCTTTCCAATGCTTGGATGAGTGTGACAGTGATTCAGTTGCTCAGTTATAGTATTCGGCTCGATCCTCTTCTCTGTAACCTCTTCTGCTTGTTTCACTTCTCTTTTTCCTGCCCAATGAATTTTGGATCCTCTCTTTTTGGTTGGGGGAGGTCATTAACAGGAAACTGATGGCGGTTACATAGCGACGGCGGTCCAAGAGGAATCGATGTCGGTTAGGTCAAAGTGGCTATTTTTAGTAAAATATCCATCTTTCCCTCCTTTTCTCCCGAGGGATTAGTTGTGGGCTTGGTCAAGTCATTATTAGGCTTGTTTTGGTGTGGGTGAGGGGTAATGAGTCATGGGTGTGGGTCTGGACCAAGTCATAGGTATTAATTAGGTTGGTTTAGGGTTAGGGCTAGGTCACGGTGAGGTGGTGAGATGAGGTGGCGGGGTTGGAGATGTAGATTTATTAATTATAAGGTAATTAATAAATCATTAGGTGTGTAAGGTTTAGGTGGTGAGGTAGGGTTAGGTTACGGGACGAGATACGGGGTACAGGGCATCGTAAGACCCAAATTTGGTGTCTACATTTTCCCCTTGTTGTCATGTGGCTTGTATTTTAAAGATGCACTAACAATAATAAAAAGTGGTTGCCCCAGTTAAGGGTATAGTTAATCCCCCTCAAGTCTATCACAGATGGAGGCGACATGAAATCAGGGATAGGGTTCATAAAGGGTAAATGATGGTGAGATGCTGGTAAGATGGTGGGGTAAGTACAAGGAAGTTGACACACATTAAAATGCAATAGTGTGACTAGGGTACATGGTTTGAAGAGCCAACAAGAAATTCATAGGCAAAGGTCGATAGTTTATCCAAACAAGGCTGATATAATCCTGGTATCCAAGGCATAGGAAGTAGCTCCAGGGAATATAACAGGAAGGTACAGAGTGTTTAGGTATGTTCAGCAGCACTCAAAATGGTTGGTTTGGTTGAGATAAATGTCACGGTCTCGGTCTAAGCAAAGTTGGGTGGTAGATCAATTCAAGTATCCTAGTCATGCTAAAACATGAATAGGTGAGCTTGATTGAACAAACAACTACATTATGGGTGGATAGAATCGTAATTTGTGGGCTTCGGTCGAGGTACTTAAATGGTGCGGCCATGGGTCGGGCCGATTGGTTGGTTGTGGCCTTGGGTTGGGCCAATTGGTTTGTTGCGGCCTTGGGTCGGGCCGAGTGGTTGGTTGCGGCCTTGGGTTAGGCTGATTGGTTTGGTGTGGCCGTGGGTCGGGCCGATTGGTTGGTTGCAGCCTTGGGTCGATAATTGGTTTGTTGTGGCCTTGGGTTAGACCGAGTGGTTGGTTGCGGCCTTGGGTCGGGCTGATTGGTTCGGTGCGGCCTTGGGTCGGGCCGATTGGTTCGGTGTGGCCTTGGGTCGGGCCGATTGGTTAGTTGCGGCCTTGGGTCGGGCCAATTGGTTGGTTGCGGCCTTGGGTCAAACCGAGTGGTTAGATGTGGCCTTGGGTCAAGCCGAATGGTTCGGTGTGGCCTTGGGTCGGGGGCCGATTGGTTGGTTGTGACCTTGGGTCGGCCAATTGGTTTGTTGTGGCCTCAGTCGGGCCGAGTGGTTGGTTATAGCCTTGGGTCGGGCGATTGGTTCGGTGCAGCCTTGGGTCAGGCCGATTGGTTCGGTGCGGCCTTGGGTCGGGCAGATTGGTTGGTTGCGGCCTTGGGTCGGGCCAATTGGTTTGTTGCGGCCTTGGGTCAGGCCGATTGGTTAGGTGTGGCCTTGGGTTGGATGATTGGTTGGTGACGGCCTTGGGTCGAGGCCAATGAACTCAAAATAAGGCTATTGAGCAAAGGATGGGGGTAGGCGATGTGGTGAAAAATAGATTTTGGTGGAGAAGAGTAGGAGTTAGGGTAAACTAGGAAGGTAACCGATATCGGTTAGTTATGACCAGATCGGTTAGAAGACTCGATATCGTTTCTATGGCGTGCCATAACCGATATGGTTAGAGGTCAAAACCTATAAAAATAAAAAATACGGCATGTCATTTTCACATTTTGAATTTGTCTGCCAACCTGTTTCTTGTCCGAGTTTTGAATTGATTGGGTTAGGTATTTGGGCTGAGTTGGCACTAGTTGAGTGGGGGAGTCAGTGTATTGGTAGGCCCCAGAGATCAGGAGGCAGAGTTTGATTGGTTGAGGACCCTGCTGAGGAGATTTGGAGCTATGGCATAGCCTGGAGGAGCAGGAGGTGTTGGAGGAGCTAGACCACCACCACCTATCCCACCATGATGATGTGTAGTCGTACCGGTAGGCTCTGAATCTCTCTTTGTGTGAAGTTGATGAATTTTGCTAGGATGTGGGTTTTGGGGTAGGAATCTAAAATTTGAGAAAATAATGAATAAATGAAGGTAAATCATAAAATGGAGTGGGTAGATATGTTAGGTGAGTCAAAACGGCAGGGTGGGTGAGTTTTTAGGCAATTGGGCTGGGTAGATGGGTAGAAATAGGAAGAAAGGGAATTTGGGGGCCGTTTTCGATCCGGCCCCAAAATCCCACAGTGACCGATGTCAGTCACTAAGCGACCGACATCGGTCACCACGCAAGCATGTTTAGATATGTGGGTTCAGAGACCGGCGTCGGTCATGTGTCGACCGACGTCGGTGCATAAAAGTAGGGTATAGACAAGGGGTGGGGGACCGATGGCGGTCGAGGGTGACCAGTACCGGTCACCATGGGTAGGAGGAAAGGGTGTGAAATTTGTTGTGTGGGTTTGTTGTAGGCGGGTAGGATAGATTTGTGGGGTGAAGGGGGAAAAGGTAGAGTTGGTAGGAAAGGTTATTGGGGTGGGGGTAATTGGGTGGTGTATGAGTGGGGTAGGTGGTAGGTTGTGGGATAGGTAAAGGGGATATTGTAGGTGTTTTGTTGGGTGGGGTTAGTGATATTGGGGTTATTGGGTAGTTTTTTTTGGAAAGGGTAGGCCTAATGGAGTGGGTTGTTTTTGTAGGACGCGAAGAATCGACGATGTGGGATCAGATGTCGCCTCTACTAGGGCGAGATGCGGCCACATGTGACTGCAGCGTAGTGGGTAGTCATGCGGGAGGTTGGACTCAATGGAGTCCAAAGATATAGGGCTGTGGATAGGGACCACAACCTGATGGTTGCCCTCATCGAGAGATGGGATCCGGAAACCAATGTCTTCCATCTCCCGACTGGAGAGATGACAGTCACACTAGAGGATGTGTATCGCATCCTGAGACTACCGATCATAGGGGAGGTGGTGTTCCAGGTGGATGCTGAGACAGTGATGGATAACATCCTACAGGTATTTAGGGATGCAGCCCCATTGATTACGTACCATAGTGCGAGCATCTGCTACGGTGATATGTATCGCACACATCGACAGGAGACACGGCTTGCCGTGCTGATGATGATTGGTATCACCTGCTTCACCCTCCCGGACTCAGAGGGAGGTCACTTCCCATGGGCTCATGGGAGTATTGCATGAGATGGTGGAGGAGCACACCTGTTATGCATGGGCACTGGTGTATTTGGTGCAGCTATATAGAGAGCTCTGGGGCTATCGCCGTATGAGGCAATTCGGGATATGCTCGACATTCTTGCTACACTATTGGGCCTACGAGCACATTGTGTGTTTATGACCTGTAGGGCTGCCCCAGCAGCCAGGGCCATAGGAAGTGTATAGGTATGGGTTTCAGAGGTGGTTGGGGGTCGTGGGCCAGCCACGAGTGGTTGCGTGCAGGTGAGATGTCGCGTACTACAAGCATATGTTAGAGGGGATCCGTCATGATTGAGGAGTTTGGTGATGTAGGCTCAAGGGGTTTCTCCTCTAAGGGTGACAGAAAAAGTGGCAAGCCTTCTTCTGTTGCAGCAAGAGTGGTGGAAGGAGATGTTTGGGAAATAGATAAGTTAGATAACATCCGCTCACAATCTTGTAGGGATGTGGTGTAAGAAGGTTCATTTGTGAGAAGAGAACTCTGGGCGGTTAATTCCTTTATGGGTAAAGGAATAGCGGGACTGTCCTCTTGTCCTGATGAAGGAGAAGGGGGTGAGAATCCCTGAGTTGGTGAAGAAGCTTGATTCAGAATTTCCTCAATGGAAGCCCTGGGTTAGGAGTTAAAAATCACATGGATCTCATACACACTCTTCTCCCTACTCGGAGGTGTCTTGGTTTGTGTTACTGTTAGATGTATGGTTTGAAAATGGTTTGTTGAAGATTTTTAAATTTTGATTAGCGGGGGCATTAGGATTATCAAGAGTTATATCCCCTGCATCAACCATTTCCTGCACTATGTTTTTCAACATCTTGCAGTTTTCGTGACTATGTCCCTTCATGCGATGGAAGTTACAGAAGTCATTTTATTTATACCAAGAAGGAATAGCGCGGGTGGAATCAAACCCGGAGTGAGGTTTAATAGGAGGCAAGGTGATAGCTCCTGCTTTAAGCAATTTGTCTAAGATCACACCATAAATGTCTCCCAAGGGAGTGTAGTTGATGGGCTCTTCTTTATACTTATAGGTGGATTTCGGCTAGGTATTAGACATGTTGCTTGAGATTTGACCATCACTGCGTGTACTACACCCTTTGATTTTGAAGCAGCCGATGCGTGAGATTTGGTGGTGTTGGGTTTGGTGGTAGAGTCTTGGGTCCGAAAATTTGAGCTTTTGTTGCGTAACCTAAATTTCTCCTCCTCTAAGGCTCGAATCTCTAGTTTCGAGCCATAGTAAAGTCCTCATCAAAGGTGCGGAAAGCTTGAATTTGGTGGGTGGGAGAAATGTTTTTAGCACGAGCCCGCATAAAGAGTTCGATGAGCTTGGCCACGAGGTAAGGCGTAAGTAAGTTGGTTGATGAGGCCCCGCCATCGTCCAACAAAATCTATGATAGACTTGTCTTCAAATTGTCGGATGGCATAGAGGTCGGTAATGGATACTTTCTTGGCAATATTGATGGAGAAGTGATCCAAGAAAGATTGGGCTAACTGGTTAAAGGAGAAGATTGAGTGCTAGGCTAAAGCATTGTACCACTCCAAGGCAGGTCCTAATAAGGACATGGGAAAGGTACAGAGTAGTAAGGCATCGTCATGAGCAATCAGATAGCAGGCATGTCTGAATGATCGCAAGTGTTGTTGAGGGTCCTCCTTACTATTAAAGTGAGTAAATTTCGGTAATTCCCATTGAGGAGGATATGTATGAAGGGGGATAGAAGGATGAATAGGCTCCCGACAAACTTGCTCATATGTCAGGGTGTTACGAATTCCTGAAATAGAAGCCTCAAGATTTTGCATCTTGTCCATCATCTGTTTGATTAAATCATTGGTTATGTTAGATGATGGTGTTGTCGCCAAAAGAGGATTGCTCAAGAGCCGCTACTAGGCATGCGGGTGAGATTGAATTTTGATAAGATAATGGTGATGAATGAGTTGGGAAACTAAATAAGGGTGTCTTATATAAGAGGTTGAGGCCACCGGATGAGTTTGTGGAAATGAAAAGGTGGGCGGAGCTTGTGAGGGAAAGCTCGTGTGTATAGGTGGCAGAGAGAAAGTTATAAAAGAGACAGTTTGTGAGAGAGATGAGGTAGGGTCAGTGGATGGTATTGACATGTGGGGCCCCAGATTAACGAAAGGAAAGCCAATTGGTGCATTATGAACCACCAAAGCTACTGAGCTGGGAGACGGGGCTAAGGATGAAGACGGTGAGGCAGAGTTATTAGGTGGGGAAGGGGCTAAATGAGTGGCGATACTAATAGGCATACCAACGAGGAGCTGACCGTCGCGTGCATGGTCAGGGGTGTGAGACAAATAATATTGTACGGCGTTAGGATTAGCATCCAAAAATTTGGCAAATTCCTTATCTCCTACAGGGATCGTGCGAAAATTACTGGTATCCGTAGGATTCCTCATAGGATGCAAAGGGGGTGACTTAGGAAAAGGCACGGAACAGGCATGTGAAACCATGGTTGCAGCTTGTTTCAGGTGATAACAACCATGGACAAGAGGACACAGTAAGCAAGGATTTAATCAATCTGGAAGAGAAACAACAACAAAATGTTGGAATTGATAGGTTGTTGGTTTGTCAAAAACTGTTAAACACAATAATCGATATCGGCGGATAAGCGTGTCGGTCGAGAATGTAGTGGCGTGGTCGGTTAACCGATGTCGGTAGTATAGGACCGGTATCGGTCTCTGTGAAAGAAAAGAGAGGATGTAAGATGCTACTGGTTTGGGGATAACAATGCTTAATATACCTACCAAACTGTCTTGAAGTGATCACTGAAAGCTTGAGTGTATGACAGAGAAATAGAACTAAAAAACAAGCAAGATGCACAAGCAAATCAAGAGACTAACCCTAGGATTAGTTTTAATCACTTTGGGCTTATGCCTTAGACGCAGATGATGTCAATCCTAAACAAGAGACCTAAGGGAGATGTCAAGTTTGTTTTGGCTCATAAGGCTACCTCAATCGGGCGAGAGGAATACCACGGGAAGGGGGGATGTTTGAGATGTTGTGTTGATTATGATGTGATTTGGTATGTGTTGTGTAGTGAGAGTAAGATTAATTTCTCGTCAATACCATGGATATCACCCCCATGTGTACGACCTGTTACTTAATCTACATTCACTAGAATTAAAAACAACAAGCAAGAATGTGATGCAGGTGTTTTAAACCCAAATTGAAAGTGATTTTTGATGAAGCAAAGAAGATGACTTTCACTAATGTAAAGACGTGAAAGAAAAACAAATTCTTTTACCAAAATGACAAAATATTTTGTGAATATTTAGAAGAAAGAAACAACAAGTGTGCTCCCTATATGAAAGCAAGCAAGAAAGAAAGAAACCCGAAAAGGGTCCCACCAAAGCGTGCAAAATGTTTCACACAGAATTTGGTTTCAAAATAGAGTTGCTTCTATCCTTTCATTCTCTTGAGAAATAGATAAGGGGTTAGGGCTAGGAGGAATACCGTTGAGTGTTGGGAGGGTGTGCGCATATAGTAGAGAGATCAAACCAATTGTGAAGAACTCCTTTTTGTCCTGGGAAAGACTACTGTAAATAAGAATACAAGACCACCGGATCTTAGTTAGACAATAAGTGAGGAAGTTGCCTTAGGCCCAGGAAATATTAGACTTCCTTTCGAAGGTGGTCAGTTCCCCTTTTAATATGAATTAAAGAAAATGATAACAAAGAACTACAAGATACTACTTACTAATTCTGATGAAGATACAGGTCCAAGGAATGTGGTGATGATAGTAAGGCTTAGTTGGGATGATCCGGTATTGGAAAGCAAGCTGATGAGGCTATCCTCAGTCTTTCCAATGCTTGGATGAGTGTGTGTTGATGATTGATTGCTCGGTTATAGTATTCGGCTCGATCCTCTTCTCGTAACCTCTTCGCTTGTTTCACTTCTCTTTTTCCCGCCCAATGAATTTTGGATCCTCTCTTTTTGGTTGGGGTGGTCATTAATAGAGAACCAATGGCGATTCACGTGAATCGATTGACGATCAAGTAGGAACTGATGTTGGTTAGGTCAAAGTGGCTATTTTTAGTAAAATAGCCATCTTTCCCTCCTTTTCTCCCAAGGGATCAGTTGTGGGCTTGGTCAAGTCATTATTAGGCTCGTTTTGGTGCGGGTGAGGGGTAATGAGTCATGGGTGTGGGTCTGGACCAAGTCATAGGTCTTAATTAGGTTGGTTTAGGGTTAGGGCTAGGTCACGGTGAGGTGGTGAGATGAGGTGGTGGGGTTGGAGATGTGGATTTATTAATTATAAGGTAATTAATAAATCATTAGGTGTGTAAGGTTTAGGTGGTGAGGTAGGGTTAGGTTGCGGGACAAGATACGGGGTACAGGGCATCGTAAGACCCAAATTTGGTGTCTACACTTACAATTGTCTTTTACATACATGCTTGTTCATACTAAAATTTGTTTCTAGCCACTTGTTTGTGTGTGCCTTGGTTTCTACCAAGCACATTATCTTCCCCCTATAGGGAACAATTTATGTGGTTGGTCATCTTTTGGGGCTGCATTCTCCTATCATTGATGTCACATGCATTGGGGTTTTCACACTATTCAAAGTGCTTTCTACAGGTATAGTTCAATTCAATTTCCATCCTTGACATTGTGGTTTATACAACGAGTGGGTTCAGACTAGTCTATGAACCCCATACACATCGGATTTTATAGGGAAGATTGTCCTTAGCATTAGGGAGAAGTTACATGATGGACGATACAATGGATTTCCTCCCTACACTACTTCAACCAATGACATTGAATCTCCCAAAAACTAGGGCATACAGAGATATCTTCACACATCTTCTAGGAAGAAATTCTTGGTTGGATAATAATGAATTTCTCCCTACACTTCTTTGGCCAAGGTGGCGTGAGATTGCCCAAAAAAACTTGCAATACAGGATATCTTCTCTACACTCTTTATCTAACTATAGATCATGTGCACATGTTCCTTTTATTTTTCTTACTTCCATTTACAAGCTTTTTACTATATGCATATAATTTTTACATGTACATGTGTATTTAAATACTTGATCGTATTCTCCTTTGCAGGTTCGGCTATATGAGAAGAAATAAATCAACAACAACATACAACTATAACAAATTAGTTAAAAATATCAATAACACCGTTAATCGATAGTTCATATCTCATACTAACATGCATGTATACTACACACATCGGTAACTACACACACGTTTCTACCCTAGGTTCACTCTCATCACTTTTGTTTTCTCTTTTTCATCTTTAGTTTCCATGCTCCACCTTTTTATCATTTCACGCTTTATCCAATCCATCGACATGCTTTCTACATCACTTTATATGGACATCAGTACGCATCTCTATCCACTTTATGTTACCAAGTGTTCCGCTCACCAACACAATGGTAGGAAGTGTAGAAAAAAATTACACACTTTAGGCATTATTTAGTCCCAATCTCATACTACTATTCATATTGTTTTTGAGTAAAGAAAGTACTAATTAACCCATGTCCTTCAACCATTTTTTCTTTTTTTTTTGTCATCACCGCGACCTCCTCCATGTACTCGCCCAATTAGTTTTTCCATTTGGCTTCGTTTTATCTCTAACTCAAATGCTTAGCCTAGTACTAGGGCACCCCAAGTGCCATGGTCCCATTTGGGGTACCATGAGACTTTTTACACTTTCCCACCACTTTTCGGGCACTTTCTATCCGTTTGAGCTTTCTATCTTTTTAGTAGTCAAAATTTTCGTGGTTATCTACAAAATTAGAAAAAGACAACCATATCAATATAAAATTATGAGATCATTATGAGGGACCAAGCACTAAGTACTACTATCATCACCTAAGGTGGCATCCATGAAAGGCTCAATTTACATCCATCTAGTCCATCACAAGGCATAAGTCTAGTTCATCTGCATCACACTACATAGGAGGGAAGTTTATTCTATTCCATCCACCATTTTATTACATTTCTATACATAGTTATTGCTCACTACTTTCGCAAAGTGTGAATGGCACAAGAGCACATAGGAAATGATTACACACACACACACACATAAATACATCGAGTCCGAGATATAGTGCAACGCTCGGTTAGTAACTCCACCATTATGGCCATTTGAGGACTATCGACCCCTTCATATGCATCTTTATTTTTTAGGATTTGACACTCATCTTGGGTTTCACACGGGTGATCCCTTATTGCAGGTATTACAATGACATCTCGATGCGGTTTAGTGAAGTTAGTTCGACAAGAAGAGAACACAAGGTAACATCCGGTGAATCCTTAGGGGAGGGTTATAGGTATGTTTTGTAGACCAGGCACCCACGGGAACCCATGTCCCTCTCCAAGTGCCCCGGTTTAGCTAGAGTGTTTGGATTTGTGATTTCTTAGGATTCTATGTGATTGTTTCCTCCTCATGTTTTCTTGGTTCACACTGTGACAAAGTTGACCACGTTTGTAAAATAATCTAAGCTCTATCTAACCCTTCTTACACTTTAGGGTTTCATATTTTAATAGCTTATATTTTTTGGGTCATTTTCTTTATGCATTTATTTGTTATTTAATGTTGTCCTTAATATTAGATTAACTGGATTAATTCCACATTTTATTTAATCATTTTGGTGAACTTGACCTTCAAATACACTCTCTCGTTGGGCCTTTTCTTCAAATCCCCATCACTCATAGTGATCTTTTTAGTCTTTTCAATATTGTGAGCTTCCTTCATTTACTCGTAGGGTCTCCAAACCAATGGATGATATCCCTACTTCTGTAGCTACCACTGAAAATCCTTTGGATAATTCACACAATGTTCCTCTCCACGAAATAAAATCATCTGATAGTGATAATTCTTACGATGAAGAAACTAATTTGGATCAAGATCAACTTAAAACTATTACCAATTTTTGAAAAGCATTGCATGACCATCCCACTCATCTTCCGTATGTCCTACATGCTTTGATTGCTGCTAAGAATGCTTGTGATGCTTTCGTCTCTATAGTTGCTCCTTCTTCGGCTCCCATGGTCTCCACCCCACCCATTTATGTCTCAGCTTCCATTCCTACTACTACCACTCCCGTCATTCACCCTAGCACACCTAACATACAATTTAGATCTTCTTCAAATAATCCTAATCTAAATTCTTTGTATCACAATTTACAAACCCAAATTCGTTAGCTCCAGATTGCTACTTCTTGCACATCACCATCTTTAGACTCTACATCATTATTGCATACTCCTTTCACACCTATTATATCTACATATCCCTTACCACCTAATTTCATTTCTCCAAAATTTCCCATCTTTAAAGGCCATGGAGATCCACAAGAAAATCTTCGTGCTTTTCACGTAGCATGCTTAGACTATGTGGATGACTCTACAAGTACTAACTAAGCTCTTTCCTCATAGCTTACAAGATTATGCAATGCGTTTGTTTTATGACCTACCTATCCATTTGGTAAACTCTTTCACACATCTCACAATTATTTTCTCACTCACTTTCCCATTAAAATTGGCTCTAATATCTCTTATGCTCAACTTTCACAACTCAAATAAGGATCTAATGAACACTTAGCATATTATGTCTTGTGTTATAAAAATAATTTAGCCAAGATGTCCAATATGCTTGTGGATGCTGAGCTTCAGGATTTATTCATTTAGAGTCTTTTACCACCACTCTAGGAGAGTGTTCTCTTTGAGACTTATTCTTCCTTTGATCAACTCTGTCATACTCTTAAGCTATGTGAAACCAAGCTCCTAGCTATAGGAAAGCTTAAGTATCAAGAACAAGCATCATCCTCCACATGTTTTCCAAGTAATTCAACATTCAAGCCATCTATGACTAAACCATCGGATACAAAATTCACTATCAATGTAGTCTCTACTACTAAGGAGATTCAATCATAACCACATTGATGTACATTCACTAAGTTTAGTATTCCCCCGCATATTTTACTACCAAAACTTATCAAAAGTAACCTCATCACACTACCCTCTCCACTACAAATTGATCCATCTTGACCAACATGGCATAATTTTGATGAACATTCCCATTGTGACTATCATTAGTGTGTAGGAAACTCCACCAATCGTTGTTACCGACTACGATATCTCATTTAGGATTTGATTGACAATGGTCAAATTGAGCTTCGAAATCTGTAACATCTCCACATGTCAATGAAAATCATAAGCTTAAAATATTTAATAACCCTCTACCCAAACATGATATAAAAAAACTAACTCATCAGCTAATTGTATCTACCACGCAATATCTCCTCATACTCTAGGGGCCCTTGACATTTTAGTTGCACATACTAACGCTTCACCACCAATCATCTATTTTTCTAACCATGACTATCATGCAAATTTTACATCTAATCACCTACATATCAAAACATCTATTGGCTCGATCCCCATCAATAATACTAAGGTTGACCCATCTTGGCCTATTATCTCATGTTATATTCAATTTCTTCATGTCATCGGTTACCCTCAATCACAAATTGAATACCCTCTAAGAAAATAATATGGTGTCGTCAAACTACATGTTATAGTTGTTCCTCTCAATATGTTTTTCCATTTCCTTATTGGGAAAGCAATAGATGGTTATGACATGCTACTCGGACTCAATTGGATTTGTAGGTCTCAATCCATTATCTCTATGAATCATTTACAACTTAAATTCATTCATAACAATTAGGTTATATCTATTGACATCATACCCCCACTATTCCTTAGGCATCACCTTCTCGAGCATCGATTCACACATATCCCACTTCATATAGCACATCATAGTCTATCTTACTTAAAGCACAATATACTCCTAGTTCACCTACTTGTACACCTTCTATGTGACCTCACCACTCCACTAGTCCTACACATTGGCATAGGCCCATTCCTAGGACAGTTACTACATCTCGACGTAGGTCACCACCTCATTTCATTCCACATGGGTTTCCATCGCCTCCACATTCAGCTTCACGTATATCTCCATCACCTACACATTTTATTCCACCTACATGTCACCATATCTTCATCCATCACATACGCATAGGATTCATCTACCCATAAAATGTCTATCTATTATACCACCCTTACTAGAACATGGTCATATGATTTCATCACCACATTCATTGGATGAAGGACCTTCATCCTTCACTGTCATTGGATAGTTCATTCACTCACACACACTTGGGGGCATAACATTCACACAAACCCCCTCAACCTAGCATCATTGAACACCACAACATAGTATAATCCTAACATGCGCATATTACATCCTCTTCACATTGCACGCTCATCACACTCATACTAGTATTGACCATTACCCAATGACACACTCTTGTGCTTTAGTTCACACTTGAATGTTGAGGGCTACATACTACTGAGATGAACCCACACACCTGCACAATAGGTATTATACATTGTTTTTCTTCACACATCTTGCATCATATGTCTTACATATTACATCATACACTCTACAAATAGTATATATCATTTTGAAATCTACGCATATACACATAAGACATACTCTAAACATCATATTTGTATTCATCACATATGTGTCACACTCTTATTGTCTATGAGTCTAGCATTATATACTACTCATCCTACATACTACATTATGTGCACTCTCACATTATTAGTCTATCTACACATCTTACATTTCACACTATACATTACATGTTACACATCATATGGTCATCTCTTATCATCATACATACTACATATTTTTCTATGCACTACACTTACTACCCTATAATGCACTCTAGTTCCTCAGTCCATACTCGACTACCGAGGGTTTACCAATCAAATGGACCTTATCATACACACATGTTCATCACTCAACCTTATATCATGTGACATTACTAGGTTAGTGACATACGTTATAGGCTAAATGGTCACCTATTCCTTCATCTTGTAGTGGTATATGCTTTAGGCTACATCACCACTCCCTCTATTTGTCTCATCGTGATATATACTTTAGGATACATCATCACACATTCATCTCTAGGTCACATATCATCAACACACATACACACTCATCACAATGTGTTATACACCACACACTATTTGACCATTTCCCGATGACACACTCTCATTTTTGGTTCATTCTTGACTGCTAAGGGGGCATAATAAATGAACCTCACTGCATACACTTCCATTCATTTAGGGGAAAATGACTCCTATCATCCATCTTGTATTGCATTCCATCCATCCACAACATATTACATATCTTGGTTTCTTTTACTCTTGCTTATATTTTCTCGTATGTGTTCAATTTACTACAAATTCTAACTAAATCTCTTGTATGTCATTATCTTTACTATACACACATGCACTTTCATGTCCTCTTCTAATTATGATCATAGATACGGGTCTCTTACATGCAACATGGATTCTTTCCCCTAACACTCCTACAATGGTTGGTGGGGCCATCCAAATTCGTATCTTATAGGTGTTATTGTCTCATCTTGTAATTATCACTCTATATTACTCGATTTTACACGATTTTTAGATATGGGTTATCATCGTAACATTCTAATGGGTACTTCATGCGCATCATTTTTTACAGGATTATTTTCTTCCATGGCTATCTGTTTGTTTATTTGTTATTTTTTGTCTCTTATTTTCTATTATTTGTGGGCCTTGCCCTTTGTTTGGCGTGAACACTTATTTGTTGCATGTGGCCATTGCATCCTTGAGTATCTTGCAACATCGTGAGTTATGTCTCATGTTTTTAACCTACTTTGGCTGTCTATGATTTGTCTTCTTATGTTTTTAGTGGCTTTCTAGCTTCTACATTATTTGGTAGCTTACACTTGTCTTTTACATACATGCTTGTTCGTAGTAACACTTGTTTCTAGCCACTTGTTTACTTGTGCCTTGGTTTCTACCAAGCACATTACCTTCTCCCCTACACAGGCACAATTTATATGGATGGTCCTATTTTGGGGCCACATTCTCTTATTAGTGATGTCGTATGCACCCCTAAAGAGGGGGAATCATTTGGGGTTTTACACACTATTCAACGCTTTTTACTAGTATAGTTTAGTTTAATTTCCATACCTGACATTGTGGGTTATACAACGAGTGGGTTGAGACCTCTCTAAAAACCTCATACACAAGTGGATTTTATAGGTCATATTTTCCTAAGCATTCGTGGGAGCAATTACAGATTAGAGGATACAATGGATTACCTTCCTACACTACTTTGGCCAACTATGTCGAGATCACCCAAAAAACTAGGTAGTATAGAGATCTCTTCACACATCTTCAGGGAAGCAATTACAGGTTGGAGAATAATTCAGCTTTCACCCTACACTTATTTAGCCAAGGTGGCATGATATCACCCAAAAAACTCCTAATACAAGATATCCTCTCTACACCCTTTTGTCTCATCACAAATCAAGTGCACATGTCCCTTTTACATTTTCATACTTCCATTTACAGTATTTTTACTATATACATGTGATTTTTACATATACATGTATATTTGACTACTTGATCATCTTCTCCTTTGCATGTCCATGCGTATGAGAAGAAAACAATCAATAACAACAAACAACTACAATAAAGGTGTCAATAAACAATAAGAACAATAACGTCATTCAGAAGTTTGTATCTCATACTAACTTACATGTACATTACACACATTGAAAAATACACACGTATTTTCACCGTAGGTTAACTCTCATCACTTATTTTCTCCTTTGCATCTTTATTTTCCATGCTCCACCTTTTCATCCTTCCAATCTTTTTCTAGTCCATCAAAGCATGTTTTCTACATCACTCTACATGGACATTAAGTATGCATTTCTATCTACTTTATGTTATTGAGCATTCCATCACCAACATAAAGTGGGGGAAATGTAGATGCAAAATCACACAGTTTAGGAATTATTTAGTCACGTCTCATACTACTATTCATATGGTTTTGAGTGAAGAAAGTGTAATTAATCCATGTCTTTTGGCCATTTTATTTGTTTTCTGTCATTATTTCCTACCTCCCGCATGTACTCACCCAATTAGTTTTGCCATTTTTTATTATTTTATCTCTAATTTGGGCACCCAACTTAGTCTTGGGGCTCCTCAGGCACACTGGTCCCATTTGGGGCACCCTGAGCCTTTTTACGCTTTCTCACCACTTTTCAAGCACTTTCTAGTCATTTGAGATTTCTATATTTTTAGTGGTCAGCCTTTTTGGGGTTAGTTATGAAATTTTAACAAGATAACCATACAAATATAAAGTTCTAAGATCATAATTAGGGACCAAAAACTAAGCACTACTATCATCACCTAAGGTTGCATCCATCTAGCTCCATCATAAGGCACAATGTTGGCTTATCTATATCACACTGCATAAGAGGGAAGTTTATTTTTTTCCATCCATCATTTTATTACGTTTCTACAAATAGATATTTCTCACTAATTTTACAAAGTGTGACTGGCCCAAGAGTACCTAGGGCATGATTCCACGCACATATAGAACTACATCAGGTTTGAAATATAGTGTAGTGCTTAGTTAGTAAGTCCATCATTGTGGCCACTGAGGACAATATGACCCCTTCATATGAATCTTTATTTTTAAGGGATTTGATGCTCATATTGGGGTTTTGTAGGTGATTCCTTATTGTAGGTTTTTACAACGGTGACATCTAACACAACTCGGTGAAGTTAGTGCAAAAAGAAGAGAACACAAGAGAATATCCGGTGAAACCTCGGGGAGAGTTTTAGGTTATTTCCACATACCATGGAACCCATGGGAACCCTTATCCCTCTTCAGGTGCCCCTTTTCATCCAGAGAGTTTGTATCTATGCTTTCTTAGGCTTTTGGGTGATTGTTTACTCCTCTTGTTTACATGGTTCATATTGTGACATAGTCCAACACCTTTGTTGAATCAACTAAGCTCTATCTAACCCTTTTTGAAATTTAGGGTTTCATTTTTTAATAGATTATATTTCTTTGGTCATTTTATTTATGCATTTATATGTTATTTTCTTTTGTCCTTAATATTATATTAACCTAGAATAATTCCACATTTTATTTAATCGGGAAGAAGCGACATTAGGACCATGCCCTTATGGCATAGTTTAAGATGTGTCTTAGCCATCAGTATAAGGAGTAGTTTATTTGAAAAATTGAATTGGAAATGAAGTGGAGTATGATGGGGAGGGATATTGAATGGTGGTATCTTAGGTGGAATTTATATCACTGTGAAGACTTGATAAGAGAATAGGGTGGATTGACTTTGGGAGGTGATTGCTTTGTTTGAGTTGGTAATGTCATAGATGCCTTAAGAGGAATGTGCTTAATAGGTTCTTGAATTCCATTAGTTATGATGATATTATTCTCATGAGATATATATGAATCAAATTTAAGAACCCATTAAGATATAGCAATTAGATATGTAGCATCATTTTGTGTAGTAAATGAGATAAGAGAATAATGCTTAAGGTGGTCAATTTGTTGGTGTAGAGCATACAAATCATTGGAATTATTTCCATTGATTCGATGGAAATTACTATATGGATGAACTTAATATTTTATAATCTGATAAGGAGGATAGAAATGAGTAGATGGAAAGATGATCAATTGATTAGTGAGGAGATGAGGAAGAATATATTTTTCTATCTCTTGAGATCAAACTTAAGAGGAGTGGGGAGTGGCAATATTTTAGGTTCATTGATATGAGCACATGTAGAAGACATAAAATGAGGATGAGAAGTAGAAGAACTAGCACAATCTTGAGAGACGTCATTAAGATGTTGGATTTCAGATTTAAGAGATGTAATTGTTGATTCCATAGCATAAAATTTGTCTTGAAATAAATAATGTAAATCTTGAATGGATTTATAAATAGATTGATTGATATTAGAACTAATAGAGTTAGTAGAGCGAAAATTGAAAAGATCAGTAAATTTTGAAGGTGGTATGTTGATAGGAAGATACAAAATGTCTAGGGTTTGTTGGAGAGAATATTTGTAAGATGGGTACACTTGAAGCAATTTCAGCAAAGAATCTTGAGATACTTTATGAGACATGAGAGAAGAAAAATGAGGAGCCAAGATTGTTCGAATCACGTCAAGTTCACCAAATGATTTAACAAATATTGAATTTATAAAATCCTATTTACAAAGTCAATATGATAAATAAAATATTAAAGTACATATCTGACCTAAGCAATAAGCTAGATAAAAATGAAACCCTAGGTGTAAGAGAGGGAATATAAGACTTAGTTGATTTAACAATAAATCTCGAGTGTTCTAAAATAGAAAACATATGAATAAGAGGAGGAAATTATCACAACCGCACATACGAGAAAAGTGTAGAAATATCATAATAAGATGGACCAAGGCACCTATGCTAGGTTAGGGGCACCTAGGTGCTAGAGTCTATTTCCGGATGTCTGTGACTACGAAAATGGTGAAAATATTATTTTTTTGTGTCATACTAATATCACTAACTTTCACTATTGGTCTCCTGTATGTCACACTATGTTCCCAAAATTTTCATGTAACTGTAAAATAAATGATCTCCTGTAAAACCCCAAAACACATCAAATCCTAAAAAGAAAAAGATGTAAATCAGGAATTCAACTAACCATGATGAGTCACCTAACAGAGTGAACTTACAACTGATCATTGCACTACATCTCAGACTCCATGTAGTTCTCTATGCATGTGTGTATAATTATGCCCTAAGAAATAACTAGATGTAGTAATGTAAATAGATGTGTGGATGTCAAAATGAACTTCCCATCCTATGAAGTGTATGTAAGAAATATAGTCCCTTGCTCCTTGAGTGAGTTCTAGATGGATTCTTTGATTTTATTAGAATTCCTTTAGATGCAACCTTAGGTGATGATAGTAGATGTTTAGATCTTGGTCCATTATTATGGTCATATAGATTTGTATTTATATTATTCCCTTGGTTGAATTTTGTAATCAATAACTAAAAGGCGAGATCCATAGGAAAACAATATTCCCAAAAGATAAAAGAGGCCCAAAAGGGGCAAGTAAGATACAAATATGTCAAGGGCACCAAGAGGGGACGGGGGCACTTAGGTGCTAACATCTAGAGTCAAAAAGATAAAACAATGTAGATTAGACTAGGCTTTAGGTTGTGTAAGACCAAAGAGGAAATCATAAAGATAGAAAAGAGGCCAAAAATAGATGTCAATTACAATTTTTCTTTCTTCAAAATCATATGAATAGTGCGATTTGATTAGGACCTATAAATGTATCCAATTCTATGATTTAGTGTCCACAAGGTTGATGTAAATTCCAAGATGATGTGGGTGGAGTTTGGTGTAACTATGGGTTAGATGTACACTTTGATAAATGTTTGCATGTTGTATTTGATGAAATAGTTGTAATCGCTCCTACAAGGATTAACTCAAACAATCTATATCTGATTAAGATAAATATGATATATAATGCTAATTTGATTGCTATTGTAGCAAGAAAATAAATTTAACATTGAAGTATATAAATTAACCCAAGAAAAATAAGCCAAAATATATAAAAACCTAAGTGCAAAGAAGAGGTTAAATGATTTAGTGATTCATAGAAATCCCAGAGGTGTGCAAATTTGGAGAACTGAAAATACGAAGCACTAACCATTAAACCGAATTATAAAAATGTAGATTTGGAAGAATAATCCAGTTGAGGTGCACGGAGAGGGACGGGGGGGCACCTACAGGCACCCTAGGCCTGTTTTTATGCACATGAGTATGCGTAAATGCTTAGAAAACATCCTTTGATTGGTCTCTATTTATTCTCTGTTATTCACCTTTAGTCACTATGGTCCCACTGTGATTGTTGAAGTTGTTGGAAACTTGTAATGAAGTATTGACTGCAAAAAGCCTCAAATAGACATCAAATCCTAAAAAATAAATATGAGAATGAGGGGTCATCTTGTCACGTGTTATCACAATGGTGAACTTAGGATGAGAATTGCACTACATATTAGACCTAATGTAGTTGTGTGTGTATGTTGGCGAGAAATTTTATCGGGGGAAAATTTTGTGGGTTTCTTGCCAATGCTATGGGAATCTAATTCCCTCCAATCAAATGATGCAGCTTCCATATATGCATGCGTGAGTAGGGTGAGTTTTATCTAGGTTGTCCTTGTGGTCGGGGATCCAACAGGGGCACTCCACTGGCCCTATGGAAAAGCTAGCAATGGCTTGCTATAGAGGACTTTGTTAAGATATTGGGAAGGGAGTGAGCATGTTAGATAAGAGAACTAATGCTACGAGTAGAAAATTAGAGTCTTACATACAAAAGACAAAAATTTCATCACATGCACTCAAATTAAGAAGAAATAACTCTGTAAATAGCAACAAGACTGATTAGAATTAATGAGCACATAGTATCAATAAATTCCTCAGTCAAAAGAGGGCTAGAAACTCCTTGAATTGATGCTTAAACAAAAGTTATACATAACATTAAAATTTAAGAATTTTCTATCTCTTTGTCTTTTCTCAAGGATCTCTCTCTCAAAAATTCACAAAATGATAAGAAGTCCCTCAAATGAGGAGTTCATTACAATTTATAGAAGAGGAATAAATCTTCTTCTTCCTGATGACCCTCTCTATTGTATTTCTAACTTTAGACTATTCATATTCCTATAATATATTAAGTCCCTTTTATAAAAACAAGGCGACTTAATTTTACATCATGTTTCTAAAGTCACTTTTTGAATAACTTAAAGGCATATTAAAAAGTGCAAACCCCAATGAAGAATTAGAACATTTGAAGGGAGAGAAAGTTGGGGAAGGAAGAGAAGAGAGAGAAGAAGAAGAGGAGATGTCATTCCTGATGAAGTTTGATGGTCCTTGTCGATGGAAATCTCCAAATGTAGTGAAACTCTGAATCTTCGAACTCCTTGCACCCTGAGAAACTCCTTCAAATTGGCTCACAAACACTTTGGATTGAGTGTTTAAAAATGTTGTTGAATGTTTCTGCTGATGACCACAACTTCCACCCTGTGTATGATATACCTGTGACCCAAACCATGTAGTGAGTGTCAAAAGACACTATCAGGGTCTCTCGAGATGAGTTCTAAAATATCCATGAGAGACACCAAAGGTTCTTCTTGTGAAAATGTAACAACCAATGACGAACATAATACATCAAGGAGATGGGCATTAAATCTTGGGGAAGGTAATATACATTAACAATGCCTATTATATAAACTTGAGTCGCGCTGTCTCTTGACACTTACTAGACCTCGAAGGGAAACTTACTATTTTTAATAATTGTTAGGATATACCTCTCTAGACTCTACCTATAGCTTCCAACTTGCATGTCCAATTCCCAATATGTTTCCTCTATGAAATCCACCCTTTGGAACAACTTCCTATTTTTAGGAAGTACCCATGGGCAACATGCTATTTTTGGTAAGTGTACAAGTTAGCTTTTCCCAACCTCAACTGGCTATGGTAGCTTGAACTCCTTCCTCATACTAAATTCCTCTCGCCTTCTAGACCAACTGGATATTTATAGTAGGGGTTGATGGAACCACTTACTATTTTTAGTAGGTGTCAATTGTGGGCCGAAAAATCCTTTTCAACGAATTTCTCTTACAAAACTTCCTCTGTGTCCACTACCACCTTCACAACTTCCTTACATGGTGACTTACCCAAAATAGAAGTCCCCCATATAGAAGGCTTATTATTTTTAGTAATTACGCTTCGGTGGTGATTAGGGAGGAATAAAGTTTTTGATATGGTTTTTTCATAATATCAATCCTCCGAAATTTTAGACCTACTCGCTTGCTTTGGTTTGTGCAATTTTAAAATTTGAAATTTCTTACCTAGTAACAAACTATAGAAACATTGAGCAATTAATAGAGCAGAAAAATTATAGGTCTACTCTTCCATCTTATATTCCGATAAAATTCATATTTTTGTGGTGGGGGTTTTCTTCTTGTTCTATTGGTGAATTTTCTCTTCACACCGATTGCACGGTTGATCAGGAAATAATCATTTTGTCTTCTTTGCACGGAATGGAGAGTCTCTTCAATGTAATAATCCTTCCTTTGGATGAGGGGTTTTTTGGTCAAGTTTTAATGCACTTCAAAAATGAAGAAGACAACAAAAAATGGTTTGTCGATCCGAGCCTTGGTTTATAAGAAATGGTGATTTCTTCAATTCATTGCTATGGGGTTTTCAGATGCATTTCTCTATCATTTATTCTATTCTTCAACCTCAAGAGCTGCTCTTTCTATGAGATCGCTATGATTTCATGGTGTGATGGAATTTATGGAGCTGGTTTAGAGTGCAACAATGGTGGTAAAAGTTCTGAAAAAATATGGACAAAGCTATGGCAGGGTGTGAAGCTATGAGGAATGGAAACGAAGGGAAAAAATGCTAAGTGTTGGATTTAAATCATTAAAAACAAACATGGTAAGGGTGGCACACATTTTCTGTTCATGATTTACCTTCAGCTAAATGGATAAAAGGATCATCAAATTGCATGTCATGCCTCCATACAACACTTGTCAAAATCCAACAGTTGAGCATTTGGGGTAAAAAGATTGCGGGAGGCACATGGGGGATAAAAATAAGTCATATGAAGGACTAGGAGGCATACCTAGGGATAGGTGCATTTTACTATCCCCTATGTACCTTAAGCTAAAGGGAAGAAATGGTCATTAGTTTTCATATCCCACTTGAGTGACACTTGGCGGGCATCCGACAGTTGTGTATTTGGCTCCAACTAGCTCTTGGGGGCTTAAAACTTGCACTATAGAAGGTCACATTGATGACCTAAGGGAAATAAGGGGTTGTACATATTTTCATGTCCCTCATGTACCTTTTCCAAAGGGATAAAGGGTCATCAATTTTCACATCACGCCAGGTTGTGCCACTTGTCACGATCTGAATGATTGAGGGGATAGGCTCTGAAAAGTACTTTGGAGCTGAACTAGTGATGCAGGAGGTTGCATGGCTGACCAAATGGAAAAATAGGGCCAAGAAAATTTTATTATCCCCTATTTCCTTTATCTTAAGGGATGAAAGGGACACCAAAATGTGCAAAAACTTGGAGCTAACATAATTCCTCTTTGAAAATCTACAAACTCCCAAACTTTTACCTTGAAGATATCTTGAAATGACGATAACTTGACGTCCCAATGGAATGTTTTGGAAAAATGTTATATGAAATTGACTGAAATTTCCTTGTGAATCCAATGTGTTAAGCATACAAAATGTTTCTCTAAGGAGTATACACACAAAGGATGTGCATGGGAACAATCACATTTGAAGGCACGAGAAGATAGGGAAGGAAATGCACACCATAACACTTTGGCTAAGGACTTAGATATTTTTATGGATATGGGATATTTTTGGAGATAGCGTGCAAAGAACACATAGATATGAAGACTTGTGTGACACACAATGGTATTTTGGGAACAAATGATTGATAAGCGCCATGCATAGTTCAAGATAATAATAGGATTTATTCTTAGAGTTAACTATAGGACATCTATTATTAAAACACTTGGATATTATGCATGCCATTGTAAAGGCACATGTCTATTATCGATACGTGACCTATATTGAGAAGTGCATGG
The DNA here is from genome assembly GCA_018340775.1 of Taxus wallichiana var. yunnanensis. Lineage (NCBI taxonomy): Eukaryota > Viridiplantae > Streptophyta > Pinopsida > Cupressales > Taxaceae > Taxus > Taxus wallichiana. Next base: position 155,291,740 of record CM031242.1, on the reverse strand, counting down.
GTGGTGAAGGGAAATTCCCCACCTCTATAAATATATATTAAACTGTGTAGTTTAGAGAGACTGAATTATTGTAGAGTTATGTTATTTATCTTAATATGCGCATGACTCATGGAGATACTTTATAGTGTAAGAATATTCTATTTTTTATATTGTTTAATGAAATGGAATATATGTATTATCATGATCACACTAACATCCTACACAAGTAACTCTAAAGAGTGGCTGGAACCTTTGCACGATTTGGGTAAGCACTCAACTCAATCTAAGTGATGTGTCAGTGCCCCTAGGATTTTTATAGTAGAATCTAGGCTACATCATTGGTTCCATTACCAGGACCTCTTTTTCAGCTTTTTTTAGGATGTTTGATGATGAAGACGCACGTTTTACCCTAGAAAGTGTTGAGGAGTGGATAAAAATATGGAAGAAGAATACACTCGTAGTTTAGCTTGGATCTCGAGTTTGACACACGCGCATGGGTGGAACAAAAATTGTATGAATTTTTATATGAGAGTTTCTTTGTTATCTTTTTGATAACATTGTATGAGTGGATGATTACTTATGCATCTAAAAGGAATTGGAGGTATCGTACACTTGTCTAGACGCAAGAAGAATTTTAATATCTCTATGATGGTGATCTAATTTGGATCCGCATTGTGGACACTCAGTTCCATGGTGTTCTGAATAGATATATTTTAATGTACTCAATTTATACTTACTCTTTCTCGGAGGTAGCTAATATCCATTTTTTACGTTATTCTAGGGGAACCTATTTGCAAGGCATTCCACTAGCGATTAAAATCTTGATGGTAACCCTGAACTTGGAAGAAAAGCCAATGGCTAGCTAAACCTTACCATGCATGGGGGCAGAAGCATGATTGGTGAAGGATGGCGGAACTAGTAGAATAGAGAAAAATAAAAGAAAGGTGACTTAAGTACAATGAGGAATGTGAGAGGGAGATAGAGAAATAACACGATATTGCATAATAGATGGCGTTAAGGTGAGAGATGACCCGTGAAGGATTTGGAGCTCACATAGAAGGCATAGATCAAGAGCATCTGGAAATTCCCCATTTGGGAAAGAATGATAGGAAACCACCTTGACCTCATATGGTAGTGTGCTAATAGAGATGACATGGGCCGTAGGTGCACATCTGAATCTACCTTGCAACCTAGCCTTTATGTTTGGTTTTCCAATATCTTGTACAACTAGTAGTCAAAAAGCTAGTTTGGGAGTATAAGAACATGAGTAAATCAAATAAAAAGTGCATCTATGGCTGGGAAAATGTCTTCTTTGTTATTTAGAGGTACCTTTTAAGGTGCATCGTCAACACAAAACTCAAGCATGCAAAATTTTGGACTCACTTTTGGGAATGGTACCACCTCGTAGACTGTAGGAGTTCAATTTAGTACCAATTTTGGGACATAGGGAGAAGTATATCCACTGGTCCACTTCTAGCTATAGGTAGAGGATCAGGGGGCATAGGTGGCTCTAGTTATGGTGGATCTAGTGGGTCTAGAGGCATAGGTAACACATGAGGTTCTGGATTAGGTGGGCATGGTCCTCACCAACCCCAGAATATTTACATGGAGATGTCACTTCATCTTCCAGAGTATAGGGAATAGAAGATCTTCTTGAACATGTGCACATGTCTCGAGATACTTGTGGCACGCAAAAGGAATAACAACTTCGAGCACAAGGTAAGTCATTTTGTAACTACATTACAAGGACGAGCTCACGGCCTAGTAAATGAAGTTTGACCATGATTGAACTTGTGTATATTATGCAGCAATACGAGATGCTTTCATCAAGGAGTTTTATATCCCTGATTTTGATTAGAAGAGTATAAGTGTGCTCAAGGATATTAAGTAGGGAACTAATGAGATTATTCGGTAATATGATGCCCAATTCAAAACAATTTTTTCTAAGATTTTGTATGATATCCATGCAAGCCAACATGCACAATGGTTTTTAGGGGCTTGATCATATCATTAAGGAGGGAGTTGTCACATAAGACATACACAGACCCACGCGAAGCACTTGAAACAACATTACATTTTGAGGTAGTTGAAAGTATAGACACTGGAGTGAGCCCATTCCTGGAAGCAAATATTACAACTATGGAAAAGTAGTTGGAGAAACTATTAGCCAATTTAGCACATGAGATGCACACTAGGATTTCATGTATAAATTATGAAGTGGAAGGGCACACTAAGAATAATTGTCCCCATGAGCTAGTACGTTCATTGTTTCTAGAGTGCAAGATATGTCATTTAGTCATTTAGACCATGATGCAATCGATGCCCATTATTACAACACATGATTAGAAAGAACATATCTTGTTATTGTAATATTTTATGGTCCATGACTCACAATACAAAAGAATGCATGTTTATTGGTGAAATCCATGATGTAATTGATATTGGTGTGTGATAGGAAGGAGTATCAGATAACTCTAAAAGTAAAAGTGAGAACCGTGATCGTGATCACACCCAAGGGAACTACGATTAGAATGAGGGACACTTTGAAGGAAGTCATAGCAGAGGTCGAGGATACCATAGTGGATTCGAGGAGCCGAGGCCGTGGTGGTGGATGAGGTAAGTTTCCTCATGGAATGTATTATACGTGTAGATCTCCTAACCACTACATGCTGTGAATTCCCTCAGAATATTACTTGTTATTTTTTGGGAAGAATCATAACTATGAGGAATTCCCAGACTTATATGAGCATCTTAGCAAGTAGCATAAATAAGAGAACAAGGGCACAAGGATGGTTAGAATACAATGTGCCATGGAAAATCAATGGATTCCAAAGTTGACACTGGAACCTGAGGTAGTACCTATGAAGATTACTACACATGTTGAAGCTACACGCGCCAGAGAAACATTACAACTGAAGCCTACCATTACTAAAGAGGAGGTTTTACATGCAAGATACCCATATCCGACACACCAGAAGGAGGTTTACCATGAAAACATGGAGGTACTCAGAAATATTTAGGGTGAAATACAATGTTTAAAATAATAGTCACAAAAGTTAAAACAAAATAAGGCAACAGAGACGGTCCAATCAGATGTTGATGATTTGAAAGAGGTATGCAAGATGTTGCACCAGGAGAATATTATTCCATTACTAGGGAATTGGTTAAAGGGAAACACTATGTGCGTAGGTATTGAGAATGGATGGCAGATCTTGCATGCTAATATTCCCCTTATAGCTTGGATTATGACAAGGAAATCACTCTGAATGCTATTGTGGATGGGTGGCTTTTGAGAAATATATTGATTGACATAGGTGTGGAAGTGAATGTGCTTACTTTAGATGCATGGGTGTAGATGCGTAGACCTCCATTGCAACCATACTCTAATGTATTATTTATGGCTAATCGGACTAAGGCCAATCCAATCAGGGTTTTAAAGGATGCATCCATTACTATACAAGGGGCCAAGTTCACTAGGGACTTTGAAGATTTGGCACTTACAGAAGTAGAAAACTTCCCGGATCTACTTGGGTGCCCTTGGTGTTATGAAAATAATGATAATCTATGGTTCAAAAAGGGTATATAAGTTTTGAGAAAAAGGAAGAACGCGTTATTATCCCTTTGACAGATGGGAAATCTATACCTTATGTTGAACCTTTGAGTGAGGAAGATATGAATAAAATTTATGTGCACGCCATTTGAGATCCGAAAGTACTTGAGCCATCTAAGGAGGGAATCCTCCAGTGGGAGGATGCACAGTCTATTAGTGATACTACAAGTATTGCTTGTGAAAATTGGGCACATGACACCTATGAGATGGTTGGGTGCGAAGTAAGAATCCCTTTGCATGGAGGAGTAAACCTCATTGTATTCGGTAGATAACTAACAATTATGTACCCCGGTACATTGGAGAAAGGGATCCTACAATATTCCTGCGCACCATGGAGGAGTAGTGGAAGAATTCCGAATGATTTAAGCTCACTTGCTTTGAGAAGGAGAAAGGAAGGATGGTCTACATAGTGGATGATGAAGAAGTAGAAAATTTTGACATTGATCATTCTGAAGGTATGCACAAGGTTTTAGACAGTGTGGATAAAAACGTTCATGCTTATCATGAACCTATGAAGACCAAGAAAGTGAACATTGGCACGGATGATGAACCTAAGGAGGCCATAATTGGTGATTATTGGTCTGATTCTGAAGTGGTAAAGATAATTGAGTTACTACGTGATTTCCAGGACTTATTTCCTAGGGGCTACCATGAGTTAAAGGGGGTGCATGAGTCATTAGACAAGATAAATATTAAGCTAAAGGATGGTGCACATTTGGTCAAGAAGACACCTTACATGATTAACCCTAACTAACACGTAAATGTTAAAGAATAAATTGAAAAAATGTTGAAATATGGCATCATTAAGCCCCTAGAAGAATCGAGTGGGTTAGCTCCATGGTTGGTTAGATTAGGATTTGTGTGGATTACGGGGAGTTGAATGTTGCATTTTGATTGATCATTTTCCTACACCTTTCACCGAGGAAATATAAGAAGGCGTTGCGGGTGCAAAATTTACTCTTTTACACATGGATTCTCCGGGTATCATTAGGTAAAAATTTCATAGGAGGATCAAGAGAAGAGAAATTTCACCACTGAATGGGGAATATTTGCATATACAAAGTGATGCCCTTTGGTTTAAAGAATGCACTGCTATATTTTTGCGCATAGTTTTTCAAGCATTCTAGGATTTATTCACAAATTCTTGCAGTTTACTTGTATGATGGGACTATATATGGGCTTGTTAAGGATCATTGTGATAACTTGCACTTAATGTTTGAATAATGCAAAAATTAAACATCTATTTAAACATCAAGAAGTGTGTATTTGCTACAACTTTTAGACCTCTTCTAGGGCATATCATTTGCAAGGAAGGTTTGTCAAGAGATCTAGCAAGGTCACGATTATTGTAGGCTTGGAGGAGCCTACCAGTTAGAGTGATGTGCGTGGATTCTTGGGCCATACATGGTATTATAGAAAATTTATCAAAGGATATGCAAATATTTTTGCACCCCTGAGGGGTTACTAAAGGGAAAAGAGACATTCTATTGGGGAGAACTTCAACAACACACATTTGAGGCATTAAAGGAGAGACTTACTACAATGCCTATTCTACATTTTCTCTACATTTAGCTCAACATAGAGAAGGTATTATAGATCATCCTATCTATTTTTCTAGTAGAAATTTTACTCATGCAGAACATAATTATACAACTACAGAGCGTGAGGTCTTATCGGTGATTTATGTGTTGTATAATTTTAGACAATACTTGCTAGCAACACCTTTTGTATTTTATACATATCAGATGACACTAAAATACTTGGTAATTACTCCTATTTTATAGGGGCACATATGTCAATGGGTTCTCTTATTCCAAGAATTTGACTTTACAATCGTGGTAAAACTAGGTAAAAGTAATTCTGGCCCAAACCACTTATCAAGAATTCAATTAGGAGAGGACACACAGATAATTGAAGATACAATGCCGATGCACAATTGTAAAGGTTACATCATGCCCCTTTAGAATTAGAGGATATTGCTATCTTTTTACACACAGGTATGGCACCAGAAGGAATGAAAGCCTTAGAAAATAAATAACTTACAATTTGTGCGACACCTTTCATGTTGATCAGTGGTGACTTATACAAACTAGGTCGAGATGAAGTATTATGCCAATGTGTATTAGAATATGAGCACATAGATATCATGGAAGAGGCTCATAATAGTATTGCAAGTGGGCATTATGTAGGTGATGCCACTGCGTGCAAGATTCTAATTCTTTGGATTATGGTGGGAGACCCTGCATGAGGATTGTAAAGAGTATTTTAAGGTGTGTGATCACTTTGTCGAGGTGCCTTGGCAAACTGTATAAAGAGATGAAATGCCTATGAGGCCTATTACTAGTGCAAAGTTGTTTGAAAAATGGAAAATAGATGTTTTGGGTCCTATTTTGCCAGCTACATGTAGAACTAGATCACGGTACATCATCACTTGTACATATTATCTTACACAATGGGTAGAAGAAACAACTATAAAGAATTTTAATACAACTACAAAAACAAGGTTCTTATTGGAAAATATTCTTACTAGGTATGGATGTTTTTGAGTTTGAATGAGGCAATCAGGATATTGTTGGATGAATTTGTGGTCACACACCACAAGATTAAACCTTATCATCCTCAAGTAAATGGGACTGCTGAGGCCTTTAACAAGATATTGAGCAGAGACCTTAACAAAAATTGTGATGTTGGATTGGGATGATAAAATTTATGCTATACTTTGGGCATATAGAACAATCTACAAAAGGTTAAATAAGGTCACACCCTTTCAGTTTGTGTTTGGTGTAGAAGAAGTTCTTCTGATGGAATTCATGTTACCTTATTTGTGTATTGCATGCGCGGGAGGTCTAGTTGATGATCAAGCATTAGAAGAAATAATTGACAAGTTAATACAGCTAGATGAGAGGCACACCATATCACGTTGGAGTTAGAAGCAGAAAAAGGCCAGGCATAAGGAATGGTATGATAGACACATCAGGGATAAGAAGCTTAAGGTTGGACAAAGGGTACTTCTTTATGATTCCAAGTTTTTGTGCCATCCAGGAAAACTTAAGGTGCATTGGTTGAGACCATATGTTATCACTCACATACTTGAATCAGATGCTTATTAGTTAGAGGTGCTTGATGGAACACGGTTACCCAGTTACTTTAACGGGAGTAAGTGAAGCCCTACTATAAAAAATTCTTGTTAGTGTTTGTAATAAGGTAGTATTATCATTTAGTATAGATTTTCCTTTATGTACTTATTTTAATGTATTTCCTTCTTTGACACTATACTTTGTCAATTTTGTTTGGTCTTTTTGTAAGAAGTGCAATTACATCTTTGAAAGCTAATTACAATCTGAAGTATTTTTATGAGCAGAGGACTGCACATACAATTGGTGTGGGGTGGTTGTTATTCAAAAATAGGTACACATGAGAACATACTGTTATAGGTGCTATTCAAAAGCTGGAAGGGAGATGATAGAAAGAATATTTCTCCTAAGGAAGAACATAGCTAGATATAAATGAATGAATAGTATAACACAAGGTAAGTGGCAGTCATAGAAACTACTAGAGGAAGGTAAAATGGCGAGGTAATTCGGTGCATGCATGTATGTAGAAGGAGGTATTTATCTAGAAGGTAGGAAGGTGTGCTAGAAGGTTATAACCGTGGAACATAGGTGTATCGCATGGAAATTCAGAAAATGGTTAATTAATGAGAGGATTGGTGGTAGGTAAAGGATAAATAAATGCAATAACTTTTAGCAACTCTATATAAAGATGTGATGTGGGTTTATTTCTACCTTTGTGATCACAAGTATTTGAGTGAGCTAGTTGTGACCAAACCAAGTGAAACATGTTGAGGTGTAGAGAGTTGTGAAACTAGGTGTGGAGAGAAGATTTATGCACAAAAGTGGCTTACATCCCCATTGGAGAAGGGTTTGAGTGAAGCAAAAGCATTGAGAAGGAGCTAGGGCACGTGGTTTCAAGCTAGGGAACATAGTTTCAAGCTAGGACACATGGTTTTGAGCTAGGGCACGTGGTTTTCAAGCTAGGGCACGTGGTTTTCAAGCTAGGGCATGAGAGATTACTCAACAGAGGAAAAATGCAATATTTTTACCATGATGCTAAGGAAAGAACTTGGAGTAGGAACAAAGGGGAAGAAAAAGGTGGAAATTGAGGTTGAAGATGCTCCCAAGAGAAATTTTTCATAAATGTAGTATCCAGAAGGAGTGATCATTAGATGGGATTGGGATTCCCATATCCATAGATGTAAAGTAAGTGACTACAACCACCACACCACCGATAACAAGGGGGAGTTGGACGCATTTTTGAATAAGAAGACCAACAAGTGCATGGTGGATGACATGCCAATGTATGACGATGCTAGGGAGAAGTTGCTCAAGAAGGTAGGGGTGTATCAGTTGTATGAACTCCCATATTTTGGAAAACTAGAAAATTTATACCAATGGATTATGAGCAGAGTCTGTGAGCACTTATTCTATTTTACTGGATGACGGGTAAGGATCACTGTGCATTTGATTGCTACGTTGATAGAACTAAAGGGCATAGGGAGAGAGGTTAATAGTGATCTAACTGATAAGGCAACAATTATATCCACAAGAAAGGAGTTGGGATACACCAAGGGTGTGTGTAGAATGACAATCTATAAATTAAGGAAGTACCATGTGGTGCGAGAAAACCGTGCATCTACTCACTAAGTTAAATGATCAGGAGAGATGGTCATAATTAAATACCATGTAGCTACATATTGTGAAGAAAATGTCACAAGGAGAAATGTACAACTTAGTTGGCTACATAGTAGAAAAAATTATTGAGGAAGAAGCATACAGGTGACAAGTTAAGTTTTTGTGTTATCCTATTATCTCTTGTGTTTGTATAAATTAGAGTGCCCAATGGGCCAAATAACAAAATTTGGGAATACCCCATAGAAAAGAAGTCCCTCGTAGAGAGTTTTGAGAAGTATTTGTGTGAAGGAACAATGAGTGGCCCATTTAAAAAAAGGGTAGAACTATGGTATGATTGAATTTGTGTGGCCTTTGAGGAGGAATGAAACATTCCAAAGGAGTTACCCTCAGTAGTGGGAAAGGCAATGTAGTTCGTGGTGTATCAACATTTTTACATCATGTTGTTCATAATGAAGGATGGGACATGGAATCCCAGTGCAAACTGCCATACACCTTCACAACTCGTTACTTCCGGGAAGAAGTGCACATGTTTAATGATGCATGTCTTTGGTTAAGCTACACCATAGACAAGGTAGATTGTGACTACCATACTCTAAGGAAAAATTATGTTTATCCAGGTCAATCTACCTATATTGAGAGGCTTATTTTTGATGTTATAAGCATGAATATGATAAGTTTGGATATTGGGGATAGTGGGACCACGTTTATCTATCATCAGCTCAAGCCTAAGATGGAAAATAGCAAGTGTGTGGAGAACACGTTTATGCTCCTTGGGCTGCCTAAGGTCAAACACAAAGTCGAAAATGTGGCAGCTCCAAATCCTGCCTAGACCGTAGAAGTAGATGAGGAATAAGAGTACGAGGATAGCGGAGGCTTAGACCATTGAGGTTGGAGGAATCCCACATACGAGTGGAGAGTGAACACAAAGATAATCCCCCATAGACACAAGGAGGAGAGGAAGACTTGGACATGGGTATAGTCCATGAGGAATTCCAATTTAAAAAGGTGTTCAAAAGAACCAAAACCCAAGGTGTAGGAACATATCAACCTTTATGAATGTCACCTCGACTTTCCCCTAAAAAATTAGCACCTAAGGGAAAGAGTGGAAGAAATATGAAGCTTAATGAGGATGAGGAGTCTAAAGAGAGTTCCTAGCCTAAAGATGTGGAGGAACCTTGAGATGAAGAAATGTGAGATGAAGAGGAAGGGGTGAAAGAAGTATAAATATTGGCTTGGTGAAAAAAAAATCATGAGGCCTCAAAAAATCCCATGATCCACATAAAGAGAGTATTAATGAGATTGGGAAGCTCATAGCGTAAAATATGGACCTCCTAGAAGGAATGATGTCAAGTATGGCCAATGTTGTCCATGTACTACAAAATGACACATAAAAGATCACTCAGGATGAACTAGATGCCATAGCCATAGATATTCTAGAGAAGAAAAGGACCACACTAAATGAATGGAAGACATTGGAGGCTGAAATCAAAAGTGGATATCTCAAGTTAATTCTCCCAGTTGAAGAAGAGGGTGATGCAGAGTAAAAATTCATTATTTTGTATAGTGATTCCTTAATTATTTCATTCCTTATTCTTTATTATTGGGAACATAATAAAGATTTCACATTTCCGGGACAACAATGTACTTTAGTGTGGGGTAATGTTGAGCATCCAAAATGTTTCTATAAGGAGTAGACACATAAAGGATGCGTGTGGGAACAAGGCACATTTGAAGGCATGAGAATATAGGGAAGGAAACATGTGCGAACACTTTGGTTTGGGACTTAGTCGTTTTTATGGATAATGGCTATTTTTGGAGACAACATGTGGAGCACACATATAGATGAATACTTGTGTGATGCACAATGGTATTTTGGCAACAAGTAGTGATAAGCACCATGCATAGGTCAAGCTAATAATAGGATTTCTTCTTAGAGTTAAATATGTGACATATATTATTAGAACACTTTCATGTTGTGCATGCCATTATAAAGGCACATGGCTATCCTAGGTATGCGACCTATTTTGAGAAGTGTATGGATGGTGAAGGGAAAGTCCCCACCTCTATAAATATACATTGAATTGTGTAGTTTAGAGAGATCAAATTATTGTAGATTTATCCTCACCCGATCTTAATACGTGCATGACTCATGGAGATACTTTATAGTGTAAGAAGCTTCTGTGTTTTACAATGTTTAATGTAATGGAGTATATTGGCTGGATAATGGTGTTAGACATAAATAAATCTGGTTTTTGTATGGTTAGCCTTATTATTATCATTTTTAGTTCATGATTCCCTAAGATCTAGATTTGGTTTATGCACTGTGAAATGTTTATGTTTGGTTATGGATCTGAATATGTATTATCATCATCACACTAACATCCTGCACAAACAACTCTAAAGATGTGCCTAGAACCTTTTACACTTTGGGTGAGTGCTCAACTCAGGATGAGTGATGTGTTAGTGTGCCTAGGTTTTCAATAGTAGATTCTAGGCTACATCACAATGGTTAGGTATTAGCTCTTGATTCCTCCATTTATTTCCTAAAAAATATGATTTTTTGTTTTGGCTCCCTTATTGAACATGAGAAAATCTAGATATAAACATATTTCTCTAAAATTTTGTGAAAATAATGATTTCACCATCTTGTATATCTCTAAATTCCATTTCCATAGATGTAATGTTCAGCTCCTAACTCCTTCCATAGCTCAGGAATCACTTCTCGAATCTCAATAGCCTTTTGGGCCCTGTGCACTACCTAGGCCGAGAAATCTATTTATGAAAAATCTAGTTTAACTCCTCCAAATATTTCCTAAATATTCAAAAATAAATTCCTTGATGTTATCAAACCTTGATTATATCTTTGTGTTGAAATTTTCTCCTCTTTTCCACTCCAAGGGGTTCCACCAGTCCTAGGAGGGCCAGTGGTAGCCCTTCCCACAACTGCGCAAAATTTGTATTCTTCAAGAACTCCTAAAATCACCTAGGGGAATTCACTTGAATTTCCTAATTCACCTAAGGGACTGATTTATCATCCACTAAGAGGTCATTGAAGGCCCGACTAGGTAAGGCCAAGACTAAGGATAGGTAGTCTTGGGGTAACTTGGAAAGGTGATACTTGAAAATTTTGACACTGGGGTATCATTTTCATTCTTGAAATTTGTAAATATTTACACATTTGCATGAAAACAACTAGCTCTAGCTTAGGGACATGGTATGGAATGATTGTAGTGAATAAATGACATGATTAATCCCATAATCTCAACTTACAACATATTATCCAAAGTGCCTCATCCACTGGGCCCTACAGAGTCATGCATAACTTACAAGAGAGAGATAACCAAGAAGAACACACACACACCAAAAATGACAAAAAGAAAACACACAAGCGACACGAAAATGGATAAACACACACAACAGAAAGGGAAACACACCAAAAATCACCTATCGTATAAGGTGGGGAAAACCTACTTTCTTGAACCACTTTTCATTCCTCAAAAGTTACCCCTGAGTGGGAAACACTGAGTGATGTTATTCTGCGATTCCATTAGTTGGTTCCAAAAATTAGCCTCCTCTCCTTAACTATTTATGAAAGCTGGGTGTTTTCATGATTGTTTCGTTGTTTATAGGAGTGAATCCAAATGAGATTCTTGATGTTTAGGCCTTCACTTTGAAATTTTTTTCATAGTGCTAGTTGCACTCTATGTTTATTCACATAGTTGATTCTTCATTGAGCATCTCATCTCTCGCCCCAAGGATGATTTTCATTCAAATTTCTAGAATATTTTGAGTTATTTTCTTTCCCATGTGTGTAACACCTTTGACAAACTATTATATTTCTCTTTTGCATTACAAGCATTGGCATGTGATTTTCTTGAATGAGGTGTGTTCCCTTGATTGTTGAAAATCATGCTTGTTATGGATAAATCATTTCTTCTCTTAGATTCATTAGATTGAAATGATATGGCTTGCAAGAATCCATTTTCACTACTGATAGGTGAGTTATAATCTGGTTTTGAGGTTGCAAACTTATCTCTTTTAACTGACTCATCCTTAGATCAATTCTAGTGATCCAAGGAATGTTTTAAATCTCCTTACTAGACTGAATGGTAAATTGACATTCATAAGCTTGAGAGACATAGTGGAATGAACTTTTGTATGTTACAAATTCTTTGGTCTTGTAAGAATGTGCCTTCATTCAGTTGTGAGTTTGTGCTTGGATCTTTAGGATTGATCTTTTCAGGACATTTTATGGTGTAAGAAAAATGAAGCCTGCTTCATGACTATGAAGGGAATCTAAATCCTAAACCTAAGGGATTATCCTAATGGTATTCTAAAATAAGGTAAATGCACCTACTTCCTAGCTATGTCTACTTATTTAGGTTACAATCTAACCTAAGCTTCATATTCTACTTTGTTGGGATGACGTCCTAACCTAAGTTGTTGTGCTAAATGGAATAAGGGAGAAATTACTAAGGTAAGGCTAGGCTATTTTAACCTAATACCTAATTCTATTTGGTTGTGAATTTGATCTAACCTAAGGTGGAAATTACCTATGGAAATGTTTTTAAAACCTAAGGTAATTAATTTTTAGACTAACCTAAGTTATGAAATCTAAACTAAACTATTGAGAGGGACCTAGGGTCGCATGGAATTTTGGTAACGGTTCCAAAGGCATTTATTTGATTTGATTTGTTGAATAAATGGGAAGTACTGCTAGTTTTGGTAGAGGCAAGTAAAATTAGTGGAAGCATATGTGGAGTCTTCACTAAAGTTGGAAATGCATGTTGAAGTGGAAATAACATTCACCAGTTTTAGGAGGTGGTGGTAAGGAGAGATAGGTGGGAGATTGGGGAGTAATGGCATTAATGAACCTCAAATTTTGCATGCAAACCATCTTGGAAACAAGGAAGGTGGATTTGTTGGAGGTTTTTGGTCTTACATAATTTGTGATTTTTTCTCTCAGACGAGATGTAAGGAAAGTATATGAGGCATTGGAGAGAAAGGAAAGTATATGAGGAATTGGAGAGTTGAAATTTTACTTTATGGTTATTTTTGGTTTCTCTGGTCTATTTTCGATCCAAGGAAAGTATATGAGGCATTGGAGAGAAAGATGTTTGGTTGTTGATCTTTCATGGAAGAGAAAAAGACTTGGTAGCTCGGCTAGAAGTCTCCTTTGAATTGGCAGAAGCACTATCAGGCATGATAGGCTCTACCCATTAAGATTTCTTTCTTTCTTCTAAATGTTTCATTAAAACAATTATTCTTTCATGAGATAAATGTTTACATGTTTTGTTTGGTTATTTACTTTCTTGGTTATATGGATCCATTATATGATAATGATAGTATTGGATGTTCTCTCTCTGCACCAGCTTCAATGGTAATATGCATTTGGAACTCGTATTCAAGGCTTGTGTGTTCTAAACTTGTAGTCAAAGCATTGTGTTTGGTTCTGAACTCGTATTCTAAGCTTTGTGTTTAGTACTGAACTTGTATGTGAGGCTTGTGTTGTTCTGAACTTGTGTTCGAAGCTTTGTGTTTCATTATAAACTTGTATTCAAGGCTTGTGTTGTTCTAAATTTGTGCTCAAAGATTTGTGTTGGTTTGAATTCATATTCAAGACTGTCTGCTCGAAAGGATCTCAATTTAATGGTTTTGAATTAATTATCTTTTGGAAACTTCTCTTGGACACATCTTGAGTTTGGAATGGTTGTGATACTTCTATTCTAGACTGTACCATTTTTTTGAAATTTTAATGGCATGTAAATATGGGAGGATATTATTCTCTCCTTTACTCTGTGAAACCCGCATCTGGTTTGAAAGTCTTGACTATTTTATTAGGAGGCGGACCTTTTATGGAAACATATCTGGTTCAATATTGTACTGTTACTGACTCCTTGGTTTGAATTAGAGCTCATTTGAAACAATTGATAATGGTTTTTAAAATTTATGGTAATGTAGTGTGCATAATTCTTCTTGTGTGAGTTGATTTATCGAATACCTTCTATGTCTCAATCTTCATGTACTAGATGGAGCTGTGAAAGTCATTTTGTTGTGGTTTATGTTTCAGTCAATTTCGAGGGTAAGGTTGAGATCTTTCTTGACTTAAACAAGTGTTTGGTTTTCATACTCTCTCTTCTTTAGATCCTTTTTAATTGATTTCTAGGTTTTTAAAAAGAAAGAAGAGTTGAATACTCTCGTATACTGAATCTTGTTTGGAAGGATTTATTACCTCTAGTTCGGGATTGTTTCGTATAATTTGTTCTTCTTTGGGATCATAAACTTTGTCTCTTTTGTATGGAGCTATGTAAGACCTTGTAGTTGGGATTTCAGTTTCTTTGAGCTCGTGAGTATTATAGAAACTTGCTTAGCTTAATACTGGTGTTGAGTTTTAGTACTCTCTTATAAATTCATTTGAATGAATTTCTGGGTCTTTAAAAGGAGAAAAGAATGGATTTCTCTTGTGGACAATATTTTTTTGTCTAAGATTTTGTTCTTCATCCTTGGGACTATACTGTGTACTCCTTTCTCTTCAAACTTGTGTTTAAATAAAGTGGAATAGATGAACTAGGTTAGTATTGATTTTGTTGTTTGATAAAGTTTGAATTCTTAGGGGAAACTAGAAGTGTTGATGTCTATAAACTGTGGGTTTGGTTTTGTGTTCTCTTTTGGGAACTAACAAAATAACTTCTGAGTTTGAAATAGAAATGGGAATTCATTTGATAGTACAAAATAAGTGAATTCTTGATTGGATATTTTAGATTTGAGATCCTTTAAATTTTGGAAAGATAAGTTCATTTGATTGAAATTCTCTGTAGCACGACTCTCTTCTTAGCTGTAGAGTGATTATTCTCTTAGGCCTATGTGACTTCTTGGGTTTAGATTTTATGTCCTTTTTGTCTTGTAGGACATAGTGGGAAACCACTCTTCTGAGACGAAAACTTCCTTGTGGATTGTTTAGTCTATTTTTGTACTAAGTCGATTGTTGTATTGATGTGGATAGTGAACAGTTGAATCTGTCCTATTGAAGGGAAAACATAATCATGTTAGACCAATTTCTTTGTTTGAATGAGTCATGCTCCATTTGGTTTTTTTATTGGAAGGACTCCTCGTTTAGCACTCTAGCATGTTATGAATCTTCCCTGGATGGACACGGGAAGAAACTATCCTTGTGTAAGTCTTGCCTTGATTTTGGAACGAATGGTTTCAGATCTATGGATGATATCTTCTATTATGTAGAATTATTTAAGGCTTTCAAGTAGACTATTTTGATTCTCTATCCCTTCTTGGATTGATTTGGGATTCTTATTTTAGATGTTGTCTCTTTATTGTTGAATCCTTATATTGGTTTCCTTGAACTGAAGCAGTTATGTGGGTAATCAGTTGAGTACTTTCTGAACCTATTTTCTGTCTTTCAGATGATTAGTGAATGGTGGATAGTATGTATTGATTCTTCTTCTTTTGTTTAAGTTGTGGGATGAATCATTCTAAATATGTACTATGTTGAAGGTAACTCTTTTTGTTACATAGTAAAGATAAATTCTGTATTTCAATTCAGAATGAATTATGAAATAATTAGACAACAAGATTTGTTGTTTGTTTAAAAAGTAATTGATTGGATCAATTAAACTATATGTTATAATGCAGTTGTTGCTGATTATATTACGCTCTTTTATTAAAAGTGAATTCAGACTCATTATTGACTTCTTTTCTAGTTGTTATTACTTATGCTTATTTGTATGATACTTATTAATTGTTTCATTAAAGCAGAGTTGTTTTAATGGAACAATTAGTGGAATGCACTTCATTTTAATGCTTAGTGCTTATCATGCTTAGTTTAATGAACTAACCCATGCTAGAAATTTTTGTAGATGGACTTCGTAAGTGATAAAAGAAGGAAAAAAATTTTATGATGTATTGGCTTATTTAAGTCTGGATCTTTTGTAAAGAATTTCAATTCATTCTTGAGTTGTATTGGAAAAAGAAAAGTTATGTTCTTTTATGATCTTAATGTTGATCGACATGCAAGTATGCCTGAAATGCATAGTCTTGTAAATGTATATTTTATCATGATGAATTGAAAGGTTTGGAGACTGACTCCAAATTGTGGTGTAAATTCTCTTGTACTTTGTATGAAGGAAATAGGAATAATATCTTGTCGATATTCTTATATCTGTTTGTATGCTTTACTATTATCAATTAATAAGTTGGATTAAGGGGATAGTACAATCTCCCTTACTATAATGAAACTTGTTAAATTGCAAAAGATGCCGTTATCTAACTAAATGACTATAGTTTAATAAATAAATAAGTATTGGACATACAATTAAACTATATGAGTAATGAATGATAAAAAGGTTATGTTAACCCTAACATCTAACCATGAAGAGGAAGACTCTTCCTCTCAAAAGAATGAAAAATAAAAGAAACGATGGTTATGATTTTTAATATTTGTACTTCGTTTATAAAGAGTAAACCATAGTTGAACCTAGGTGGATGATACACCTTCTTTGGATAGCTAGGTTGCATTAAAAATTAACATTTGATGTTTTCTGCCCTATTTTTGGGATAACTGCTTATTATGCCACGTTAATGAACATCAATGAAAACATGAGTTAATGAAGTTCTTAATGTCAAATCAGATTAATTATGGATAAAGAACTTAATGAATGTTGGAATTAGGGTTAGGTAGGGTTGCTGTAATCGAATCTTAATCCAATTTAATTATGAATTAATGACCACCAAGGGGTATGTACATCGTGATGAATTAGTTCTAACAGATGTTGTCACATGCCAACTATAGTATTGTACCTTTGAGAAGACCAAGGGCTTCTCAGGGATAGAGTGTTACATTTGACATGTGGTAACACCCTTCCATATTTGTTCATCTAGATCTACACACATCTAGACTTGAACTTAGTTTCTCACTAGGTCAAGATTAGTAACATGTTTAAAATAGGGAGTATCTTTTTATGAATCGGGATACCTTGGCACATTTGGTTGATTTAGGTCAGTCAAGTATGCCCATATACCCTAAGTCATCGTGAGTGTCTTCCTATAACAAATTATGTTACTAACCTAGGCTAGGGTCAAACCTTGGGCAAGTGGACTCAGAAGTCATTAAAGACCATTCTAGAAAACAATAGAGAGAGGTGAAGGACGTATTCGAACCGACAAGTATGTCATCTAGGAATAAGTAATATTAACAATATGTTGAAAATATTTGGCCAAAGTATTGCAAGCTACATGTTGTGTTGTCCTATGTCACCTAATTTAAAGAAACGTGATGTCGGATGAATATCGGTAAAAATATTTAGATAGGTTATTTAAAAATATCACTCAGATCCTAGAATAGGGTAGGAAAACCAAGTATATGTTGTATACATAAAGTATTCTTTACTTTAAGACAAACATGAAAGATCGATTGGTAATCGAATCATGGAATGAGAGATCGGTAACTTAATGAGTCACTACAATCGCATATGGTTATCTGTTATGAGACTGATTGGCATGGAATGTGTGTTCTAAATGATGTTTTATTTAGAATAGAGAACATTATGTAAAAAAAAATTTCCTTGTTTCTAAAGTCTTAAAATGGGAATGTTACAAGGTTTGTGCTCATTGACATCTTCTCCATGAGAAATTTTAGATTCATCCTTTTGCTCAATTTCACTATGAGGTGTTTGAATACTTCCTGGAGGATCAAAAGTAACCTCATACCTATTTTTTATGGCCATGACATGAGCTAGGAGGTCAATACATAGCTTGGGATCTTCTGCATCTTATGTCGTATCCATGATTTCTTGCACAAAATCCTCTTTTGAAATTACAAATGGTTCATATTTTCATTCATTCGAAGCACCCTCATCTTGAAGTTCAATGAAAACATTGGGAGGTGCTACTTCATTTTTTTAGGACTTACTACATTCCATCACTCCTTTATCAAGGGGAGTCTCAACTTCAAGGGCCTCAAAACTCCTTGCTTTAATTTCTGCATTATGGAAAGAGTCTTCCTCTTCAAATGAGAAAGAAAATGCCTCCATTTCATTGTTACATATATCAACTATTGTCTCAGGAGGGGGATAGGATATATAATATTGCTTTATTTCAACATAGCTAACATTCACATTGGTTGAGGCTTCCAAATCAGATTCATGCATGTCTTGCAGATTTATGGCCTACATCAAGATTTCTAGACTTAGCTCGAGTCTGTGTTTCTTCCGTAACTTTAAAAAAATGCACTGATTCTCCTTTCAAATATTTTGAGAGATCATCATAGGTTGGCTTAGTTTCTTCATCATTAATGACATACTTGAGAGAGTATTCATCTCTGAAGGGGAATGAGAAAAATTCCACATCATGAAAATGATTATCCGATGATTCCTCTATTCGAAATTCATCCAAAACTATATCCTCTTCTTTGTGGCTCACCTCATCTAGAAATTCAAAGTTACCTTTTTGCAGTTCAAAGTTTCTCAAAGCTTCTTCAAGGTCTATTCCTCTCCAGGAAGGGATTCTTGATCATATATAGATGGGAATACCATCTTCCTCCTCATCTTTCAAAAAGTGATTCATCCACCTGCTATCTTGATACAAGATGTTGGCTCATGGAATTATGGAATTTTTCACCTTGTGTACCTCATCATATTATCTATAAGCAATTTATCCATATCTCCATTTTCTAGTATGGTCACATAAGACCAATTCATCTAAATTTTTCCTCCCAAGTCTTGGTAAAAGCTTCAACCTAACAACATTCCAAAATTCATCGGGATGTTCGCTACCAAAATAGTCATTAATATACTTTTATCTAAAAAATTTGGCAAGACCCACTTGTGCATCTTTAATATTCCATATAAGTGGGACATCATTTGATTCTATGGAGTAACAAGAGCCACTTAGTGGACTCATGAATATTTTCAAACTTTTGGTAACCTTCACAGCTCCATTTTGAGACTCGAAGTGAGTAAACACAACACATGAGAAATTTAGTGCCTTTTCACCATCATCATCTTCACTCCCCTGAATGATATTCAATGAGACCATTTTGATTATCACCACCCACTTCTTCTATATCTATGAAATTACCTAATTCACTTCCTTGTTTGATTCCTTCTTCATCCTCTTGAAGTCTACCATTCATATTGATAGGCGGAGCCTGAAGGAAAATGTTCAAGGTGCCCCTACAATCTAATCTCTCGTTATTCATATGAGGAGACACTTATTCAAAAAAATCCTCTTTAGTGAAGAAATTTCATTTGCCATTTTTTTAAGGAAAGGATCGGTTATTTCATCCCCTGGACATTGAGCTTTACCCTTTGAGGGATTATTGATCTTTCCAGATAGGATGAGATCATCATCAAGTTCAATGGCTAATCTTTGTGCTTCTACAATATCCCTCGGTTGAAATCTTCATAGGAAAAATCCTACCTCCGGTGATTGAGCACTAATAAGTAATCTCTTGACTTTGTTTTATGATGGTGAATCCTCTTCTGGTATCGTATAGGGTAACTTGTCAAAACGAGCCACGAAGTCTCTCATAGTTTCATATTCTCCTTTCTTCATTTGTGCCAATTAAACAAGGAGGTCTTGAAATTCCTCAAGTAAATTTGAAATCTTCCCTCGAACTTGATTTTGATATCATTCTAATAAGTGATGGATTGGGTAGGCATGAGGTAGAACCATTATCCTTATTTTTCTTATAGAGACTCCATGAATAATCTTACAATGACATCTTTGTGTTGTACATCAAGAATCCCACATAATGTGGTGAAATCAGTGATGTGTTCTTTAGGATGTTATGTGCTTATGCCTTTTAACTTTGGAAATTTCTTGTAGGAACCTGTTTTTAGATTATTAAGAGGTTATTTAAGAGCTAGTGGGCCTTTACTTCTTCCCCATGGAATAATGGCTTCAGGTCTTTCTACTTCATGTGCCATTGTTCTTTCTGTTTCTATTTCAGCTCTTGCTTCTACAAATTCCTCTTCAAATTCTTCTTCCTCTAGGAAATCAATTCTTAATGAAGGTTGAAAAATGGAAGAATTTTAAGGGGGGGTATCAAAAGGAGTTTGGATGGGATTTCTAGGTGAACTGCTTGAAGACCCGGATGGGGATGAGGCTTGAGAAAAATAATAGGGGTTATCTCTTATTCATTATTGCTGGTTTTGCAAAGCCTCAAAAGTGGGGTCAACAACTCCTCTCAATATATTCAACATTTTTTTATCTCCTTTTAGCTATATTTTCAAAAATCTTGAAGTGGGAATATGAAAAGAAACTATGGAATTTGAAATGTCATGTGCAAGAATACACAGTGTGTTTTTCGGTAATGGGCATTCATCAACTCCTTTTTCTTGATTTTTTCAAATTTCTGATTTTTTTTTTTGGATATTTATTTTTGTGTTTTCTTGACCTTGTGGTCATATTTTAGGTGCACATGATTCTAAATCTACCCCATGGTGGGCACTAAAAAATATTGGCGAGAAAATTTATTAGGTGAAAAATTTGTGGGTTTCTTGCCAATGCTCTAGGAATCTAAGTCCCTCTACTTAAATGGTGCAGCTTCCATATATGCATGCACGAGTAAGGTGAGTTTTATCTGGGTTGGCCTTATGGTTGAGGATCCAATAAGGGAACGCATGGCCCGACCTCATGGAAAATATAACAATGGATTTCTAGAGAGGACTTTGTCAAGAGAGTGAGAATGTTAGATAAGAAAACTAATGTTGAATTAGAAAATCAAAGTCTTGCATATACTAGTTAGTAGGCTCATCACATGCACTAAAATTAAGAAGAAACAAATCTATAAATAACAACAAGACCAATTAGAATTTATGAGCACAAAGTATCAATAAATTCCTCAGTCAAAAGAGGGCTAGAAACTACTTCTTCTTGTATTGATGCTTAAACAAAAGTTGTACATAACATAGAAATGGAAGAAATTTGAGAGTGGGAGAGAATGGAAGAATTTGTTATCTCTTTGTATTTTCACAAGGATCTCTCTCTCATGAATTCACAAAAATGGCTAAGAAGACCCTCAAATGAGGAGTTCATTACAATTTATAGAAGAGGAACAACTCTTCATCTTCCTGATGACCCTCCATATGCCTTATTTCGACTTTAGACTATTCACATTCCTACAAAATATTAAGTCCCTTTTATAAAAACAAGGCGACTTAATTTTACATCATGTTTCTAAAGTCACTTTTCAAATAACTTAAAGGCATATTAAAAATTGAAAATCCCAAAAAATAATTAGAACATTTAAAGGGAGATAAATTTGAGGGGGAATGAAGAGCAGAGAGAGGAGAAGAATAGGAGACATAGTTCTTGAAGAAGTCTACTAGTCCTTTTTGATGGAAAGCTCTAAATGTAGTTAAAATTTGAATCTTCATTCTCCTTGCACCCTAAGAAATTTATTCAAATTAGCTCACAGATGCTTTAGATTGAGTTTTAAAAATGTTGTTGAATGTTTCTACCAATGACCACAACTTCCACCCTGTATATGATATACATGTGACCCAAACCATGTAGTGAGTGTCGAAATAAAATATCAAGGTCTCCTAAGATGAGTTCTGAAAGATCGATAAGAGATGCCAAAGATGCTTCTTATGAAAATGTTAGGACCCACTAATAAAGATAACGCATTAAGGAGATGGGAATTAAATCTTGGTGAAGGCAATATTCAGTGACAATGCCCATTCTATAAACTTTAATCCCACCGTCTCTTGACACTTACTATACTGGGAAGGGAAACTTACTATCTATAGTAAGTGTCAAGATTTACCTCTCCAGACTCAGAATGTAGCTTCCAACTTGAATGTCCAATAACTAGTAAGTTTCCTCTATGAAATCTTCCCTTTGAAACATATTTTTAGGAAGTACCCATGGGGCAACTTACTATTTTTAGTAAGTGTACAGGTTATCTTTTCCTGACCTCAACCAGGTATGGTCACTTGAACTCCTTCCTCATACTATATTCCTCTCTCCTTCTAGACCAATTGGCTATATATATAAGGGATTGATGGAACCACTTACTATTTTTAGTAAGTGTTAATTATGGGCTGAGATGACCTTTTGACAACTTTCTTTTCGCAAAGGTTCCTCTGTGTCCACTTTGCCTCTTTGTAGCTTCATCGATGGTGACTTACCCAAAATAGTACTACCCCATGTAGAAGGCCTATTATTTTTAGTAAGTACACTTTGGTGGTTGGATTATGGTGGAATGATGTTTTTTGATATGGGTTTTTTCCCAATATCAATCCCTTGAAATTTTAGACCTACCCACTCGCCGGTTTGTGAGATTTTAAAATTTGAAATTTCTTACACGATAATGGCTACAGACATGAAAACCACTAATGGAGATCAAAAATTTTAGGTATTATCCTCCCTCTTGGATGCTAATAAAATTCATATTTTTGTGATGGGTTTTTTCTTCTTGTTCTACTAGTGAATTTTCTCTTCAAATCGATTGTCGGTTGATCGGGAAATAAGATTTTTGTCTTCTTTACATGGAATGGAGAGTTTATTTGTAGCAAATAATCCTTGTTACATATGAGATATTCCTTGGTGAGGTTTTTATATCCTTCTAAAATGAATAAGACAGCAAAAAATGGTTCATCGATCCAAGCCCTGGTTTGCAAGATATGACGATTTCTTCAATTCAATGCTAATGGGTTTTTAGATGGATTTCTCTATATTTTCTTCCTTTCTTTGACCTCATGAGCTGATATTCCTCTGAGATCACTGTGATTTCATGGTGTGATGTACTTGATGGATCTGGTTAGAATTATAACCTGGTGGCAAGAATTTACGAACAAGAATGGACAGAGGTATGATAGGGTGTGAAGCTGTGAGGAATGGAAACAAAGGGAAAAAATGCTAAGTGTTGGATTCAAATCATTCAAAAAATGCATGAAAAGGGTGGGGAAATTTTTTGTGTCCCTGATGTCCTTTTAAATAAATTTATGAAAGGGTCATAAAATTTCACGTCGCGCCTCCTTGCGACACTTGTCAAAAATCCAACGGTTGAGCATTTAGGATAAAAAGCTTACGGGAGGCACCTAAAGGCTAAAAATTAGTCGTATGAAGGACCAGGAGTCATGCCTATGGCTGGGTACATTTTATTATCCCCCATGTCCCATTAATATAAGGGATTAAAGGTTCATCAATTTTCACATCGCGCCTAGAGCTGACACTTAGCAGACATCCAACGGTTGTGTATTTATCTCCAACTAGCTCCTGGGGGCTTTAAACTTACATTGTAGAAGGTCACATTGATGACATGAGGGCCACAAGGGGATGGGAAAATTTTCATGTCCCTCACCTCCCTCTCCTAAAGGTATAAAAGGGTCATCAGTTTACACATCATGCCAGGTTGCGTCACTAGTCACGATATGAACGATTGAGGGGATAGGCCCCAACAAACACCTGGGGGCTGAAATGGCAACGTAGGAGGTTCCATGGCTGACCAAATGGAAAAATAGGGATGGGAATATTTTACCAACCCCTATATTTTTAACTTTAGGGAAGAAAGGGACATCAAAATAAGTCGAGATCCTAGGGTTGACACGTTTCCTCTTGAAAAATGACTAACTCCCGAACTCTTACCTTGAGGACAACTTGAAAAGATCATAACTTGAGCTCCCGACAGAATTTTTTGATAAAATGTAGTTTTAAATTGACTAAAAAAGTATTTTTAATCCAATTTTGGGGTATTAGCTCTGTATTCTTCCATTTATTTCCTAGAAAATCATATTTTTGTTCTAGATCCACGATTGAACATGAGAAAATATAGATATAAACCTATTGCGTAAAAGTTTTGTGAAAAATATGATCCCAATATCATGTAGAGATCTAAATTCCATTTCCATATTTTTGAGCTCCTAAACGCTTCTAGAACTCCTGGAATCACTTCTCGAAGCTCAATATCTTTTTGGCCCTGTGCACTGCCTAGGCCTGAGAACCCTGTTTCTGATGAATCTATCCCAAATCCTCTAAATATTTCCTAAATAATAAATAATAAATTCCTTTATGTTATCAAAACTTGATTACATATTTTTTTTGAAATTTTCTCCTTTGTTTACGCTCCAAGGGGCTCCATGGAGTCTGGGAAGGCAAGTGGTATCCCTTCCCACAATAACCCAAAATTTTCATTCTTCAAGAACTCCTAAAATCACATAGGGGGATTAAATTGAATTTCCTAATTCACATATGGGGCTGATTTAACATCCACTGGGAGATTATTAGAATGACTTGGTAAGGCCAATGCTAAGGATGGGTAGACTTGGGGTGCCTTGGAAAGGTGACACTTGAAATTTTTTACATAGGGGTATCATTGTCATCCTTGAATATTGTAAATTATTACAAATCTACATGAAAACAAATTTCTCTAGCTCGGGGACCTGGTATGGAACGAGCGCAACAAAGACATGGCATGAGAAATCCCAGAATCTCAACTTGCAACATATTGACTAGTGCCTTATCCATTGGGCCCTGCAGAGTCATGTATAGCTTACAAGAGAGAGATGACCAAGAAAATACACACACACCAAAAATGATGAAAAGAAAACACAAAACACACATAGAAAGACACACACAATAGAAAGGGAAACACACCACACAATCACCTATGGTACAAGATGGGGGATAACCCACTTTAACTGAAGCACTTTTCATTCCTCAAAAGTTACCCCTAAGTGGGGAACATTGAGTGATGCTATTATGCGAAGCCATTGTCGGTTCCGAAAGTAGCCTCCTCTCCTTAACATTTTATGAAATCTAGGTGTTCTCATGATTGTTTGTGTTGTTTTTAGGGTGATTCCACGTGAGCTTCTTGAATCTCGGACCTTTGCTTAGAAATTACATTGGTTTCATAGTGCCGCCATTGCGTTCCTATTTATCCACCTAGATGATTCTTCATTGAGCATCTCATCGCTGCCCCAAGGCTGATTTTCATTCAAATTTCTTGAATATTCTGAGTTATTTTCTTTCCCAGATCTATACTCATTGACATCTTCTCCATGAGAAAATTTGGATTCATCCTTTTGCTCAATTTCACCATGACCTATTTGAATACTTCATGGAGGATCAAAATTAACCTCATACCTATTTTGTATGGCCATGGCATGAGCTAGGAGGTCAATACATAGCTTAGGATTTTCCTCATTTTTTGTTGCATCCATGATTTCTTACGAGAGTCCTCTTTTGAAATTGCCAATGGTTCATATTTGCATTCATTAAAATTACCCTCATCTTGAAGTTACATGAAAAAAATTTAGAGGCGTTACTTCATTGTTCTAGGACTTGTTACATTCCATCACTCCTTTATCAAGGGAAGTCTCAACTTCAAGGTCCTCAAAACTCCTTTCTTTAATTTCGCATCATGGAAATATTCTTCCTCTTCAAATGAGAGAGAAAACACCTCCCTTTCATTATTGCATCTATCAACTATTGGCTTAGGAGGAACATAGGATTTATCATCTTACTTTATTTTAACATGGAAAATCTTCACATTGGTTAAGGCTTCCAAATTAGATTCACACTTGTCTTGCGTGATTAATGGCTCGCATCAAGAGTTCTAGACTTACCTCGTGGTCTTTTGTTTCTTCGCAACTTTAAGAAAAAAATTCTCTAATTCTCCTTTCAAATCTTTTGAGAGCTCATCACAAGTTGAATTATCTTCTTCCTCATGAATGACATACTCGAGAGAATATTCATCTATGAAGGGGAATGAGAAAATTTCCTCATCATGAAAATGCTTGTCCATTGATTCCTCTATTCAAAATTCATCTAGAACTATCTCCTCTTCTTTGTGGCCCACATCATCTGGAAATTCAAAGTTACCTTTTTGTAGTTCAAAGTTTCTCAAAGATTCTTCAAGGTCTATGCCCTTCCGGGAAGGAATGTTTGGTCCTATCAAGATGGGAATATCATCTTCCTCCTCGGTTATCACAAAGTGATTCATCCGCCTACTATATTAATACAATATGTTGTTTCTTGGAATTTTATACTTTTTCACCTGTGTACCTCATCTTCTTCTCTAGAAGTAATTTCTCCATGTCTCCCTTCACTGGTATGGTTGTGGAAGACCAATTCATCTAAATTTTCCCTCCCAAGTCTTGGTAAAATATTTGACCTAACAACATTCCAAAATTCTCCGAGATGTCCGCTACCAAAATAGTCATTAATATATTTTTATCTCAAAATTCGGAAAGAGAAAGTTGTGCATCTTTGATCTTCACTAAAATTGGGACTTCATTTTATTCCATGGAGTAACAATATCCTTTGGGTGGAGTCATGATGAGTTTCATAGCTTTGGAAACCTTCATAGGTATAACATTGTCATAGGTACCAAAATCCATAA
Organism: Taxus wallichiana var. yunnanensis; assembly: GCA_018340775.1. Lineage (NCBI taxonomy): Eukaryota > Viridiplantae > Streptophyta > Pinopsida > Cupressales > Taxaceae > Taxus > Taxus wallichiana. The sequence continues at coordinate 155,265,099 of CM031242.1, read as the reverse complement.
TGTAATTATTCAATATGTATTCTCCAATGAGAAGGAGACATAGAAATGATCGATATTGTCTGTCTTGGACACACTCATGGAAAATATGTTCTATGAGGGAGAGGTAGGTGGGTTTGGAAGTAAGCCTTTAGATTTAGGGGTTAAATTATTGGGTTCTGAAAAACCACTCATGATATGTTAGATGAAACTTTCAAACCTGCTCGGGATGAGTGTGTAGATATTCAATTTCAAAATATGCACTTCGGCTCTATTCACATATTCTATGAAGTTGAAAGAAGCGGAGATGCTGCAGACAATGGTGAAAAGGGGATGTATTTTAGAGTTGGGACATGCTTAGAAGTAGGAGTATAATTTTGTGGAATAAAGGGCATTTTGAAAGGTACACTAGGATCTATCAAAGTACTAGATTTTACAGAGAAGGTTTAGATTTAGGAGAGCCATTAGAAAAATTAGTTGGAATTGAAGGAGTCTTCTTACTTACTACATGATCTAGTTTCAACAATGTGGACTCCATGGAGGGAGGGAGCGGAGATCCTCAATTGATTATTTTATTTTAAGGAGTCGCCACGGGAGGTTATTTAGCCTTCTTTTTCTTTATAGAAGCAAATAAGTGGAGGATGATACATTTTGAGACATGGAGTGAGTAAACACAGCACACAAGAAACTTGGTGCCTCTTCACCATCATCATCTTCACTCCCCAAGGGATATTCAATCAGACCATTTTGAGTATCAATACCCACTTCTTATATCTCTAGGAAATTACCAAATTAACTTCCTTGTTTTAGTCCTTCTTCATCCTCTTGAAGTATACCACTCGTATTAACAGGTGGAGCCTCCAAGGCAAGCCTTTGAGGTGCCCCTGAAATCTGATTTCTATTATTCCTCTGAAGAGAAACTCATTCAAAAAATTACTTCTTTAGCGAAGACATTTCCTTTGCCATTTATTGTAGGAAAGGATCAATTCTTTCATCTCTTGAATGTTGAGCTTTAACCTTTGAGGGATTATTGATCTTTCTACATAGGATGAGATCATCATACGTTCCTTTGGCCAATCTTTGTGCTTCTGTAATATCCCTCAATTAAACTCTTCATAGGAAAAATCCCACCTCCAGTGATTGAGCACTAATAAAGAATATCCCGATGTTGTTCTCTCGATGGTTAATCCTCTTCCAAAGTATCATATAAAGAAACCAAGTCAAAAGGAGCCACAAATTCCCTCATAGTTTCATTTTCTCCTTTCTTCATTTGTGCTAATTGAACAAGGATGTCTTGAAAATCCTCAAGTAAATATGAATCTTTCCTCAAACTTTATTTTTATGTCATTCCAACAAGTGATGGATTGAGAAGGAAGGAGGTAGAACCATTTTGCTACTTTTTCTTAGAGAGGCTCCACGAATAATCTTACAACAAAATCTTTGTGTTGTATACCAAGAATCCCACATGATGTGGTGAAAGAGACGATGTTTTCTTGGGACGTTGTCTAATTTTTCCTTTGAACTTTGGAAATTTACTATGGGAACCTATTTTTAGATTTTGAAGAGGTTATTTAAGAGCGATTGGGTGTGTATTTCTTCCCCACGAGAATAATCGGTTGAGGTATTTCTACTTTGTCCATCATTGTTTTTTGTTTCTTCTTTAGCTTTTGTTTCTACAATTTCCTCTTAAAATTATTCTTCCTTTGTGAACTCAAGGATTAACGATGGTTGAAAAATGGGAGAATTCGAAGGGGGATATCAATAGGATTTTGGATGGGATTTCCAGGTGAACTGCTTGAAGACTCGAGATGGGGATGAGGCTTGAGAAAAATAGTAGGGGTTATCTCTTATTCGTTCTTTCGGTTTTACAAAATTTTAATATCCCCTATGTCCCTTAAGCTAAAGGGATAAAATGGTAATCATTTTTACATCACGCCCAGGGATGACACTTGGCTGGCATTCAAGGGTTGTGCATTTGGCTCCAACTAGCTCTTGGGTTCTTGAAATTTGCACTATAGAAGGTCACATTAATGATCTAAGAGCCACAAGTAGTTGGGTAAATTTTCATATCCCTCACATCCCTTATCCAAAGTTACAAAAGGGTCATGAGTTTACTCATTGCACTGTGTTGCGCCACTTGTCACGATTTGAATGATTAAGGGGATAGGCTCACAAACACGGGGTCCGAACTAGTGATGCGAAGATTCTGTGGGTGAAAAGAGGGAAAAATAGGGCTAGAAAAATTTTACTATCCCCTATGTCCCTTAGCTTAAGGGATGAAAGGGACATCAAAATGTGCCAGGATCCTGGAGCTGACACGTGTCCTCTTCAAAAATTGATTAACTCCCGAAATCTTACCTTTTTTAATTATTGGTAAATAGTTTTTTGAAAGGGACTATACCCTTGTATAGGAAGGCTCAAAAGCCAAGATTGAAACATGGAAGCCCAACAGCAAAAAATAATCTACTCAGAAAAGTACCAACACCCAACAACAATTCAGAAAAAAATAGTTGAAAAACAACAACCAATCTGTAACAACACCATGGCAGATCCAAAAACCACTATTCGACAAAGACAAGGGACAATGTAGAACAACCGAACACCAAAAGAGAGACAAATCATCAAGGCGGAGAAGTGGCATTCTTTAAAATAAACTTTTTCTTTTTATGGATAGTTACCCAACTTGATTATGCCTCTATGATTTCCATAGTTGCAATAGTTCCAACTGAAACAACATCATTATTTTCATGAGATCATTTTTCCTTGCTGTCAACAACTAAATGAGATAAATTTGTTACAATTTCCTTGCTGTTGGCAATAGGATTTTCGATAAAGGGGTTTCTGGGACAAATTCAGATTCAACCTCAGCATTTGAATTTGATTCAAGGTCCTCTTTTGCATCGAAAACCAAATGTTCCGGGAGGGCATCTTTCCACCAACTGTGTTTCTCATGCTGGTGCTTTGCCATCCCACAATCAATAGAGGTATGACCTAAACAGAAACACCTTCTACATCAAAATGGAAGACCTTCGTAATCTAAAGGTTGTGACCAAGTTCTACTTTGCACCCTAAGATCAATGGTTGCAGGGAGGTTTTTAGCCGTGTCAAGTTCCACCAAGATCCAAGCATAGGTAGTGTGGGTGTAATCAGAAGTTTGAGAATCTATAAAAAGTGTAGTTCCCAAGGTGTTTCCAATAGATTTCAAACATTCACCACTCCAGAATTGGAGGGGTAAATGGGGTAGTTAGATCCAAACAGGTTTGCATGAAAAAGACTCAGTGAGCGGGTTAAAAGAGGGGAACCAAGGTTTAATGACCAGGTACTTAGATTGGAAAACCCAAAGCTTGGAAGCGATGGAGTTTTTATCAGCTATTGAAGAAAAAGTCACAATGAAGATACCTTTAGCACACGGATATAAGTCTAACCTCCCAGTGAGAAAAGGAGTCCAGTGCTTGGAAATCCATGCGTGTAGGTCAGGAAGGCTGGGCCAGAGTCCTCGAATGTATAGATCAGAGCATGTTCCTGATAGTATTTTTCAGTTGTAATGACCTCCTCCCCAAATGTTATGCATGGGGTATTATCTACAGGCTTCATAGGAGAATCCTTGCCCCTTAATTCATCCTTGAATGAGTTTACAATGGGGCCATGAATAGATGCACCATGGCCAGTCCCGTCAAGAGAATGATGAACTCCCAATGCAGGTGCCCCATCTCCACCAGAGGGAGCTTGACTGGTGATTGTGTTGCCATCCTCAAAGGATGTAAAAGTGAGATCAATCCAAGATAGGGTTGAGTCCTCATGATTATCCTTTAAAGCCTTGCCGCCTCCAACTGTAGGTTGAAAGGGTTGCATTGCATCCTACGTGCATGAGATGAATTACGAGTCTGACCATCGCCAAGGGAGGAAGGAGATCCGCTGCCCACCCTAGCCCTGGTGCAGCCCGTGAAACCACATTTTTTTCCCGCAACCATATTGTTTTCCCTTCCAGGAGTAGAGCCACTGCCATGGACGTGATTAGGGTTAGAGATGTGTTGGGTAGCGACCATGGAGTAGTCGGGTGAATTGAAAGATGGTTGCGTCGGGTAGCGTGACCGAACTCTTACCTTGAGGACAACTTGAAAAGATGATAACTTGAGCTCCTAATGGAATGTTTTGGAAAATGTTTATATTAAATCAATTGAAAAAGTCCTCTTGAATCCAATGGTGGGGGTTTTAGCTCTTGATTCCTCCATTTATTGCCTAAAAATTTGGATTTTTGTTTTGGCTCCTTGACTAAGCATGAGAAAAACTATATTTAAACCTATTTCAATAAAGTGTTGTTACAAATATGATTTCACCATATTTTATAGATATAAATTCTATTTCTGAGGATGTCTTGTTTAGCTCTTAACTCCTTTTAGAGCTCCTGGAATCACTTCTTGAAGCTTAATAACTTTTAGCCCACGTGCACCGCCTAGGCTCGAGAACCCTATTTACGATGAATCCATTCTAACTCCTCCAAATATTTCCTAAATATTTAAAAATCAATTCATTTATGTTATTAGACATTGATTTTATCTCCGTGTTCAAATTTTCTCCTCTATTTCACTCTAGGGGTTCCACCGGTCCTGGGAAGGCTAGTGGTAGCCCTTCCTAGAACTGCCCAAAATTTATATTCTTCAAGAACTCCTAAAATCACCTAGGGGGATTGAATTGAATTTCCTAATTCACCTAGGGGACTAAATTAACATCCACTGTGAGGTCATTGGATTGACTAGGTAAGGCTGGTGCTGAGGATGAGTAGACTTAGGGTGCCTTGGAAAGGTGACACTTGGAAAATTTGACACAATGGTATCATTGTCATGCTTGAAAATTGTAAATTTTTCTCTTGCACATTTGCATGACAACAATGTGTGTGGAATCATGCCCTAGTTGGCTCATGTGTTTATCATATTTGATAGTGAGAAAGTAGGATAATTGTAAAGAAATGTAATAGATGTGTGTATGAAATAGAATGAAATTCCTCCTATGAAGTATATATAGAATAACCAACCCTTGTGTCCCTTGGATGGTGTTAGATGGATGCAATGAATATCTTAGATTCTTAATAGATGAAAACTTAGGTGGTAATATTCAATGCTTAGTGCTTGGTCTCTTATTATGACCAAACAACTTTATATTTATATGATTCCCTTGTTTGAATTTTGTAATCAACACGTAAAAGGCCAACTACCAAAAATATAAGATGCTCAAATGGCTAGAAAGGACCCAAAAGATGTTAAAAACATATACTAAGGTCAAAGGTGTCCAGAGGGAGCGAGGCGCCTAATGTTGGCATTTTGGTCGGGTGGTGGTGTCAAGGATGATAAATGCCAAAGTATAAAATGGCATACTAAAAAGTAAGGGTATAAGAAAAAAGTGGAAACAAAAAAAGAAAGAAATATGGCCAAAGACATGATTTAATTATTACTTTTATTTCTTATGAATCATATGAATAGTAGTATGAATTCAGGACTAGATAATTACCCAAAGTGTGTGATTTTGTGTCTACATTTTCCCCAACTTTATGTTGGTGAACGCAAATATCGGTAACATACAATAGATAGAGACGCGTACCTAATAACCATGTAGATCGATGTAGAGGAGTATGCCAAAGGGACATGAGAAAGCTTGCAATGCTAAAAAAATTGAAGACTAGATGCTAAGGAGGAGAAAGTGTAAAAGTGGTATGAAAACGAACGTAGGGAGGAAACACATTGTAGATTTCATGATGTGCCTATTATTAATGTTGTGAATGATTTTGAATACCGCTTCTCTAATGGATGAACTCAGTAAAAGAGAAGAATGAACAACTATTCAAATACGTATGTATATGATCAAATTGTGTAAAAAGTATGTGATGAAAGTATGTAAAATATGAAAAATTCCAATGTAAAGAGAGAGAATTCCAATGTTATCCTCCAACCTCTAACTACTTCCCACAACATAGGACACCACAGTAGATGGTGTGCAAAATTTGATCCAATGCAAAAGTGTTAAGGAATGTATGCATTGTAAAAGCAAGCGTGTGTGTGGAGTTCGTAGACTATGTTGAACTACCAAAATGATGAGTAATTACCCCTTAGTTATGAGTATCCAGTAAGGGATGTGTTATGCTAAGGACATAAGTCTGATTCTAAGCCATGGACTGAAAATTGTTTTGTATTGGTATTGTGTTGTGATGTATAATGACTTTAGACTACCGTATGGGGTTCCGATTCACCTAAATTATTCCTCCCTTGTTTAGGGTGCATGCAATGTCACGACCCAAAATAGGACCAACCGCGAGTGCTAAAATTGTGCCGTGAAGGGGGAAGGGAAATGTGCTTGATAGAAAATAAGGAACACACAAAAAAAAGTAGGTAGGAGACAAGTGTTAGCACAAGAAAAGAAAAACACATAGGTATAAGACAAAATGTATGATACGGAGACAATATGTAAGCGAAAACACAAGAAGACAATGTAAACACACAAGAAGAAAATGTAGACCATGAAAAGTGGGTTCTAAATATGGGACACTACTCATGATGTCGTAAGACAATCAAGACTAAAAAATCCATAAAAATATAATGTGCACACAAAACAAAGGGAAAATCCCACAAACAAGAGCATACAAAGAGAAAACAATGACAAGCAATGGAATAGACAACCATGGAAGCATATATACCTGCAAAAAAAATATTGCACATGAAGCAACTGTTAGCATGTTATAAAGATAAAAAGTATGTCAAAACGTGTATAATCTGATAGAGTAATGTGATATGAAACAAAATAAAACAACAACACTGCAATGTACAAAAGTGGATGCCACTAGGAGCTATTATGGAATTGGTACTAGGTATTATGTCAGCTATCCATGCTTTGTATGTATAGATATGTAGAACCTGTGATCACAACTAGAAATGTAAGTGAATACACATGTGTGTATGATAAGGATAATGACATACAAGATATCTATCTAGTAAGTGTAATAAAGTGAACATGTAAGCAGAAGTAAGCAAGAGTAAATGTAACCAAGATATGCAATATGTTGTGAATGAGAAAGAATAGAATTAGTGTGATTGATAGAATCTGTGTGCCCCCTAGTGGATGTGTATGCATGAAATGAGTTTAATTTCTTTATACCCCCTCAGTAGTCAAGAATGAACCATAAACAAGAGTGCATCATTAGGATATGGCCCGAATGTGTGTAACAGAAAGATTTGATCATCAAAGTGTAAAGTGTAGAGTGGAAGAGTGTGAGTGATTAATTGAGTGTGTGATTAAACACGTGAGTGTGATGAGGTCCATTTAAGATGTATACCCTCAACATTTAAGTATGGACCATGGAACTAGAGTGCGTCATAGGGTAATGAATGTTGTTCTATACATAGTATCTCTTAAGATGTATGACATTGAGTGGGTTTTTGAGTGGATTTCCCAAAAGGGTGGTAAGGTGGTAGAATCTGCCACCAAGTTTGTTTGTAAAAATGTAAGGACCGAGACAATTGGGCTTGAATTTTCCTTTAAAAGGAGCTTCATAATTTTTATTCTTTTGATTTTATTTTAAGATGAGGTCGTCTATCTTTGAACTCGCAGGATGATTTTTTTATGATTGTATGCCTATGTGATTTGAGATTGATATGCATGAATATGTTTGAGTGCTTGGACACAATGGGATTCTAAAATTTCTAATTCATGTAGGTGGTTTTCACAATATTCATTGTCTTTAAGTATGCCTTTGAGTGAAAAATGTAATGAGGGTATATCAAGTTCGAGCGAGATGACAACCTTAGTACCGTAGACTAGTGAAAAGGAGTTGAAGTAGTGGGTGTGCGCACACTAGTGCGATAAGCCCAAAGAGCATGAAATAGTTGATTATCCCAATTGTTACCACTAGAAAAAATGTACTTCATAAAAGTATGAAAATAGTTTTGTTGGTGGCCTCAACTTGGCCATTGCCTTGTGGGTAATAAGGAGTAGAGAATGATTGTTTAATTTTTAATTTTGCACAAATTTTTTTAACCTCCTTATTTTTAAATGATGATCCATTATCAGTGATAATGTTTGAGGGAATTCAAAGCATGCAATGATATGGGTAGTGAGGAAACTTTAAATGTCACTGCCTGTTATATTTTGTAGTGGGGTTGTTTGACCCATTTGGTAAAATATTTGGTAGCAGTAATAATGTATTTATGTCCATCATCCAATTCAGGATTTATCATGCTAATGAGGTCAAATCACTAGAGAGAGAATGGCCATGTTGGTGCAATGGATTGGAGATCATATGTAGGGGTGTGATGAATGTTTCTATGCTTTTGAAACTTCTCACAGTAAGTAGCATATTCGAGGAAATCCTTCTCCATGGTAGGCCAATAATATCCCTGACACAAAATATTTTGAGACATGGATTTTCCATAAAAATGACCACCACACATGTTGTCATGTATTTGTGAAATAGCAAAGTGGGAATATCAAAAAGCCTTAAACAAAGTGTAAGAGATGACCATCAAGTGCATGTTTAAATAGTTATGTTCTAATGATGACATAACATGTAGCCTCACATCACAAATAATGAGCTTCATGAGGTTGTAGATTATCGGGAATGGTTTGTTTATATAAGAAGTTGTAAATCAAAGTAAACCATTTGGGATTTTCATGACTACTCATGACATCGCAAGTTTGCTTTAGGTAGAGTCTAAGTGGAAGGATTTCGTAAGTGCCTAATGATGAATGTGGATTTCTCATCAGTAATATCTTTGGGGATAAGTGATGCTTCACACTAGCCATGGTATCCACATGATGATTGCCCTTGGGGGATGGTAGTGATAGAGTAGGACTCAAACGTAGCCAAGAGATATTTGAAAAGTGTATTGTATGGGATTAAGTGTTCCTCTTTTTTGTTATATGTATTATTTACTTTATTGATGATGGAGTGGGAACCTCCATGTATGCATAAGTTATGAATAAGGTTTTTTTGAGTGGTGAGAAGGTCGAGGATAAGGGCTTCATATTCAATGATGTTATTTGTATAAGAAAACCCTAATTGATATGCAAAGGGGAGTATATCACCATATGGGGTGAGAAAAATATCTTGGTCCCAATGCTAGAGTGACAACAAGACCCATAAAAACAGCTTGTCTATGTATCCAAATCAATAGTATAAGTTGTGAAATCATCGTAGAATGAATCAAAAATAGACGGTGTATTGAGAAGCGGTGCCACAACTAATTGATCAACTATGGCTTGGAATTTAATGGATTTATGTAGTATGAACTTTAAATCAAATTTTGTGAGAAGCATAACCCAATGTGCTAGAAATTTTGATAGATGTGTGTGGGACAAGAGGTATTGTAATGGATCTACTTTGGTGATGATATGTACCTCATTGTTAAGAATATAATGGTGCAATTTATTACCGATAAAGATGAGGCCGAGACATAACTTTTTGATGTAATTGTAGTTGCATTTGTAAGAGAGTAGTGTTTGAATGATGTAATAGATTTCCCTTTCACATTGAGAGCCATCATGTTGTGCAAGCAAGGATCCTAAGGCATGAAACATGGTAGAAATGTATAATAAGATCCTAATATTGGTGGATTTAAAATATATGCTTTGATGTCATCAAATTCTTATTAGCATTGATCATCCCATATGAACTTAATATCTTTCTTCATTAGGCATGTGAATGGGTGAGTTTTATCAGTAGGTTGTGTAATGAATTGGTAGATAACTTGAATTTTTACCTGTAATGATCTTAGTTGATGTAAATTTTGAGGCAGAGGCATGTCGACAATGGCCTTAATCTTGTTAGGATATATTTTAATGCCACGTTGTGAGATAATATATCCAAGGAGTTTTCATTGTTGTCCCAAAAACACATTTTTGGGATTCAAGCGTACATTATATTGGCATAAGTATTCAAATAGTGTACGTATATCTTGGGCATGGGTGGAGTGGAATCAGGATTTAGCCAAGATACCATCAACATAATCTTCAATAATCTTGTGAATGTAATCATGAATATGTGATTCATCACATTTTGATAGGTAGACACAATGTTTTTAAGGCCAAAGGGCATGACAATGTAATAAAATATTCCCCATGGTGTGGTGAAAGAGGTCTTCTCTTGATCAGTTAGGTTGATTTTGATTTGGTTATAACCCACAAAGCCATCCATGAAAGATAGGATATCATATCCGGTTGTGAGATCAACGATGAAATCAATATGAGGCAATGATAAAATATCCTACAAGAAAGATTTATTTAAATCATGAAATTTGGTGCAACAACGAACCCTGCCATCTAGCTTCATAACGGGTACAATATTAGATACCCATTTAGGGTAATCAACAACGTGAATAAAACCAATGTAAATTAATTTATGGATTTATTCTTTGGTAGAGAAACACGACTTTTGGGTGCCTTTTACATATTTTCTTTTGCACAAGTTTGGCATGGGCTTAAGAATGATATTATGCATTGCAACAGATGGATCAATACATGACATATCACTATAGTCCCATGCAAAAATTTCAGAGAAATCATGAAGTACTTTCTTGATATCTTTTTCCATTAGGCATGAGAGAGGATGCTAAAAAATTATACATATATTTTTCAAATGTACTAAGGTTATATTGAATGTTCTCTTCATTGAGAAGAGCATGCCAATCCTCAATATATGGATCAATAGGAATAGTGTCGGGAGGATCGGTGTCATCAATAGATACATCGAGACTCTCCAAAGTAAGTGGTAACATTGAGGGATGATGGAGAACATATCTTATGGTGAAAGGAAGGGAATTGATCATAAACTCCCATGTGTTCTAGAAGAGCATCATTAGTAGAAAAAATGCTTAAATGATCCTGGAAGTAGAGGTAGCATCGGTGATGAGTTCTAGATGTCAAAAAGGAAGTGAAGAAGTATGTAAGGCAATATAAGTTTCCAAAGGAGGGAGAGGTGGAGGATGATATCCCAATCCAAACTTGTGAGATTGTAGACACAAAATCATGCACTTTGAATCATTACTTAATCGCGGTCTCTTGCTACTTTTTATATGGTTATTAAGTGAAAATAATAATAATCAACCCAGGTCTTTGGCCATTTTTACATTTCTTGTTGTCATATTTTCGTTCTTACACCTACACTTTCCGATCTGTATTTTAGTTCTACATTTTTTCTATTTCTAAGCTGGGGTGCCTAGCCAGACAAGGGTGCATTAGGTGCCCTGGTCCTATTTGGGGTGCCTTGATCCTCTTTACACTTTAATCTCACCTTTTGGGAACTTTCTATCAATTTGAGATTTCTATCTTTTTGGTGGTTAGCCTTTTTAGGGTTAATTATGAAATTAGAACAAGATAACCATATAAATATAAAGTTATGTGACCATAATGAGGGTCCAAACACTAAGCATCTACTATTACCATCTAGATTTGTATCCATCAAAGGAACCTAAAGCTACATTTTCATCGATCTAGTTTAATCACAAGGCACACAAGGCTAGTTCATCTCGCATCACACTACATAGGAGGGGAATCTATTGTTTCATGCACACATTTACTACATTCTACGTCTAGTTATTTTCTCGCTACTTCACAAAGTGTGAATGACATAAGAGAAACCTAGGGCATTATTTACACACACATGCCTAGAAATACATTGGGTCTAAGATGTAGTACAATGCTCAGTTAGTAAGTCCACCTTTTTGGTTGTTGAGGACAATCCAACCCCTTCATATGCATCTTTCCTTTTTAGGGTTTTGATGTTTTGTCTGGGGTTTTGTAGGCTATTCTTTATTATAGGTCTTACAACGAAATCGACTTAGTTTAAAAACATTAGTGTGATAGGAAGTGAATATAGGTGAACATACAAAGAACACTTCAGAGGAGGTTTTTAGGCCATTTCCGCATACTAGGGCACCCAAATCTCATACTAGGGCACCCACAGGTGCCCCAATAAAGTTAGATATCTCATATGCATAATTTCTCAAGATTCTGTGTGGTTATTTCCTCCTCCTATTTACCTAATTTACATTGTGAGACAGATCCTGCACACTTTTCAAATCATATAAGGGATTCTTAACCCAATCTTACACATTAGGGTTTCACATTTCACTTTCTGGTTGCTTAAGTAATGTTTATATTACATTATTTCATTTATTTAATGCTCATATAACATTAGATTAGGCTATGATATTACATTTTAGCTTAATCAGAGATTATGTGGGAAGATCCCAAAGTGTTATGACTCCATGTTCTTGCTGACCTAAGATCATATCAGAGATGCCATAATGGCACAAATATTGATATCCTAGCCCGTATATAGAACAATATTGAGAAGAAGAAGAAGAACAAGCAAGTATCATTTGATTACTCAATAGATTGGCAATATGGAAAAGGCTATGAATCAAATGAGACATCATAAAAAATTCCTTAGCAAAGTGGAATTTAAGCCATGTATGTAGAGTAGAGGGGACCGCATGCATGGCATGGATCCAAGGCTACCCAAGAAGAAGATTATAATTTAGCTTATTGGGTATGACATGGAATTGAATAATGATTATACATGGACCAATAATTAAAGGGAGAATAATGGTTCCTAAAACATGCTTAGGAATATTTTCAAATCCACAAATAAAAACTGATGAAGGAGCTAAAGAATTTTTAGAAAGGCCTAAATGATGAACAAAATATACATTACATATGTTGATGTCAAACCCATTATCTACTAAGGTGTGCTTGATCCCGACATTGTTAATACAAACTTGATTATATAAGGGGGGTCATGTTATAACATTTCTTGAGAAGGAAGCTCATCGATGTGAAATTTATTTGATCCTCATTAAGAGATAAAGAAGAAGTAAACCTAGGGTATACATATTCAAGTGAGGCATGTGGAGGAATATAGGTAGTAGCTAAATATTATTTAATCTTATGGATACAACCAGGATGACTCTGTAAATAAGCATGTATGGAAATGTCCATGATGACAATCATCGAATTGAAGAAAATAATTACTATCCAAAAGAATTCGATCGAGTCCGGGTTCACCAAAATGATTAAGCTAATTATGAAATATAAGTCTAATCTAATTTCTATTGTAGCAAGTAAATAAATTCAACAATGATGTACATAAATTAACCTAAGAAAACTAATCCAAAATATATAAAACCCTAAGTACAAATAATAGGTAAAATGAATTAGATTATTCGTAAAAATTCAAGAGGCATGCAGAGCTAGAGAACCGAGAAAATATGAAGCACCGAGTATCACACTAAAGCTCAAAAAATGTAGATCTTAAAGAATAATATAGAATTAGGTGTTTGCAGGTGACCTAGGCCTTTTTTTGGGTGCTTGGGTGTAGACACCGAAATTTGGTATCCCTACCCTGTTGCACATGTTTGCCTCTTTTACCATGATCACCTATCTAGCTCCATTTTTATTTTAATTCATATTATTATTAACATTCTCATATTTCCCAATCTATTTTAATTTATTATTAATCTTCATCAATTATCCCCTAATCCTCATCTCATTATCTAATTAATCTTAATTATTCCTAATTTCCTTCTCTAGGTTTTTTATCACCCATAAACCCCCTAGTTCCTAATCCCTAATATTTTTCTAGCTTTTATTTAATCCATTCTTATCTCCCACCTACCCATATCACTTCCCTAAGAAACCCTAACCCACCTAAATGCTTTAAATAACTTATCCCAATCCATAAAATCCCCATCTCTCAAATAAATAATCCTTTCATCGCTTGAAGGGATGGTTCCCCACGATTAAGTGATCCACCCGGGTCTCGTTGACCCTATAAGGCCACATTTACCCCTCCTCCCAAAGAAAGGCATAATAAGAATTCTCTTATGTTTTTGTGATCCTATCTTTGAGCCTGAGCTTTCTTGTAGTTGCTACAGTCTTCTTAGAGTCCCTTGGAGCTTATTTGCATCACTTGTGGAGACTTTGGGGAGTTTATCTTGATCTTATATTGGTTTATGCTATCATTTCTTATCATTACCATTATTTTCTAGTCACTTCTTTTAGGTCATTATCAACACATCCCTATGTTCTCATCTAGTATGTCTTCCATATCCACATCAATCTTCCTCTTTGTCTCTATCACCATATTCAACACTCAAGTATGTCATTATGCTTCTTTATCATTCTAGTTATGTTCTGTTAACCTCTAGTCACCACCAACTAAGCTAGGTAACTATCGACGTGTATCCTGCTAGCCATACAATCCATCCAAACTTATCCTAGAATTTCATTTGTAGGTGTCTGTAAGTGTTTTCAGACATCTATGACCTATCCATGTAAAATTTTCTTCATGTTGATTTAGATCAAATCTGCACTTTTTATCCATTTCTGTAATTTCCATATTATGTTTAGCTTCAGTTTATGCATATTATTCAACCCTTATTCATTTATTTTATCATCTTCTATTAAATATGGGGGTTGACATCCACATAAGGAAGTTAACGCTTCTTGGAACCGACTTCATCAGAAACCCCCTCATATACCATCTAATCCATTTTCCTCTTAGTTATCTTTGTTGTGCAAGTTCATCAAATCTATGAGGAAATCTACTTTATGCCCATCCTTTTATCACTATCTTCTTCCAAGGTACCTTAAACCCTTTCATATTCAAATTTTTTATTTCCTTTAGTATATACTTCACTAATCTAAACACGAAAGAGAAATTTCGGTCAAAATTCTTGCACGGCTAGTGGAACGATCCTTTTAGGTGAGTCTCTTGCACTTCATTTCATTTCATTTTTCCATATTTCTTCTATCTTCCACTTGTTACAAATATATTGTGTAACATTATTAATAAATTGTAATATTATTAATAATGAGTTAATACAACTCATATTAATAATATAGTTAATAGTTGTGTGTGAGTGAAGTTGTTGAATAAACAACTCACGTAGCTATTTTGGTTTGAGAGATATTAGGAGATAGGTTTGAGAGATTCATGGAGAGTGATATGAGGGATTGAAGATGAAGTTTGAATCCACCTTTGTAGGAGATCAAACATTATAAAATGTAACCTCTATCATTGTAATTGATATCCCGAATGAATTCTTAATTTCTATATATTATTATTTGGTGTTTATTTCTCATATTATTGTGCAGTTTTTATCAGTGGTATCAGAGCAACTTCTGATCCATATTCCATGTAGTCAAATCATTTCAAGCATCCGCCATTGAATCCTGCATGCAAATATATCACAATGAAATGGTGGACAATTGATTTTGGTCTGTGGATTCTGCAGTGCTCATTCTACTACATGACGTTTTCTGTTGCGTTTGGTGCACACTCACCATCCATCGTGATCTGCTCCTTCGGCGTCACTGTATTTTCACCCAATTGTGAAAATTGTGAGTTATAATTATTTTTATATTTTCCGTCACTATTTTTTCATGTTTTTTTCCACGATGCGGAAATCATGAAACCGTGAGTTAGAAATATTCTATTATGTTTTTTGCCATTTTTGGACGTAGTAAAAAAACACAAGAAAAAAAAATTCCATTTTTGGAAAGGGGTCCGGAAAGATGTTGGATTTAAAATTTGTAGTTACCATAACTTTCAGTTGGTAACTCAAATTGAGATGATATTTTTTTAAAATGTGTGTTTTTTTGAGCTCTTTTATTTGATAATATAAAAAATTGTAAAAAAATTGATTCACAGACAAATTTTTGGTGGAAACCGACGTCCATTGTTTTACTATGGATAAGTTGATATGAATTGAAAAATTTGAAGGAAAATATTTCCATACATGGCAGGTTAGAACTCAATTATTGTTGATTAACAAAGATCTATGGGAGATTGTAGAAGGAAAAATCAATAAACCACATGACGTAGATGAAGTAGCAAAATGGGAAAGCAAGGATCAAAAAGCAACAACGATTATTGGCCTAGGTTTATCTGATGCCTACCTACATCACATAGATCTAAAAAAGACATCACATTTGATCTGGACGACATTGAGAAAAAAAATTGGGTCACAAGCAGAGAGTGCAACAATGGCACTCAAGAAAAATTTGTTCGGACTCAAAATGGAGGAAGGAGAAAGTATGGTGGAACATATTAGTAAGTTTCATTCTATTTCAAATCAATTAGCTGGAATCAAATTTGATGTTCTTGATGAGCAGTATTACTTAATAGCATGCCTCCTAGCTATTCTAATATGGTATTCACTTTGAGAAAAATAAATCGAGTCTAGAGGATTTAATTTCTTCTCTGATAGAAGAAGAAAATAGAACCAAGAAGATTGATCTAGAAGAAACTGCAATGTATGGTAGAAAAAATCATATGCTAAAGGAAAATTCAAGCCTTCTTTTAAACAAAATCAACCTCCCAAGGTCCACAAAAATTCCTTGACACTATTTTAATGTTCCCGAACATGGTATTATGTATTGTAAGAAAAGGGCACTATATTTAATTTATGGTAATTTGAAGGATAAATCCTTCATTTCTGAAAATAAATACGAAGAAAGTGATTGGGATATGAATTCTCCCCACTCGATAATGAGGAAACAAATGCTCAAGCAAAGCGATGAATACTTATTATATTAAGTAAAGAGTGCATTTATTGGAGGATGGAGGCAATAGAGGTTGGAGGTCAATCAACAACCTCTCGTCAGTTACCAACGATGGGGTCGCATGAAGCTGTGGTGGTAGTGTGTGTGTGTGTGTATGTGTGTTTTATTTTAGATTTTAATTTTATTTCAGTTGTGTGCAATATGATTTTAGAGTTCCTGTTTGAATAAGTGAAATGTTCACATTGAGGGGGGGAACTGGAATATGGTCTTGATGTTAAATTCTCCCTCTATTTAGTTTGTATTCAGTAAGCATTGGTTCCTACATATTCCCTGAAGGAAAGACATAGTGGACAGACGAAAGCACAAAGGAAAAATAGAAACATGATGTTTGGGTTGTTGGTTTTCCTATAAAACTATCCTTTGTTTTAGGTTGTTGGTTGTCCTATAAAACCATCCTTGTTGAGGTTGTTGGCTGTCCTTGTAAAACCATCCTTGCAGGTTGTTGGTTGTCCTACAAAACCATCCAGATCATGAGCACGCATAGGTGACAAGCTGCAAAAGGAAGTGTGATTATTTTTTCTACATTGTCAACATTAGGGGAGTGTATATTGGAATTAATAATGTTAACAATAGGGGAGTGAATGTTACAAATATATTGTGTAACATTATTAATAAATTGTAATATTATTAATAATGAGTTAATATAACTCATATTAATAATATAGTTAATAGTTGTGTGTGAGTGAAGTTGTTGAATAAACAACTCACGTACCTATTTTGGTTTGATAGATATTAGGAGATAGTTTTGAGAGATTCATGGAGAGTGATATGATGGATTGAAGATGAATTTTGACTCCACCTTTGTGGGAGATCAAACATTATAAAATGTAACCTCTATCATTGTAATTGATATCCTAAATGAATTCTTAATTTCTATATATTATTATTCGGTGTTTATTTCTCATATTATTTTGCATTTTTTATCACCACTAACATTGCAGGTAGAGGATTTTCTTTTTCTTGTCCATGTTGGGATTTTGGATTTCTTAGATTTTTCTCTTTGCTTGCTTCATCTTGAAGATCAAATAAAAATGAAAATCACTCTCCACATATTCTCCTTTTTGTCTTATTTTCTCCTTTTTACATCACATTTTCCCTTCCTTGTGTGTTTGTTCTCATCAAAATTCCACATTTGGTTTTGGGCTTAAAAGAACCTCTTACATCCTTTCTTGTAAATCTAGTATAAGTAGGGGTTTAATTGGTTGCATTTCACATTCTATCACACACAACAAAACTCACACATTAATCCACACATCAAGACATCCCTTACCATGTGTGGCGGTTGATATTTCATCACCCAACAAGAAATCTACTGCAATTTTCTGGCTGCGTTATAAATTCTACATAGATTCGGGCCTTGTGCACCTTCAGGTATATCAAGGACTCCCCATAAAAAACTATTTAAAACCAATTTTATATTTTCATTTCTTAGGTACCTTTGTTATCCATTTCCCCTTTTATTTTTCAAATTTTTTAATTAATCAAGATAAAGAAAACATTGCATGCTTGAATTGTTTGTCTTAATCAAAGTGTAGCTATCATTTTCTTGTTTTCTTAATGTTTGTTTATCACATGCTATGTAGCTAATAAAATAGAAAAAAATCTTTCATAAAACAATCCCATAATATCATCCCAATCAACTTCCATTGTGGCCATTGGAACATCCATGCCTATGGTTACATCTTTCATGGTCACCCAACCTTTGATAATCAATGTGCCTCATCAATGACCTCTTATTCAAACCACCACCTATGATGAAACCAATCCTTTCTTACATCATCAATGCATCCCATATAGGCCGGCCACTCCTCCAACCGTTGTGTCGATTGAAGTTTTTGGGCCTCCCATTATCCCTCGCGGTAGTGTAGAATTCCACAATCTTCTCGATGCTAATCCCATAGCCCTCCATGATTACCTTCTCGGGAAGTCAACCTAACTTCCTATTGATGGGAAATTATACGCACCCAAAATTGCATGTGCTACATTTTTGGAAATAGTTCAAAGTCCCCTATGATTATTATTATATTTTCTAATGGTTTTCAAGTCCTATTTTCTATTTGCAGTGTATATTTTTGGCTTAGTATGTTTTCCTTAGTCATATCCATGCTTACGGAACCACGAAAATGGTTACACAACCACGAGTTTTGTTATGTAACCACCTCATTAAATACATGATTTCGGTCTACACAGCACAGAGTAGTCCTATTTATTTTGACCAAGACTTCCCATGAGTGATTTGGATGCATGTTAATTTCTTCCAAATCACCGTTTGTGCACATTTCTTGGTCAAATTGGTTTTTTCTTGTCTTGATAGATACGTACCAACTTCCTCTTTCTCTTATATTGTTAATTAAGAGTTAACTTCCCCTCCTTTGAATGAGCTGGAATTCCTTGGTTGCGAGATGGATTAGACCATTTCCTATCCTATGTTCTATAAAATTTAAGTTTTTTCCCAAAGCGTTGGCCTGAGATTTTTTTTGTGAATTACATTGTTATGATGTTGTAATCTTACTAGGAAATACAAAATCAATCCATTTCTCTTATGTTTGTTATTCTCCTACCCACATTGCTACCAGACTGCCTATAAGCCACCACTTCTCTAGCACTTCTTCATTGCTTGTTCTATATTACCCATCATAGTTTCTTGGATTCACCTAAGGATTAAAGTTGGTAAAGAAACTAAGGGGATATTAGAGTAAACCATCACTGGCTTTACCACTGTTCTGTAAATTCCAGTGGGTTTGTACTTAAATTATTTGAAGCTTTAATAAAATTTGTATTTGTTAAAATAGGAATAATTCATTGTTTTGATTGTAGAATTATCGAAGCCAAAAATTTCATCACTTCCCGAATGTATTTATTTTATTTCTAGTATTTATTTCAAAAAATTTCTTGCATACATATTCCCTTGATAAATTCTTCCGGCTTATCCCTGTGGATCTTCTTGGAAATTTAGTTGGAGGAAGAAGTGAAGAAATCCTTGCACATATTTTATTTCTTTTAATTAGTTTATATTTACTCTGTTGGGAAAGTTTGTAGGGTAAAGAGGAAATTTCTTCGAGAATATTTCCCTTTCCAAAAAAGTTTAGGAAGAAAATTTTCAGAGAAGAAGTTTATTTTATTTTATTAAGATTAATAATTTTCAAACACATTTTTTTAAAATAGAATTTTTGACAACCCCTGCAACAGAGGAATAACAACATCCAACGGTTCTTTGTTTTAGTTTATTTTATTAGAAGTTGTAGTATTTTATTTTAATTAGTTTCGTATCGTAGAATAGTTTATTTCTTTCTTTCATTTAAAATATAAAAAATATAAAAATATGTCATTTATTTAATTAGTTTCTTTTGATTAATTTCTTTCTTAGAAAAATATAATATATTAGTTTGTTACTTTATTTTGGTTAATTAATCAGAATAAATTTAGCTAATTAAAACACACTTGTCTTTTTATTTAAGATATATTTAATTTTATTAATTAATAAACAAACTTTTAACGTAGCTTAGTATTCAAATCAAACTAAACACTAAATCAAATAATAGGAACTTACGCTACCTTCTTATAGCCTCCTAATTCTCCTTTTTCCAATTCAACTACTAGGAACTCACATTACCTAATATTAGTCCTTGATTCTTAGATAGTTTCCATAAGTATTCCCTCAATCTTACATATTCCGGCTCTCCCATCATGACCTCGAGAGGTTGAGTGTGTCAAAAATCTTTTGTTTATTTTTAGGTATACAAAATTGGTGAACACAACTTGAAGGACTATTTCCTTCTTACCTTTCCATTTCTTCCCCTATTTTGGTAGGTATTTTATACTTCCTATAATATTTATGGTAGAGAGTTTGGTGGGACATTTGGATTTGATAGATATTACACCAATGTTAATCCACAACAATCCCCTTCCCTTTCTAGATGGGATGATAATTACACAAAAAATGTGTAAACCTCCTCTAGCTACGTCCCAAACCCCACTAGTCATGTGAGAATAGAGGAGGTTGATCAACCTTTTAACATGTAATATAATCAACCCAATTCAAGCAACATGGTTTTCAGGGGTAGAACAAATCCTTACCCTAGAGTCTTATCAAGACATCACATTACCATGAAATCAACACAAGATGAAATTTTTGCATGAATTTCTAATCCTCTTCACAAAATAGACGAGTCCTTATATAGGATGAAGATTCATGATTCAGAACTATTTAATAACAATGTATCAACAACCTATCTTAAGACTCCTAATTTTAAGGAAAACAAGAATGAAAATGTTGAACAATTCATAAGAGGATATTAGGTACCCTCTTAACCAAACCATACACATCACGCACCCAAATAAGGGACTCAATCCTCACCTCATGATGTTATTTACACTTTAGTATGGAGGATTAGAGAACTATATACTGCCCACCCTTCACAAATGACCTATGCAGTAGGAAAAAACATGGGGAATCCCATCGACAACAAATGGTACACCCCTATCAATGCACAATGAATGCAACATCCTCTACAACAAGGATATCCTTTCCAGTCAAATCTGGGTGATCTTATCATAAGATCTAACACCCTAGAGATGGGCTCTCATGCCTCTCATGCTTAGCCTATGCAAGGGCATGCCGAGAAGTTTGTTTTTGAATACCGCTACATCAATAAATGTGACATTCCATGATTTCATGTCCATGAGCCAATTTCCTAGTGTTGTTCCACCTTACCTACATATGTATGCAAAGTCCCCCAGATGGACCCATATACCTTCCCTACTCCTTATACGCCATATCAAGGAGCTCCATATGTTCCAGAAAACACCTACACTATAATCTATCCAACTCCTCCTCCTCCACCTCCTCACTAAGGATCTTTAATGGTGGAATATTATGCAATGGGTACTTACGCTGAGTATTTGAAATAACCCCTTAAATTTACCATATGGGGTGTCATGCTTCCATGCCAATTTCCCAATCTTCCTAAATTTAAGGGAAAAGGATATCCAAACACTCATATCAAGGCCCATGCTACTCGCTTATTAGGGAATTGTTTCCTATGGATGTTGTAGTAGATAATTTTTTTCTAAAGACCCTTGAAGGGATTTCCCTAGATGGGTAGTATCATATTTTGAAAGCTTCCATACATTCCAATAAACAACTTGTTTCCAAATTCATCAGAGCATTTGATATGAAGAAGTTACTTTGAATAGGGATTAGGGCGTTTCTACATATCAAGTAGGAGTAAAATGAATTTTCTGCCCATTTCATTTAGAGATGGCCTAAAGTTCTTTACTCCTCTACAAGTACACCTAACATGGACCATATGTAAATTTGTGATCTTTTCCTTCACTCTATCAATCGAGAGACCAAGAAATAAGTCCAAAAGTTCCCTTTCGGTGAGTTACGAAGAAGTGTTGGAGGAGTACGCTTCAAATTGACAAAGCCACTATTGATAGAGGGTGTAAGACCTATAGTCTTAATGGGAAATCAATGAATCCTAATAAAAATATGCAAACCATAAAAATAATGTAGCCAAAAACCAAGGCCATAAGGTCTTGAGTTGTAATTACAATGTTACTGATGGATGGTGTTACTAATCAAACAAAGAACATTGGTTTTACAAATAATGGTAACACTAACAATAAAAATAACAATAATAACATGGAAAATCAAAGAGGCCCTAGTTTTATTTCCTTTTTTGTTTCCTCCATGAAAATAATCAATTTCAACATCCCCTCGCCGATAAGTTAAAACCTAAGGCCCAAACTAGTACCAAAACTCTGGCCAAGGGGAAATTAATTATGGTTACAACAACCAGTTTTAGAACTATAACTAGGGTTATAGTCAACAAAAAAAATTAAATCAAAGGCCAAGTGATTACGACCTCAATATTTACTAAGGTTTTCATCTTTGTTATTGGTCGTGATGATAAAACTTATAGGACTGCAACAAGTTCATTCAAAGGATCCATGAAAATCGAGGCGAGATCGGTGTAGACATGTTCTTAGAAAATCTTGAAGAAACCTCACATCTTACTCATATAGGACCCATCGCACCTTAGAATGCAAACCTAGGCATTTATTAGGACCCATTCCCTAAGTGTCCTGAAGATGTTAAGGTGAATATTCAAAACATAAACAAGGGCATCCCTATTGGGAACAATGACCATGAGGCCTCAAATTCTGATAACTCTCGAGTTTCTCTTAACCTTGGCTCAAATAAAAATACAAAGATTTTGGGATTAGTTGAGCTAGAGGTTGAACCAAAAATTAATACAATAACAAGACAAGGGAATATGTTTTGCAACCTCTCCTGCTCATTATTTCTTGTAGGATGACATTCCTACAATCTCAAAACTAGTGGGAGATTATGATTTGATATCAGATTTAAACAAGAACTTTTCTCACATTTCATTTCTAGATAAAATTGAAGAATTCCCTTGTGTATTGTTTTGTATTTATTGATGCATTGGGTTTTGATCATGTAATACATGTTACGCCTCCTCTTGAAGCTCAAATAAATCATATTTATTTTTAAATACATCCTCCAAAAAATAGTGATAGGGATATTGGGTTTGTTATCGATTTAAACAAGATTCCATCTGACACCGAAATAACCCAAAGAGATGATCTTGCATTATATATACAAACATGGGTTTATAACAATTGCATCAAGAGAGCCATGATCGATGTTGGGGTTCTTTATGAATATGGTTCCCTTCTATTTCTTAATGAAGTTTGGATATGGGGACACTAATTTTTCCTCTACTAGACACACATTACAAGGGTAAAAAAATCTTAAGCCTACCTCAATTGGAACTATGTTCTTCTTGTTTCCCTTAGGATGAAAACCATCTTGAATTAGTTCTACATAATTTACAAGGAGACAAATTATAACATGATCCTGGGTAGGCCTTGGATTCATCAAATGAAGGAAATTCCTTCAACTTTGTTCCAAGAAGTTGGATTTCTCTATTTGGGAAAGATCCTCATTGATCAAGGGACCCTAAACCCTTCAACATACATATGGAGAATATCAAGAAGAAACCATGAGTCCATTCAGAATACGATTTCCCTATAAATCAGTTAAATAAACCACTTTCATCGAAATAATTGGTCGTGACCCCCGAATGTTCGAAAAATGAGGCTAATGACCCAAAAACATTTGAGGTGGCCAAAATTGATAAGGGTAATATTTTACCTAATTTGTTTCTAGTGAAAATTGAATAGGAAATAGGTTAGGAGGAATACTTGTGATATGTAGGTTGAAGGTTGAATGTGCACATTAATTAATTTCTGATCCAAGATGATCATGAAGAACTCCCCTTTAGCTAGGATGAGCGAGCCATATGAGAAACACAACAAGAATCCCAAATAGTATTAGTAATATAGGTTAGTGGACTACCTAGTGAGTGCTATATCTAGGAAGCAAGGTACTTCCTAGAAGGCTGTCAATCCACTTTCAAATATAAATTAATATTGCAAATATCATGAAGTAAGGAAATCCTACTATAGTTATACAATTTAGGTATCTCATGTAAATAAAATAAGAAAATATAATCTAATGACAAGGCTATGATTAAATTTGGAGGTTTGGTAGGTTATTCTAGGTTTTATAGGTCTTATAAGGGTCTAGGGTTGATTGGGTAAGGTCTAGGTTAGTTTTAGTTGATCGAGAGGCTTTTTGGTCAAAAGGAACAAAATGAAATAGAGACTGATATCATTCAGGTGATCGATGTTGGTATAGAGGTGAAATCGACAATGGTTAGGTAACTTGTGTTGGTAGAGGAAATTGAAAATAATTTGATAAAAATGATTTTTTAGGATTCTTTGTCATTACACAAAGAGTGAGAAGGGTGTGGTTAAGTTTGTAATATTACTCTGAAGACTCAGGAATAGAGAGAGGGAAGTCACGGAAGGAAAACATGATATAGGTGGTTGGGTTGGTAGATTAGCAAGGAGGTGGAGATAAAGGAATACATGTAGAAATAAAGTATAATGAAATAAGTAAGTAATCTATACTTTAAGCAAGCATAATATGATAGAAATAACAGATACTTACTTGCCTTTACAGATCTGGTAGATGAAGGTGGATGGTAGTTGATGCGTGAAGAGATTGTTGAGTCATTTCCATGGAAGTACTCCCATATGTTCCCATGAGTATTCCAATACTCTAGAAGGAGAATCAGATGCTTTCTTCAGCTTGTGGTTGAGTATTTTGTGCCATCTGGAATGGTGAGAGGCTTTGGATTCATGCTTGAATGCAATAGTTCTCCCCAAATTAAAAATGAACAAACACTGGGTTAAAGGCTGTAAATTTATATATAAAGTAACCGATGGCGGTTAGGTGACCGGCACCTTGGTTGAGGGATAGACATCATCGGTAAGGGCCGGTAAGTCTAGGTTTACCAAAAATAGGTAGATCTTCCTAGATTTGGCATGTTTTCCAAGTTGAGTCTGCTTAGGAAAGTGAAGTTCTTATTAGAAAAGGTAGGAAGGTCATAGAAGAAGTCTAATTAGGTTTGAGAATAATTCTTAGTTAGTTACATCAAGTGGTGACTCAACATTGGGAGTGATGACTCAGTGCTAAGAGTGATGACTTGGTCATTGTGAGTTAAATGCCCCTGAGATGGGTTCAAAATGAGGTGTAATTATGAGGTGGGGGTGTGAGGGTGAAATTTATTTAATTAAAATAATTAAATTAATTAATAATGTGAAGGTGGATATATTAGTAATAATTATTAATGAGGCCATGGTGTGTTTAATTAATCAAAAGGTACCAAGGGGAGTGTCACCCAAATATGGTGTCTACATTTTCTCCTTTTTTCACGTAGTTTATATTGATAAGAGATGTTGAAAAAAATAGGAAGTTGGTGCTTCAATTATAAGTGAGGTTAGGTTGCCCCAAATTTGGATTAAAGTGATCCCCATCAAACCAGAACCGATGGGGTAGGAAACAAATTCGGTGAAAGGTTGGACAAATAGGTTGTTAAGAAAAACAAGGGTGGATGGGTTGAAGGTAAGGCTAATGGCCGAGTCGGGTAATAGGTAATGGAAATCAAATGCATGTAGTTGAAGATCTTACAAACTCTACTTTGTCAAAGGTTGATAGGTTTATCCAAATGAGGTTAAAGTGGTTCATGTATGCAAGGTATAGGATATGGTCCTGAATCACAACTTTTATCCAAATTCCCCAACCCCCAAAATATTGGATCAACCATGAACCTGCATACAAAGAACCAAAGAAATCACATTCAAATCCTGTAAATAGGGGTCGAGGGAATCTACAATGGAGTGGCGGGACCTGCGAAAGATCAAACAACCTTGCACAGGAGAAATTCAAAAAACGGCTCTATTGAATGAATATGTGCCTTAAATCCATTAAAAAAATTACAGGAAGGCTCAAAAATGGAATAGTAGGGTCGGGGAAGGAGGAGATAGTGTCAAAGAAGCCAGAAGCTCAAAAGAGAAGGAACGGAAAAGGTTTGAAGTCTTCGGGCTCTGAAACGGTTTAGAATTAGTCCAAAATTGACTAAGTATGGAGGAGACAAAGCAAATGCTGCCAAGTGTCCAAGCGGTGCACCTCCAAAGTTGAATCCAAAAAGGGAGACTTGAACAAGTGCCAAGCCCCCACATGTCCCAGTCCCAAATCAAGGGTAGAGTCAAATCTAAAAGTCAAAAGGCGAGACAGGCAGGCCTAAAAAGACTAAGTATAGAAGTGCTAGCAGAAGCTGCAACGCATCAGCATGGCACATCTCCAAAAGTTAATAAAAATCAGAGACCCAAATGAGCGTGGGCTTGCCACATTATCTAGGGTCTGAAAAGGTAAGGGATCCCATTAAAAAGTCTAAAGAACCTATGGAGGCTTCCACATGTCAACCCGATGCTTCTTCAAAGGAAAATCTTGAGCGGGATTTTAAGTGAGCGGAGCCTCCACGTGTCTAGTTTCATAAAGGGACAGGGTTGGGTTGGATAGTAAATGCATTGAGATAGACCGGGGAGGGAGCCATGTGTCCAAATGGTGCTAATTCAAGATTAGAATTAAGGAGGTTTTTCAAATAGCACTAGCCCTCCATGTGTCCATTTTCAAAAGGGGGTCATTAGCAAAACATATGTTCATCATTCCTTCAATGTATCATAGTTTTAATTTCTTGTATTCCTTTCATCCTTGTCTCCTTGGCAATATTATATTAGGTTTAGGAATAAATCCTTTGAAAATTTCACGTATGCACCTAAACAAAGGAATAGGAACCAACCTTAATCTAGAAATTTTTTCCATTTGTAAATTCTCACACTTTTGGGAAAACTCAATGTTATATAAATCGCATCAAATGAAAATTTTGAAACACCAAATATGAGAGGTCATTTGGTGTGCTTTGATTTTACACTAATATTTTTGGCATGCCCAGTGGGAGAAAGAAGTCTCCATCTTTATTACAGTAAGATTGATGTGCACTTGCTGTGATTCTAGATTTTAAGAAGTTTTAAAATTTTCACATCTGACAACTCCAAAAGGGACAAAATCCACTGGTTTCAGTAGTCCAAGCTTGCTAAGTTCATGAGAAGAATACAAACAAGGTCAAGAACTAGAGAAGAGGGACAATTTTTCCACCTACACTTGTCTCCAGACAGAAGGAGAAGGGGGAGAAGAGCCCAGAGATCTTCATCTCCACCAAACAGAGCCCTATCAACACCTCCTCCTAGTAGGTCATTCTTTCAATCAAGAAGGGTGCTCAGGCTGATCAAGATGGCACAACCAAATCCTTATGTTAGTTTCACTAGTAGCAGCCCACTTGCTCTTAATGCACAAAATCCAATCCCAGTGGTAGCATTAAAGAGCATCCCATATTTCACTGGGGAGAACAGACTTCTCCTAGTGACCACATTCAAGATATTGCAAATGTCTATGCAATCCATGAGATCACTGAGATGGAAATTACAGTTAAGTTGCTAGCCTCTTCACTCAAGGGCAAAGCTTCACAATGGTTCAGGAGCCTAGCAATAGGCTCTATTCAAAATTGGGACCATCTGTGTAGAGCTCTTTATGACCAGATTTGGAGAAAAGGAGATAACTTGTCCTTGTTGGAGCAACTGACAATGATCAAAAGAGCTCCTAATGAGCAGTTGACAGATTTCAACCTCATATTTCAAAGGACCTAGGATAGAGTTCCATTAGCTGTAAGGCCCATAGAAGCAGGTGCTTTCTTATACTTCCTTAGAGCTCTAAATTTTGATATTGCTTTAATGATTCAACAATAAGAGGCACAACCTTACCTGCAAATTATAGCCTTTCCATAGGGGCTAAGGATCGATTAATTCAGGCTGGAAAAATTTCTCCTAGGCCACCCATGCCTCTATACCTAGAGTTAGGAATCCCAAGCACTAGCCAAACACCCACATTAGCTCCTATACTACTCATAGGAATCAAATTTCAGCTGAAGCCTCCACCTCATCCTCTAACACCTCAAAAGTACTTCAGGATGTCATGAAATGACTTCATAACCTAGGGAATGAGTTAGTAACTATCAAGAGGTAATAGGCTCAGAGTTTTAGGCCATATCAGCCTCAAACGTAGTATCAGGCTAGACCCCCATATCAGCAAAAAAAGACCACCAGCTCAGGCTGTATATCAAATTCAAAACCAAGCACAACCTCAAGCTGCTAGACCTTTCAAGTCATATGATCCAAACATAGCTTCAACATCAAGGGAATTAGTTCCAACACAAAATAACATGGCACAAGAATATGATTGGTGTTTCCCATGCAATCAGCCACATAATCAATCAATGTGCTTCAATGGTATACTAAACTAAGCCTTTATGGTACAGACCACTGGTGTGTCACAAGAATCTAGCCAAGAATAAAATTTGCTTCAAGTGAAACTATGCTTGTCAATTGGAAAGCTAAAGACTTCTGTAGAACGAATCAGTCTCCTTCTCAAAGTATAGCTTCTAATACATGGTCCAAGAAGAGAAATATTGGAGAAGGATAGTCACCAAACTCAGGTAATCCTCAATCCTCCATTTCTCCACAAGGTATTGGCATTCAAAATGTAACTCCCAATATGCAGATTCAATCCAAACCACCTTCCAAATCTACTCAAGCACTGGTTGTAACGACCCATGTGTAAGAGAAAAATGTGCCGGGAAAGGGTAGTAGAAGGATAGCTCATTTAATATCATTGAGAAAATGAAGAAGACAAATGTGAACATTTCACTGTGGGAGTCACTGGCCATTCCGAGCAGAGAGGATCTATTGTAGACTACCATGGCCAATTGGTCAAGCTCAAATAATTCCCCTAGCTAGCAAGAGAAAGTGTTTGCCAATGCAGCTCAACCTGAGGGAAACCATGGAGGAAAATAAGGTAAGAATCTAAAGCCTCCTCCATTCTATGTTTCATTGATCATTGGGGACAAATTGGTACATAATTACATGATTGATTTGGGGGCAAGTAGTTTTGTAATTCCCAAACAAATAGCTCGATCAACTGGGTCTTCAATACAAAGTCATCTCCAAAGGGGTAGTGCAATTAGATGGGACAATAGTGAAAACTATTGGAGTCATCAAGGATCTGAGCCTCACACTGCATGCCTACCCCAATGTGACTGTATTGCAGAACATATCAGTCATAGACTTGCCACCACATTTTGCATTATGTTTGTCCAAGGACTTCACTGCCAAAATTAGAGGTTATTTGTCTACTGATTGGTCGCATATGCTTTTAGAACAAGGTATGGAGCTAAGGCCATAATCAGATCTGAGCCCATAGCAGATTACCATATTGAGTCTTATGTACCTAGCCCGATCAATGCCAATTGTTCAGCCTTTGATCAGGAGGACCTCCTAAGCACTTGTGAAGCAGATACCAAGGTGGGGTGTATCCCAGACTTGACTCTCGATGAATGGGAGAACAAAATACATGCTTTTGACCCCTATAAGGAGATGGAAGAATTTGATCTAGGATTTTACTACCTATATGAGGATAATCATCCTCTTCTTGACATCATTAAACTAGAACACAAAGATAATAATGAAGTATGGCAATTGTTATTTGATGGATTGAGAAGTAGGCAAGAAGCTAGAGGAGGAGCTATGATTGTGTCCCCAAGGTATGAGATACTAATCAGCTTTTCATTTCCAATTTTCCTATTCAAACAATGCAAAGCAGAATATGAGGCTTTGGTTCATGGATTGCATTAGGCAAGAAGATGAGGAATCAAGAACTTATAAGCATTTGGTGACAATGAACTAGTTGCTAATCAAGTTAGAGGACAAAATTTTGTCAAGAAATACCTTCTCAAGAGCTACAAGAATAGGGTATGGGATCTCATTAAGGATTTTTAAGCCTTCAACATTGTGTCCATACCCAAGAAGGAGAATGAAGATGTTGATAGGCTTGTAGTAGTTGGAGCAATATTTGATGTGGTTGACAACATCAAGAGGGACAAAGGATAGCCACATATCCATGTGATTGTGAGGCTAGCAATGCCAGATAACAACACATGCTAGCAGGTGTTTGAGAATGATCAGCAGATCATCAATTTCTTGTAAGAGGAAGATGAATTCTCATATAAGAATCAGGAAAAATTAGAGTAGAAATATGGAGATCAAGTAATGTAGCTGCATACAAACAATTTTCCCAAAGGTTTGGTGACATTAGAATCTATCTTCAATCCTAATGATCAATTTCGAAAAGAGAAGGCTAACATACAAATCAAAGGAGAAGATTCAAAGTCAATTCTAGTTGGAAAAGGAAAAACACTTCAAATTGGAAAAGTGGCCACCGAGAAAGAAAGGTATGAATTCATGAAACTTTTCCAAGATTTTCCAGATGTATTTCTTTGGGAGCTATGAAGACCTAATTGGGTTGAATCAAGCTAGCACAACACACAATTGAACTAGATCTAGATGCTAAGCCCATCAGGAAAAAGTAGAGACCAATCAATCCACACATTGAACCTCTAATGAAGAAAGAGCTAAACAAGATGATAGAGGCAAGTATTATATTTCCAATCAAACACTCAAGCTAGGTTACAAATTTGGTCCCATTCAGGAAGAAGAATGGAGAGATTAGGTTATGTGTAGACTTTTGAGACTTGAACAAAGCATCTCTCAAAGACCACTACCCACTCCCCTCAATGGAGCATATTTTGCAAGTGGTGTCTAGATCAAAGAGATTCTCCCTCCTAGATGGCTACTCAGGGTATAACCAGATAATGGTGAAAGAATATGATCAGTTCAAAATGGATTTCACCACCAAATGGGGCACCTATGCCTACAGAAAAATGCCATTTGGATTGTCTAATGTTAGAGCCACTTTCCAAAGGGTAATGGATACAACATTCAAAGGGTTGATCAAAAAAATAGTACTGATATATCTGGATGACATCATTGTGTTCTCCAAAAATGTAGCAGATCACCTTTTTCACCTAAGACAGGTATTTCAGATATGTAGGAGATTGGGTATCATTGAACCCTAAAAATGCATATTTTTGGCCCATGAGGGTAGGATTCTAGGCCATATTGTGTCAAAGGAGGGTTTGGTAATTGACCTAGAGAGGGTTGAAGTAATAAGAGCATTTCCATTACCAATCCATAAGAAATATCTTCAAAGCTTATTAGGAAAGATCAATTTTGTCCACAAGTTTGTACCAGATTTTGTTGCCCTTATCAAGCTAATAACGTTGATGTTGAAGAAGAGTTTGGCATTTAGGTGGAAAACTAAAGGAAGATCAATATTTAAGGTCATTAAAGAAGCTATATCACAAGCTCTAACTCTCGTGAATCCATAC
The DNA here is from genome assembly GCA_018340775.1 of Taxus wallichiana var. yunnanensis. Lineage (NCBI taxonomy): Eukaryota > Viridiplantae > Streptophyta > Pinopsida > Cupressales > Taxaceae > Taxus > Taxus wallichiana. The sequence goes on along the minus strand of CM031242.1, from coordinate 155,233,738 downwards.
TTCTCTAAGGACTTCATACTATATGTCTTTGGTGGCGGTGACACAATTTATGTAATCTTAGTACAATAAGAACAAAGAGGGTACAGAGCAACCAATTTCCTTCTTTAGCCAAGGTCTAGAATATTATGATTTGATATACTCCATCATCAAAAATCACGTCCTTATAGTGATCAGAGGGTTAACGAAGTTTAAACATCGGTTTCAAACAATAAAATCCAACAATTAATCTCCCATCCAAGAGTTAATGACTTCATTTTCAGCAAGGATATGAATGAAGAACATGCAGGATGGATCACTTGTGCAATGGAGTATGACATTGAGATCAAGGTTACTAATCTGGTCCATGGTAAGGGATTGTGTGAACAAGCGGCCTTGAGTCAACAAGATGAAGAAAACAAAGTGAAAGGGAAGTTGTTTTTGTCTTGCAGAATAGTCAATCCGAAGAAATTGATGATGTGCCCACTCCTTGTTAGACTCAGAACATTATACACTTCCTAAAAATAGGCATATGCCCTCCAGAAATGAGTAAAAAAAAAAGAGGAGACACTTCAAACTACAGGCCATCCCATATGTGCTTATTGATGGCATCTTGTTCAAAAGGGACATCAATGGCATTCTATTAAGATGCATTGAGACAAATCAGATTGAGAGAATGTTATAAGAGTTCCATGTTAGATCAGTGGATGCCATTTTGCTCCATGGGTGACAACACTCAAGATCATGAAGGTGGGTTATTATTGGCCCAGGGTGTTTAGTGAATGCTATGCATGGATAAAAAAGTGCAAGAACTGTGTGTTCTTCATAGGCAAAGAAAGGCTAGTAGCACTTCCATTGCACCTAATTTAAGTTGACCAATGATTCATGCAATGGGGATTGGAATTCATTGGGGTCATCAATCCAAATCGAGCCAAGTCCATAAATGGATTATGATAGCAATAGATTTTTCACCAAGTGTACCGAGGCAATGGCACTCAAAGAAGCTAATAAGTATAGCATACTAGATTTGTATGAAGGGATAAGCGACTAGATTTGGAGTTCCAACCACCATTATATCAGATAATGAATTTGCATTCATAGGTTCCAAAATCACATAATGGGTCATTAGGAAAGGGATTTACTTGAGCACTTCATCAAATTATTACCCTTAAGGTAATGGCCAAGATGAGTCCACAAACAAGAACCTGCTAAAATTGTCACAAGAACTCTTGATGAAAATAAGAGAGCTTGGCACACAAAACTCAAATAAGCCTTATGGGCTGATAGGAAAACACCCAAGAGGTCTATAGGTAGCTCTCCATTCAAACTTGTCTATGGGAAAGAGGCAGTGTTGCCTATATCACTTGAGTTTCCAGCATTGGAACTCATGAAGCAATTGGAGATGTCTGAGTTGTAACTAATGGATGCTAGATATGCAAAAATGATGGAATTGGAAGAAACCAGAGAGCATGCACTTCAAACAATGGAGAAGGATCAGGTCTCAATCAAGATATGCTTTGATAAGAAATAAAAAACAAGAACTTTTCAAGAAGGAGACCTAGTTTTGAAATGGGATGCAGATCCGGCAAAGCTAGGAAAACACTCCAAATTTGATGCCATATGGAGTGGCCCTTACATGATCACAGAGTGTAAGAGTAGCAATGCCTTCCAGCTAGCTAAATTGGATGGTAAAAATTGTAGATCCCAGTAAATGGGATCCATCTCAAACATTGCTACTGAGTGGGAAGTTTCCACCCCTATAAATATTAGCATAGGATTTTATTTCCCTAAGTGTATATGCACGTTGTTTTGTTTTAGTGTAGTTTTTGTTTCCCTAAGTGTTGTGGCCCAGATTCTTTGTTGCTCTAAGTTGTGTTGTTACATAGTACAACATTCCTCCAAGTGGATGTGTTATCCCTTTCAGTATTCATAGTAGGGAAACTCATAGTTACATGTAATAGTTTCCATCTTCAAAAGAAAACAAATGTAGAGAAACTAAAATCCGTTTTCAAAATAGTCCATTTAGGGACAGTCGAAAGCCCCGAGTTGAATCAATTTTCTACTTTGAGAAACCATTTTCTCAATATTTCTTATGAAAATTGAGACTACATATGGACGGGCTCGTGGATCAGAGGCAAGATCAGTACCAGGCCATCATTCTTGACTCCGTGCCCAATGGACATAATCGAAGCTGGTCCTCTCATCTAGCGAGGCGAGATGCCCCTGCAAGTCACCAAATTGCTATCCATATTTTGCCCCCCAGAAAAATATTGGATCATCCATGACCCCACACAAAAATAACCAAATAAATCATGCTCGAATCCTACAAACAATTTGTAGAGGGACTTTACAATGGAGTGGTGGGACATATGAAAGATTAAATGAACCTACGCAGGAGAAATTCAAAAAATGGATCTGTCGAGTAAGTATGTGCCTTAAATCCATTAAATAGAATACAGGAAGGCTCGAAATGAAATAGCAAGGTGAGGAAGGAGGAAATAGTGTCAAAGAAGCTAGAAGCTCAAAAGAGAAGGAACAGTGAAGGTTTGAAGTCTTTGGGCTCTAAGATAGTTCAAAACAAGTCCAAAATTGACTAAGTATGGAGGAGACAGCAAACATTGCCAAGTGTCCAAGTGGCGTACCTCCAAAGTTGAATCCAAAAAGGGAGAATTAAATAAGTGCTAGGCCCCCACATGTCCCGGGCCCGAAGTAGGGGAAAAGTCAAAGCTAAAATTCAAAATGTGTATAGGGTGGGACTAAAAAGACTAAGTATATAAGTGCTAGCAGAAGCCACCACACATCAACTTGGTGCATCTCCAAAAGTTAATCAAAAATCGAGACCCAAATGAGTGTGGGCTCGCCACATTTTATAGTGTCCAAAAAGGTAAGGGAGGTGTTGAAAAGTCCAAAGAACCTGCGGAGGCTTCCACGTGTCAACCCAATACTCCTTCAAAGGAAAATCTTGAGTTATAAGTGTCCAAATGATGCTAATTCAAGAGAAGAATTAAGGGAGGGTTTACAAATAGTGCTAGCCCTCCACGTGTCTAGTTTCAAAAGGGGGCCATTTTTTGAACTGGTTTTCCTATTATTTTTATGCAGACTTTATTCAATTTCCAAATGGGTATATATTTTGACTCAAGGCTCAAAATCCAAAGAAATCAAGCACCGTTGGAAATATCTCACCTCGCCTCGTCTACATGCCATGGAGATCTCAAGAAAAAAATTTGGAGAGATTAGGTGGGGAAAATGAAGAAACGTCTTTAGGCCATTAATGGAGGATCTATTTTCCCCAACAACCAGATCGATTCGATCGATTCGCCGTTTCCTCCTTGAAGCACCGAACCATTCATTGATGTAGTCAAGATAGATTTGGGGCTAGATTTTGTAGGAGGTATTGATAGCAGATGGTTGAGCTTTGAACTTTTTTCTCGCTTCTCTCTCTTTATTCCCTTTATGTTGAATCTATAAAAGTAGGTTTGGGACTCATTGTAAAGGGTGGACATTCTTCTATTTTGTAGGCTCCCCTTTTCCTTTGGAAAATGAATTCATGGAGTTTTAGACATTCCATTATATTTGTTGGTCGTCAAATAGGACTTTACGAAGAGCAATCGGGGGACAAGAAGTCCCTCCTCTTTAATGGGAGAGGTTCCCTTATTCGAAATGAACTTATTTACAAATGTACAAAACATGATTTCTTTGGTTAAACTTGGATATTACGAAAGTGTTTTCAATGAGGATGTTCAAGTAAAAGACGAGAGGAATGAGAAGACGAGAATGAGCAGAAAGGCAACATGCAGAATTATAGAGAATCAGAGTAATTCATTATGTATGTGAAGTTACAGTGAATCGAAACAAGATCATTTGCATCGTATGAATAAGATGAAACTTAAAGACACAAAGTTCTGTAAATAACACCCTTCGGATTCATTAATCAAGGACACAAAGTTCCTTCTTGGTTATACAAGATCGCTGTGCTTGCAAAATTTGGAAAAGTATGCAACCAGTGAGACTAACAAATCATTAACAAATGATCTTCACAAACATTAAACGAAAGCTCAGAGATAACGGAGATTAGATAGACAAAGAATGGAAAGCCCTTTTGTATTGATTTCTTTGTAATCTATTTACACTTTCAGAAAATATGCCAAGTTCTTCCTCCTTTGAATGGCGTAAAGAAGGCCATTATATAGCTTACAAATTAGTTACTCTTCGTAACCACTTCTTTAACCAAGAACAGTTAAGGACCACCAATTACAATACCTTAACTTCTTACAAAGAAAACGGAAAAAGAAAGGGAAGAAGAGAAAAGAACAAGGAGAAGAAGACAGGTGGCCAGTCACTGAGAGGGACCCACCGACTTCAGAATCTGCTGCTTGAATTTCCTTAACGCCTCAGCTATGTCTCTGCCATGAGGGACTGACGTGTTGGCCGTTGACTGAGTCCAAAATCCAAGACATTTCTCCATCTCTTTATCAAACTCGACATGAGTATGATAATCTTTATTTGCTTCTCCAACGGCAGATTGAAGAGAGCAGATTTCCTTCATTTTCTCTTTGGAGATTGAGCTTTCCTTGAATAGATTATCTTTGACATAAGCTCTGAATTGAGCTTTAATTTCTTGCAAGGAACGGGACACACCAAAAGTTTCATCTTGAAGATGACAATGAATATCCTTGAAAACTGATATAACCAGTGTCTTGAAAGCTTCACCTTTCGCCTAACCTGTTCTTTAGTTCTCCCAAAGCCTACTCCAAAACTTTGATCTTCCATATTAATAGCAACTAGGAGGACAGAACCGCAAACCAGGCTCGGAAAGGAATTTCAGAGGGAGGGGACACGCGCAGGTTTTCAAATTATAAGGGTTCGAGCAAGGGTAGCATGGAAACAATGTAAGAATTGAAAAGGTGGCTTGCTCGTTACATAGTCGTTGAGGAGAGAGAAGGGTGATCAATGCACATTTAATGCATACCCATCAATTTGAATAAGCAGGATATTCGGGTAGAGTGGCAAAAACTGGTACGAATGACACTTGGTTCACTTGGGACATGTGAGACACGAATGCGCGAAACACACGGCTCAGCCGATTCGGGCGAAACAGGGAGAAGACGCACAAATGCATTTTGGGACATTTGGGACGAAAACGCGTGAAGTACGCGGTTCGGGTGTTTCGACCGAAAATGGAACAAAAGGCCCGTTTGAACTTGGGACATTTGGGACACGAAAGAGCGAAGTACGCGGTTCGGGTGTTTCGGCTGAAAATGGAACAAATTGCACTTTTTGACTTGGGACATTTGGGACAAAAAGTTCCGAAGTACGCGGTTCGGGTGTTTCGGCCGAAAATGGAACAACTTGCACTTTTTGACTTGGGACATTTGGGACAAAAAGTTCCGAAGTAAGTGACTCGGGCGGTTCGGGTAAAAATGGAACAACTCGCACGAAAATTTTGGGACACTTGGAACATGAAAGAGTGAAGTACACGGTTCGAGGATTTCGGCCAATCGGGGAACAGAGCACAATTTTGAACTCAGGAAAGTTGGGACGAAAAGCTTCGACGGGCCCAAAAATGGAACAACTTCGGGGATTTCGGCCGATCGGGGAACAGAGCGCACTTCGGAACTTGGGACACGTGGGACAAAAATGTTCGACAAGCCCGAAATACATACAAAATGACCAAAACCGTAGACTTTTCTCAATTTCATGACTTCGGTACATTAGAGAAAACACTTAAACTCAAAATTTTGAAAATTTTTTACTTTCATCAGAGCAGGGAATTTTGAGTGGACAACAGCTGGCTCCTTCTGGGGATGACTTGGCATGAATTCAAGGAATGAGACAAGGCAAGAACTTAGACAAACTCGGGGAAGCAGACCAGTACCTTATCCATTGGGCAACGGAGTCAAAAACAGACCAATACAGAGGGCAACACACCAAAACAAAAAGGAAAGAAAAGCAAAAACGCTGTACAGAATATACAAGGGACTCCCTAATCACCTAGGACTTGAACAACTTGAGATACTGCCCACTATAAGGAAGTGGGAGAGAAGAACCATCCATGTAATCAAGATAAAAGGAATTCTCACCAGCAAAGTGTCTGATCTTGAAAGGTCCGAGCCACAGGGAATCAAACTTTCCATGGCTGCCACGAGGTTCATGTCTTTTGTCCCATAACAGCACGGTGTCTCCAACTTGGAAATCTCTGAACCTAGCTTTCTTGTCAAACAGGACCTTTACCTTCTGCTGGTGAACAGATATCCTATCAGCAACCATCAATCTGTCCTCATTCAGTTTGTGTAGGTACATAATTCTCTTGTCCAAAGCATCTCTGAAACTAGTATCTTCAATGGCCTTCATTAGGTGTAAGGCTGGCAGTTCCACTGTCACTGGAAATTGAGCTTCTACTCCATATACCACTTGAAAAGGAGACATTCCAATAGCTCTCTTTGGTGTAATCCTGTCTGCCCAAAGAGCATCATAGAGCTTCTTGTGCCAGTTTCGTTGAGACTCATTGACCAACTTCCTTATGATAGTCACCAGATTTTTGTTAGTGGATTCTGCTTGCCCATTTCCCTGGGGGTAATAATCTGAAGAATGAGCCAGGGAGATGCCATACCCGTAGCAGAAATCCATTATCTCAGTTGAAGAGAAATTCGAAGCATTATCTGTTACAATCTTATTAGGTACACCATACCTTACCAAGATGTTCTCTTTAATGAAGCTGCACACCACTTCAGAAGTAGTACTCTTGACTGGAATAGCTTCCACCCATTTGGTGAAATAGTCAGTGGTAGTTAGCACATGAGTGTGACCAGCACTAGAAGCAGGATTAAGTGTACCAATGAAGTCCAAACCCCATTGTTGAAATGGTTCTTCAATCACAAGCGGCTTGAGAGGCAAAGAAGCCAATTTAGGTCTTCCCACAAAAGTCTGACAAGCCTCACATTTATCAACCCACTTGGATGCATCTCTGAACAAGGAAGGCCAGTAGTATCCTCCACGGAGTATCTTATGAGCTGTAACCGTTGATGAATAGTGCCCTCCACATGCCTGATCATGAAAAGCTGAGAGCAACTTTCTCTGTTGTTCCTTGTCCACACACTTCAAAAATCTCCCATCTAACCCACGCTTGAACAAAGCATTTTCCCACAATACATATTGCACTGACCTCAATTTAACAGTCCTCTTTTCTTTGGCAGTTAAATGAGAGGGGCATTCCCCATAGGTGAGAAAATGGGCGATGTCAGCATACCATTCATCAACTGAGCTAAGGAACAGAATGGTAGGAATGTCAGCTTTCTCCTCCCAAGAACTCATGTTTAGCTCCTTCAGCAATGAGCTCACAAAGGCCTTTTCCACGAACCAGCTTGGTCGGTTTGATGTCAATGTCATACTCTTGGACCTTAGCAACCCAGTTCCCTCTCTTGGATCCAAATTCTTGTTGTGTGAGAATTGACTTAACAGTTGTATCTGGAACCAGCACCATGGAGTGAGAGTTGAGGATATAAAACGCCGCTAACTTATGACTTTGACTTTGCAAAAGCATGCTTCTCCATCATGGTGTATTTCAACTCATGATCTTTCAGAATATATCTCATGAACACAATTGGGAGTTCATGCTCATTAGAGTCTTCTTGAGTTAAGACATAGCAAGGTATTATCGCCCAGCATAGCAATAGATGATGAAATCTTTGTTGAAATCAGGACAGGCTAAACAGGAGTTTTAGCAATAGCTCTCTTGATACCTTCAAAGGATTCCTTTCCTTCAGAAGACCAACCAAATTTTTGCTTCCCTTTCATCATCTGAGAAATATTCAAAGTTAACTCTGCAAAATCAGGGATGAATCTTCTCAAGAAATTTATCTTACCAAAGAAGGAGTGCACGCCCTTTTTGCTGGTTGGGAGAGGAATTTGTTGGATGGCTTGAACTCATTCAGGATCAATCCAGCCCTAATAACTTTCCCTCAGTGACACAAAAGACAGATTTTTTAGGGTTCAGAGAGATCCCATGCTCTCTGCATCTCAGCAGAACTGTCTCTAGGTGATCAAAATGATCCGCTCTTGTCTTGGAAAACACTGTCAGGTCATCAAGATATATGACAATACACTTCCCTTTCAAGCTTCCAAAATCCAGATCCATGGCTCTCTGAAAAGTGGCACCAGCATTAATGAGCCCAAAAGGCATCCTCTTGTAAGCAAAGGTACCCCAAGGAGTAGTGAAAGTTGTCTTGTGTTGATCTGCAGTATCAACCTCTACCTGATTGTATCCCGAGAATCCATCGAGCATGGATAACATTTCAGACCCTGTAACTACTTGCAAGACCTGATCCATCATAGGAAAAGGATAATTATCTTTCAAAGACGCCTGATTCAGGTTCCTGAAATCAACACAGATGCGGATCTCACCATTTTTCTTCCTAACAGGCACAATATTTGCAATCCATGTTGAATGGTGAATGGGAAAAATGATTTTAGCCTTCAACAACTTCTGAATTTCCTGAAAGATGGTGTCAGCTATTTTGGGATTATACTGCCTCTGTTTCTGCTTAAAAGGTTTAATTCCTGGTTTGAGAGGAATCGAGTGCTGCATATCTTTTGGTTTGAAAGCTTTCAAATCTTCATAAGAATAAGCAAGAACATCCTTATACCTCCTTAGAAGATCAATTGCTTTTCTCCTCTCATCTGTTGTGCAACATTTTCCAATGTTCACGAGCTTAGGGTCAGTAGAACTCCCAATATCAATCTTATCATACTCAGCTGATTGTTGAGGCCCAGTGGAAGCTCTAGATTTCACATACCTGTCATGTTTATCAAATAGTTCCTCCAAACTCACCAACCCTTTAGGAAGCTTGTTCCCCTTGAGTTTAATGCACCTTTCACGACTGTTTCTTCCCCTTGGGTGTTGCTTTGTCAAAGGGTACACTCTCACGAGGTAGGTTGTCACTTCCCTCAAAATACAAAGTTGTTCAAAATTACCCTTGAGTTCCAGGAAGGAAAGCAAATGTTGATCATCATTGAAAACCTGCCAGTTATTGGTGTTATCAGGTACACTAGGCTGATGGACCATTTCAATAGTGAACTTGTCTTGAGAGAAATCAGGATGAGGAATCGTGGCGACCCGAGACAACTAGTGAATCAGCCTGCTTTGTTCTTTTTCCCTAGGTACTACCTCAATAGAGAAAGCATCAAGGAATTCAATGGAATCCCAAACCTGATTTCGGTAATGTTTCAGCCTTCCATTTTTTACTTGAAAAAGGTTTCTGACCTGCTTTACAATCAACTCTGCATCACCACGAGCTAGAAGATTCTTTACCCCTTGTTCTTTGGCCACTTGCAGTCCAAGAATGAGAGCCTCATACTCTACTGTATTATTTGTATTTTCAAATGACAACTTAAATGAAAAAGGATGAAGGCTACCTTCAGGGTGACACCAACAAGACACTGGCTCCAGAACCAGCTGAGGAACAACTTCCATCAAACTCTAAAATCCAAACCCCATTAGGATCTTTAGGAGACACTTTTGGGGGTTGGATTTCATCAGGGGACATAATCATGTAGTTACCATGCCCCATATCCTCGTAGAGTATTTGTGCTCTAGGATCATCCGTTTTCTGCACAATATACTAGGATCAATGCTTTCGAGAAGCAACTTCTTCATTTTTCCATTGACAGGCATGAGTGCATGTGACCAGTCCATTTGGATTTCCCCACCCACGTCCTTACAAAAGTTCCTACTTAGCAACATCCCATATGAAGGGGGAATATATGCCACTAAGATGGTAGCCAATACTTTCTTCTCGGGCAAAGCAAAGAAAAAGCTACTTGTGCATCTTTAATTCTCCGACAGCCAGGGGCACTTCTTTACTCTCCATGGAGTAACAAGATCCATAAGTGCATGTGAGAGTTAGGCCTAAAGCATGAGCTACCTTACCAGGCATCACATTATCTGAGGCTCCTGAGTCAATGACACAATTACTGAGCCTATGGCCAGCTATAAGGAGTGTTACATAAAAAGGCTTGATTTTGTCATTAGGTGAGGTGACAGTGGCTACCAGACTAGGCTGTGGTGTAGAAGAAGGAGTAGGCAAAAGGCCTTTAGAGGTGGTCTTAGAGTGGGAATTAACAAATTGAATCATCTTGGCAAAAGCTTTGGGATGGGTTTGATAGTACTCAGCTTCTGAGATTTGGACCTTGGTCTTTTCGGAGTGATCGACAATATCAAAGGATCCGAGGAAGTGGACGGGCCATCATCATTCGGTACTCTAGGCTTATCAATTTTAGGAGAAAAAGAAGAAGCAATTTTAGTAGTAGGATTAATAGGACTCACCTTTGGTGTAGATGAGGTAGGGATAGGAGATCCTCTTTTTGCAATCACGGGAATAGTTGTCGACTGCTCCTTAGATTTCTTGATAGGTGTGTCAATTCTCCTCTCGACTTATGCTGCTTTGAGTCATGACAGCGAATGATTCGCTATTCATGTCCGCTACCACTTCATCATAATCATCTCCATCATCAATGCCCTCAGTGGTGAAGAAATTTACTCGAGATCCCTCAAGTTCGTCTGCTTCGTCATCAACTTCTCTCGCAAACTCTTCGCAAGCTTCGTTATCTTCATCGTCATCTGGTTCTTCCACCTCGTAGGTCACATTGACAGGGACTTTAACAGGAGGTCCTTCAAGTGCTAATCTTGTTTGAGAAGCAGGCAAACGATTTCTGGGCTGAAAATTTCTCCTTGGAACGTCTGCATAAGGAGCGTGCTGAGCCAATTGTTTCTTTATAGCAATAAGATCATTTGCAAGTTTTTGAACTAATGGATCAGTATTAGGTCTAGGGGTGGAAGAGGAAGAAGCAGCAGACTTAGATTTGGGAGGGTCTCTTCTCAACTTCCCTGACATGATCAAGTCATCCTCGATACTAACAGTGAGAGTTTGATCCTCGACCAATGTTGCGAGATTAGCCCTTCTTAGCGCATAACTAACTTTGGGTGATTGAGCATTTAGGAAGAAACATTTTTGAATTTGATCAATAGGTCGGGTAGGCTGCGGAATTTTATTGATCAATTTGTTGAACCGGGCCACAAATTCTCTTATGGGCTCTTGTGAATCTTTCTTTATCTGAGAGATTTGGGCTAGCAAGGCATGTACATCTTCTCGCCGGCTTGAAGCGGTTTTGAACCGAGTTCTCATTGTGTCCCGATCGGTGATAGTAACATCGGAAGGTGGTAGAACCAATCAAGAGCATTATCTTGTAACGTCTTGATGAAACGACCTTACGGAGACATCTTCATATTTGACTCCCCGAACTCCACAAGCAACAACGAAGGCTGCGATGTGTTCATCGGGATGCACTTTTCCATCGCCTTTGAATTTGGGAAGCTCTTCCGTTTACATTTGGGTAACTCATGTAAAAGGTGAGTAAGGGCCATGGGCCCGACACGATGACCCCATGGTAATGGCGCCACCATTCTTGGAAAAACGGCTTGGAGAGGGACTGCAACACCAACAAGAATCAAAGCTTGAAGATTAGGGCTAGCTGGCTCTGAAGAAAAACCACCTGTGGGAATTCTGTCTTGAATAGGTGGAGTGCTTGTCGAACGAGTCCTTCTATTTCTTGTTGAAGGGAAAGGAAAACCCTGCTGCTCCAAAAGCTGAAACTGAGAATCTTCAACACCAAGGGCCCTCCTCCCTCGAGTAAAACATGGAGTCACCAGATCAAAGGATGATCGAAAAATTACAGAACTGGAATATGATTTTCCCCAGCAGAGTCACCAAAAACTGTTGGTCGTCAAATAGGACTTTACGAAGAGCAACAGTCAGGGGACAAGAAGTCCCTCCTCTTTAATGGGAGAGGTTCCCTTATTCAGAAACAAACTTATTTACAAATGTACAAAACATGATTTCTTTGGTTAAAATTGGATATTACGAAAGTGTTTTCAATGAGGATGTTCAAGTACAAAAGGAAAGAGGAATGAGAAGATGAGAACGAGCTAGAAAGGCAACATGCAGAATTATAGAGAATCAGAGTAATTCATTATGTATGTGAAGTTACAGTGAATCGAAACAAGATCATTTGCATCGTATGAATAAGATGAAACTTAAAGACACAAAATTCTGTAAATAACACCCTTCAGATTCATTAATCAAGGACACAAAATTCCTTCTTGGTTATACAAGATCATTGTGCTTGCAAAATTTGGAAAAGTATGCAACCAGTGAGACTAACAAATCATTAGCAAATGATCTTCACAAACATTAAACGAAAGCTCAAAGATAACGGAGATTATATAGACAAAGAATGGAAAGCCCTTTTGTATTGATTTCTTTGTAATCTATTTACACTTTCAGAAAATATGCCAAGTTCTTCCTCCTTTGAATGGCGTAAAGAAGGCCATTATATAGCTTACAAATCAGTTACTCTTCGTAACCGCTTCTTTAACCAAGAACAGTTAAGGACCGCCAATCGCAATACCTTAACTTCTTACAAAGAAAACGGAAAAAGAAAGGGAAGAAGAGAAAAGAACAAGGAGAAGAAGACAGGTGGCCAGTCACTGAGAGGGACCCACCGACTTCAGAATCCGCTACCTGAATTTCCTTAACGCCTCAGCTATGTCTCGCCACAAGAGGACCGCGTGTTGGCCGTTGGTGAGTCCAAAATCCAAGACATTTCTCCATCTCTTTATCAAACTCGACATGAGTATGATAATCTTTATTTGCTTCTCCAATGGCAGATTGAAGAGAGCAGATTTCCTTCATTTTCTCTTTGGAGATTGAGCTTTCCTTGAACAGATTATCTTTGACATAAGCTCTGAATTGAGCTTTAATTTCTTGCAAGGAACAGGACACACAGAAGTTTCATCTTGAAGATGACAATGAATATCCTTGAAAACTGATATAACCAGCGTCTTGAAAGCTTCGCCTTTCTGCCAACTGTTCTTTAGTTCTCCCAAAGCCTACTCCAAAACTTTGATCTTCCATATTGATAGCAACTAGGAGGACAGAACCGCAAAGGAGGGGACTCGGAAAGGAATTTCGAGAGGAGGGGACACGCGCAATTTTTCAAATTGCAAGGGTTCGAGCAATGGTAGCATGGAAACAATATAATAATTGCAAAGGTGGCTTGCTCATTACATAGCCGTTGAGGAGAGAGAAGGGTGATCAATGTGCATTTAATGCATACCCATCAATTTGAATAAGCAGGATATTCGGGTAGAGTGGTAAAACTGGTACGAATGACACTTGGTTCACTTGGGACATGTGAGATGCGAATGCGTGAAACACGCGGCTCAGCCGATTCGGGCGAAACAGGGAGAAGACGCACAAATGCATTTTGGGACATTTGGGACGAAAACGCACGAAGTACGCGGTTCGGGTGTTTCAACCGAAAATGGAACAAAAGGCCCGTTTGAACTTGGGACATTTGGGACATGAAAGAGTGAAGTACGCGGTTCGGGTGTTTCAGCCGAAAATGGAACAAATTGCACTTTTTGACTTGGGACATTTGGGACAAAAAGTTCCGAAGTACGCGGTTCGGGTGTTTCGGCCGAAAATGGAACAACTTGCACTTTTTGACTTGGGACATTTGGGACAAAAAGTTCCGAAGTACGCGACTCGGGCGGTTCGGGTGAAAATGGAACAACTCGCATGAAAATTTTGGGACACTTGGAACATGAAAGAGCGAAGTACGCGGTTCGGGGATTTTGGCCGATCGGGGAACAGAGCGCAATTTTGAACTTGGGACAGTTGGGACGAAAAGCTCCGACGGGCCCGAAAATGGAACAACTTCAAGGATTTCGGCCGATCGGGGAACAGAGCGCACTTGGAACTTGGGACATGCGGGACAAAAATGTCCGACAGGCCCGAAATACATACAAAATGACCCAAAACTGCAGACTTTTCTCAATTTCACGACTTCGGTACATTAGAGAAAACACTTAAACTCAAAATTTTGAAAATTTTTACTTTCATCAGAGCATGGAATTTTGAGTGGACAACAATATTGCAACACGTTTTCTACCTTTTGGCTATTTTGTAAATGCATTGTATCAAATCTACAAAGCAATAATACATGTTTGTGGCTGATTTTTAACCCTTTCTTGTCTTCATTTCTATCATCGGTATTTCATTGCAAAACTAGTTATTTGTGCTTGATTATTATATGCATTTTTGTTTGTGCCTATCATTAAAACAAATGTTCATCATTCCTTGATGTATCACCTCGTTAGCTTAGTTTTAATTTCTTGTATTCCTTTCATCCTTATCTCCTTGGAAATATTAGATTAGGTTTAGGAATCAATCCTTTGAAAATTTCACGTATGCACCTAGACAAAGGAATAGGAACCAGCCTTAATATGGAGATTTTTCCCATTTTGCAAAGTGCCACACTTTTGGGAAAACTCAATGTTATGTACATCACATCAAATGAGAAATTTGAAACACCAAATATGAGAGGTCATTTGGGGTCTTTGTGATTTTGCACTAACAACTAGGTAAGGTGTAGTAATGGGTAATAGGTTTTGTTCAGGGTACTAAATGTTTGGTTAGGATAAACATCAAGACATCAAGAAAGGTAAGTGTTATCCAAATAACTCTCCTAGTTATTTGGGTAATTGGTATAAATATTTTGGCTCTCAGGTCCTCATTGAAGGTTTCGCATACTCAAGATCACTTGGCACATTCCCTTGGTCGTAGTTTCCCTACACGCCCTTTTCCTTTCCCTCCTTTCACTTTCCCTTTGCACCCACCTTTTATGCTTTCACCATTTTCCTAGGTAGCTTCTTTAACCTGTGTGCATCTCGGACTCACTTCAATTGGCTAAGTCCCTAGCCCACTCATGTGCCACGCCCATCACTTTGTAATAGTTGTGCCTTCACTATGAGTTCTCACCATTTTGGCTCATTCCCACATGCGCCATTCCCTCTTTCCGTTCTTTGCATCCTTCTATGTCAGGTCATCTTTTGACATATTTAAGTGTGTCACGTGTAACCATTCAAGCATGCCAACAAGGCACTAAATCCTTACAAACAAATCAACAAGTGGCATGTGTCAAAACCAAAAATATTTTCTGATTGGCCATCATTTCAGCCAATCCACATGCACCATGTGTTCTATGTGCGTCGAAAACTATGACATCTTCTAACAGACGTACTATTTTCTACATAGCTTAGATCAGCATGCACCTAGACTTTTCATAAATATGTTGACATCAACTACAGTGCTAGAAATTCAAATTCAAATTCTTGGTAGATTTGGTAGGTGAGAAATGGGAAAACACCTTTCTGAGCAAATATGATTACTCTAACCACCCGATTTGATATGATCTGCCATTCTTTCTTCTTCAATACTATTTGAACAATGGGGAAAGTATATTTCATAGATCTCTAGGTGTATTTTCAGGCATTAAATGCTTCTTGTTGGTGGTTGTGTTTCAAATTTGGGTTTTCCCTCCTTCTTCCCTTCTTCCTCCATGGATTCATCTATAAATGTGGGAGCAAGGCTCATTTTTATGTTGGACACTTTGGATCCTCACACATTTTGCTAAAGATTCCATACTTTTTGTATTTTGATTTACATGCCTCTATATTTGGCTCTTTCATGTGGATATCAACCTCCTTCATCATTGTAAAAGCTCTATGCATTTATGCAAGTAATAGAAGCATCATTTTGTGACTATTATTTGTCCTAACGTGTTCACATTCCTTCTTCTTACCCTTTCTTGTGTGTTGTGTGTTGGTTGTGCTATTTCACGTCCCTTACAGGTCCTTTATTTAGTTGTTTCCATGACAATGACTGGTGAGTACGTGTTTGAGTTACTTATCCCTAGCCTCCTTTCATGCATTTACTTTCATTCTCACTCGAGAACATATAGTGTTCATCCCTCTTTTGGTGCTATCACCTTTTAGTGCGAGGTTTCCATTAATGTTATCATTATATCCTGGTCCCTTGGCATTGTTAGCTTAGTCTTCCCTTTCTAGCACTAGGAGTAGCAGTAGTAGTAGAAATAGATAGAGAAACCGACCTTCTCCAGAGATCATGTCCCAAAGGAATAAGTGCCCATAACTATTTGATTTGTTCCATTGTGGTTTCAAATACCTCATCCCTTCCAATCTCCAAGATGTGGGTGCACATTTGAGAAACCAACAATTTCTGGCACACCCGGTGGGAAAAGCATTGAAAGCTCAAATTTCGTATCTATAAGTTCTGGTGTGTGGACTTAGTGTTTCAGCCTTTGGAGGCTCATTTCAACACATCTGATGACTCCCAATATTTTAAAATATTTATTTCAGTAGTCTTGAATGCCTTTCATGAGAAGAGTGCACACAAGAAGAAGTGTAGCAGATTGAAGATTATTTTGAATACCTCTAACTATCCCCAAGAATATTTCATTCTATAAATTCCATGCATGCATCTCCATATCTAGTGTTTCGTGCCCATTCAACTCCTTAAAATAGATAACCTGCGCACCCTATAATGGCACATCAACAACCTCCTCCATTAAGAAAATTTGCAAACTTTGCTAGAGGGAGTCCCTTACTACTGGTTGTGTAACATGATATGCCAAATGGTGTGCTCAAGAGTATTCCATACTTTATTGGTGAGAATCAAGTCACCCCTCAAAAGCATATCCAGGATATAAAAATGTGTTCTCACTCTATTTGATCACACATGATGATGTAGCAGTTAGGCTATTTGTAGCCTCTTTCAAAGGTAAAGCACTTCAATGGTACCGAGGCTTGAGACTTAGATCCATCACCACCTAGGATGAGCTAGGAACAACTCTTTGTAACTACTTTGAAGACAAGTCAGATCACCTATCCCTAGTGGAGAAATTGACAACAATAAAGAGGGTGCCTAACAAGCGAGATGAATTATTTTAACATCAGATTTCATAAAACTTGGGATAGAATCCCTCTTATGGTAAGACCTACATCTCAACATGCTTTCCTATATTATCTGAAGGTGCTCAATAGCAATATCTCAGTCATGATCCAATCCATGGGAGGTAGGACCTTACTAGCTACTTATAGTATTGCAGTAAGTGTAGAAAACAATCTTATTCAGGTGGGAAAGTTGGCTCCTAGACTGCCTATGCTCTTATTCCTAGAAATTTCACAAGCACCCTAGCCTTCG
Source organism: Taxus wallichiana var. yunnanensis (assembly GCA_018340775.1). Taxonomy (NCBI): domain Eukaryota; kingdom Viridiplantae; phylum Streptophyta; class Pinopsida; order Cupressales; family Taxaceae; genus Taxus; species Taxus wallichiana. The sequence goes on along the minus strand of CM031242.1, from coordinate 155,216,642 downwards.
TAGCCTCTATTCCCACTCCGAGAAAAGCACACAACCGATTTTCCTCAACATATTACTCTCCAATGTAGTAGAAGGAAGATGAAGAGATGAAGGCCTTGATTAGAAATTTATCAAACAAGGTCATATCATTAGAAAAGAAACAGGTGCAAGCCTATAAAGGTAATTCTAATTAGGTGCATGGGAGTAATAATAATACTTGGAAAAATTAGTATGGAAATCAAATATATGGATCCAATACCCATCTACCCTTACAAATTGTTCCTCCTGCACCTTCGTTTCCAGCACCAAGTGTGATTTGGGTGCTTGTTCTAGTTTAGAACAATTTGGCACAAGAATTAGAATGGTGCTTCCCTTGCAACATGCCTCATAGTCAATATCATTATGCCAACATTGTGTGCCCCCAAGACTTCATGATCCGAGAATGATTCGGAGCTTTTGAGCCCTCAACAAGTGCCCCTAAAGTAGATAACCTAGAAGGACCAAAATATCCTCTAGAAACAAATTTGATGTTCTTTGGTGTGGAGGACTTCTATGTAATCAACCAAGCTGCTAGAAGATACAAATAGACCACGCACCCAAGTTGCAAACAACACAAGATACAAGAAAATGATGTTAGATTCAAGCACGTAGGTCCCACTTCGAGCAATGTAAGTATACCCTCAAAAGAAGAAATATGTAGATAAGGCATCCTATAATAAAATAGCTCAATTCCCTACATGAGAAGTCCCACACAAAGCTCCTTCGAAAAATCACACACCTCTCCTTTGGTAGGTCAAGCCTCTACTCTAGCTAAATTCCAAGCTTCTACGCCTAAACACTCAAGAAGGGATGTTGTTCCCCAAATGCACAAAATGGGGGCCTTCCATTTAGCATTGTTGACTAGATGAAGAGAACAAACATAAATGTCACAATTTGGGATGCCTTGACTATTCCATCTCAATGAGATATGTTGCATGAAGCTCAAAGCATAACTCCTGCACATTGATCTTTCCATGCGAAGGCACACGCTTCTATCAACATCTACCAAAAATAGGGAAAAATTTTAGTAGCGTTTTAAAAGCCCACCCTTCTATATTTCCTTGATCATAGGTAAACACCTAGTGCATAATTGCATGATTGACTCAATTGCTAGTACTTTTGTCATGCCTAAGAAAATAACCGATGTCTTAGGTCTGAAATACAAACCTTTGTATAAATGAGTCCTAAAATTGATGGTTGAATTGTTACCACTTTAGGAATCATCAACGTTCTTGAATTAACTCTCCATGCATGTTTGAGCCTAACCATTACTCAATATGTGTCAATTATTTACCTACCTCCTTTGTTTTCCCTATGTCTATCAAGAGACTTCACTACTAAAGTGGGTGGTTACTTGTCTTCTGATTGGTCTCATATGTTACTGAAGACAAGGTATGGTACCCAATTTACCATAAAATCTAGCCCTATATTTTCCTATCATGTAGATTATATGTCCTATCCCCTCTCTAAGCAAACTATTTAATCCAAGAAGAACAAGCTTTAGTTCTGAAGAATAGTCTCTTCCACCCTCTGTTCTTGACCTAGTACTTGATGAATGGGTGGAAAGACACCATAAATTTTATCCCTATGCTGAAGAACTCAAAGGTTATGGCTGGACTTAGTACTTACTACATTCAAGAATAATAAGCGGTGCTTCCACGCATGCTCAAGCAAAATAAATTTCAGCGTGGTCTATGAAATTTGTATTCGATGGATCCAAAAGTAGAAATGGCGTGGGAGCAGGAGTGGTTCTCATTTCCCCTAAGGATGATAAATTATTCTTCACACACATCCTACGAGTTCTCATGTCCTAACAACGTGGAAAAGTATGAAGCATTGGTGCATGGATTTCTCATTTCTGAAAAGAAGAAAATTAAGGTGTTGCAGATCTTTGGGGACACGGAATTGGTTATCCACCAAGTCACCAACAAGTGTCTGATAAATAATAAGCTTCTTAATTCTTATAATAATAGAGTATGGGACCTCCTTGAAAGCTTTGATGCTCTAAATCTATAAGTAGTGCCATGCAGAATGAACAAGGAAGCTAACCAAATGGCCATGCTAGGTTCATAATTTTCTCCTACTGAGGAATTTGTCAAGGGAAACAATCAACACATTAAGATGGCTATCGGACCATCCATTCCGCAACAAAAAAACTAGCTGGAAAGTGTTTGATGTGACATGTAAATAGTCTAATTTATCCATAATAAAGTTGAGTTCTCATCAAGCATGCAAGATGACTTGCATGCATGACACCTATGATGATCAAGTTATATAGCTGAATTCTAACAAGTTACCTAAAGGGCTGGTCATCTTAGAGAAAAATTTTAGTCTTGATGATGATTTCAAGGGTGAAGAAAGGTACATGTGTGCCACACAAGAAGACTACTCCTCAGTCACTATTACATGCGGGAAAGAGTTTTTGCTCAGTAGGACTTGTGCGCATGAAGAGAAACATGCCTTCATCTCTCTCTGTCAAAAATATAGTGATATCTTCTCATGGGAGTATGAAGACCTCAAAGGTTTTGATCCAAGTGTTTCTCAACACTCCATTGACCTTGATCCTAGTATCAAGCCCGTTAGATAGAAGCATCAACATTCAATCCAAAGATAGAGCCCCTCATGAGAAAGGAATTATCAAAACTCATTGAGGAAAAAATTATTTTTCCTATCAAATACTCTACCTAGGTCACAAATCTGGTTCTATTGTGCAAGAAGAATGGTGAAATAATACTCTGTGTGGATTTCAGACATTTGAATAAGGAATATCTAAAGCATCATTAACCTTTTCCTTCAATGGAGTAGATTCTACTGCATGTGGCTGGCACACTGAGAGATTCTCCATACTATATGGGTATTCGGAGTTTCAATTAGATCTGGTCAAGGAAAAGGATCAATTCAAAACTCGCATTTATAACCAAATGGGGAACATATGCATATCATAAAATTCCATTTAGTCCGGCAAACACGGGCGCCATATTTCAAAGTGTGTCATGGATATTTCCTTTAAGGGATATATCAATGAGTTCATCTTGTTCTACTGGATGACATAAATATCTTCTCAAAGTAAGGCACCGATCACATGGCGCACCTAGAGATGTAGAGCATTCGGGTTGTCTCTTAACCCCAAGAAGTGTAATTTTATGGTGGCATAGGGAAAGATCTTGGGCCACATGGTTTCAAATTATGGTATCGCAATTGATCTTGAGTGCATTTCAGCCATCCTAGCTCTTTCCCGATCGGTGCACAAAAAGGCCCTACAATCCTTCCTTGGAAAGATCAATTTTGTTAGGTGTTTTATTCCTAACTTTGTAGGATTGGTTCAGCCCATCACCTTGATGCTCAAGAAAGGCATAGCCTTTAGATGGAAAGCAGAAGGAAAGGAAATTTTCAAAAAAATCAAACAGAAATTACTTGCACGCTAACACTTATCAACCCAGATTATTCCAAGGATTTCATCCTTTACGTTTATGGCATTTATGCAAGTTTTGTTGTTGTCTTAACACAATAAAATGAAATGAGGGATGGAACAACTAGTGTATTTCTTTAGCCGGATGTTGGAGGATTATGAACTAAAATACAGTCACAGAGAAACAAGTCATCGCCATCATGTGCGCACTCAAAAAATTCTAAAGTATGCTCACCACCAATCATATCGGGTGTTAGTCTCCCACTCTTCGTTAGAGACTTCATCATGGGAGCAAAAATCAGTGAGAAAAGAGCATGATGGGTGACCAAAATCATGGAGTATTATGTGACTTTCAAAACCAAAAATTTGGTAAGAGGTAGTGTGCTCTATAGGCAAATTGTTGAGGATGCGCAGAGTGAACCTAAGGCTTCATTATTCTTGGATGAAGACCTCCTATGCGCAGATCTTGAGAAGAATACTGAGACCAGTGACACACATGACTTGATGAAGGACATGATCACATTCATTTCCGAGGGCACATACCCTCCTGGTATAAACAAAGAAAGAGGAGATATCTGAGATTACAATCTATCCATTATGTGTTGATTGATGGAATTCTCTTCAAAAGTAATCTTGATGGCATGTTGTTAAGATGTATCAATGGCACGCAGACTGAAAAAGTGTTAACAAAATTTCATGATGGATTCTTTGGTGGATAATTCTCTACCAAAAATACAAAAATTAAGATTATAATAACAAGTATCTTCGGCATACCATGTTTGTAGATGCATGTAGGTGGGTCACAAAATGCAAGGAATGCACTTTCTTTATAGTAAAGAAAATATTGGCAAGTGCTTCCCCTTCAACCAATCCAAGTGGATCAGCCTTTTATGCAATGGGGTCTCAACTTCATAGGCATGATAAATTTTCCTTCAAGAGTTGGACATAAATGGGTGTTGACAACTATAGATTATTGTACCATATGGACAAAATTTGTCACGCTAAAGGAATCAACCGAGTCAATCATCCTTGAATTTATTCAAGTTATAGTAATAAGGTTTGGTGTTACTCAAACCATTATCTCTAATAATGCAAAAGTCTTCCTTAGTGCTAAAATCACTAATTGGGATCTAGGTGCAGGTATTTACCTAAAAACATTTTCCAACTATTACCGTCATGAAAACGGTGCGGAAGAATCAATAAATAAGAACATGTTGAGAATCATGAAGCACACAATGAACATCAGCCAAAGATAGTGGCATACAAAGGTTTCACGCATGCTCTGGGAAGATAGAATCAAAGTCAAAAAGGACATATGAACTTCACACTGATAATCTTTTCTATGGCAAGGAAGCTACCCTTACTTTGAAACTAAAACTAAATTCATTAGTGCTTGCCCAAAAATCAAAATTTGAAGGTGCGAACCAGAGAGAAATAAGAATGGTAGATATGGCTAATCTTGAAGAACTAAGGAACTCTGCCATGATCAAGCTAGAACAACATCATCAAGCAAAAAATAAATGGTTTGATAGAAAATCTAGGCCTCATGCTTTCAAAGTTGGAGACTTGGTTCTAAAAAGGGATCTTGTGAGCTAAACTAGGATGCCATTAATTTTTTTGATGCAATTTAGAGCGGACCATACATTGTTAGTTCTTGTAAGGAGGTTAACTCTTTTGAGTTAACCCATCTTGATGAAGGTACGCTACAAATCCCAGTTAACAAGATCTATCTCATACCCTTCCATTAGGTTTTACGTATTGTTTACGTACTACTAGAGTAGTTTCATTTCTCTAAGTGTGTTGCACACACATTATCTATTTGTACATATTTCTTTCTCTCACGTGCTTCCTACGTGCACTATTTTTTTCTTCTAGAATACGAGCTTATCTCAACAGTTGCAAGATTCATAATAGAGTCAAGAAATTATCTTCAAGTCAATACAGAGGTAATTTCATAATTACATAAGTAGAATACATGCCGAATAGATGCTCCATGCTACGATATTCTTCAACTAGCGGGTAGATGGCCCCAGAAAGTCAACAAAATATTATCCAAATAACTCTCCTAATTATTTGGGTAAGCGGTATAAATATTCGGCTCTCAAATCCTCATTGAAGGTTACGCATACTCAAGATAACTTGGCACATTCCCTTGGTTACAGTTTCCCTGTGCACCCTTTTCCTTTCCCTCCTTTCGCTTTGCCTTTACACCCACCTTTTACACTTTTACCATCTTCCTAAGTAGCTTCTTTAACTAGATCATGTCTCTCGACTCACTTCAATTGGCTAAGTCCCTAGCCCACTCACACGTCGTGCTCGTCACTTTGTAATAGGTGTGCCTTCACTATGCATTCTCACTAGTTTTCCTCATTTCCCACGCGTACCCTTCCATGCCCTTCGTGCCATTCCTTCATGCCCTTATTTGTACCCTTCTATGCCAGGTCATCTTCTGACATATTTAAGTGTGTCACGTGCAACCATTCAATTGCACCAACAAGGCACCGAATCCTTGCAAACAAATCAACAAGTAGCACATGGCAGAAATGAAAAATATTTGCACAATTGGGCATCATTTTATCCAATCTATGTGCGCCATGTGTTTTACGTGCACCAACAAATCTAAGATCTTCTGATAGATGTATCCTTTGCTACAAAGCTCAGATCAGCATGCACCTGGACTTGTCAGAAAGATACCGACATCAACTACAGTGCTAGAAATTCAAATTCAAATTCTTGATGGATTTGGTAGGTGAGAAATGGGAAAATTTCTATCTGAGCATTGATGAGCAAATTTTATTTCTCTAACCACCCAATTTGATATGATCCACCCTCATTTCTTCTTCAATACACCAAAAGTCTTAGGGATACGTATTTCATAGATCTCTAGGTGGATTTGTAGGCATTAAATACTTCTTGTTGGTGGTTATGTTTCAAATTCAAGTTTTCCTCCTTCTTCCCTTCTTCCTCCATGGATTCATCTATAAATGTAAGAGAAAGGCTCATTTTTTATGTTGGACACTCTGGATCCTTACGTGTTTTGCTAAGGACTCCATACTTTCGTATTTTGAGTTACAAACCTCTAGATTTGGCTCTTGCATGTGGATATTAGCATCCTTCATCATTGTAAAAGTTTTGTGCATTTCTAGAAGTAATAGAAGCATCATTTTGTGACTATTATTTGTCCTAACGTGTTCACATTCCTTCTTCTTGCCTTTTCTTTTACGTTGTGTGTTGGTTGTGCTATTTCACATCCCTTACAGTCCTTTATTTAGTTGTTTTCCATAAGAATGACATGGTGAATACATGTTTAGTTGAGTTACTTGTGCCTAACCTCCTTCCATACATTTACTTTCATTCTTAGTCAAAACAAATAGTGTTCATCCCTCTTTCGATGCTATCACCTTTTAATGTAGGTTTCCATTAATATTATCCTTTTATCCCCGGTCACTTGGCATTTTTATCTTAGTCTTCCCTTTTAGCACTAGGAGTAGCAGTAGTAGTAGAAATAGATAGAGAAACTGACCTTCTCCGGAGATCCATCCCAAGGGAATAAGGGCCCATAACCTGGGGACCGTTCCATTTTGGTTTCAAATACCTCAGCCCTTCCAATCTCCGAGATGTGGGTGCACATTTGAGAAACCAAAATTAATATCATTAGGCTAAACCACACAAGAAGCAACATCGCAAGTTATAGAAAATACACAAATATAAATATCACAAAAGGATGTTCAAGTGAGGGTATGTAGGTCAAGGAACAGGTAAGGCCAAGGTATAGGTAAATAACATGTCCTTAAGTGTAATTAAGGAAATTTATTGGTAATGTAGGCTTGTGGGTGAGTTTTTAATAGGTGTTGGGAAGGGTTAAAGTTGTTGTAAAATATAAATTTTAGGCAAAGTGGGTATAGTGTGGTGACCGATCTTTGGTTAGATCTTAATCGACATCGGTTTTCTAGGGCATGACCTAACTGATGTTGGTCATGTCAATTTGGGGCTAAAAAGGTAAAATCCATGTTTTACAGATTCATTTATTTCTTTTCCATTTATGGAAAATGAAATAGAAGAAGTGGAAAGGTATAAAGTGATGGTACGAGGTATCTAGGTGAGTTGGAGAACTACTAGTAGGTGGTATGGCACTTTGTAGGTGGGTCCACGAGATTGAGTGGATCCATTTGATTGGTTATGAGTGGAGGAGTGGATTCATGGCCATGGTGGAGTCGAGAGAGGGAGAAGGAGGACCACCGGTGTAGAGACCCGAGGTAGCACCAAGTATACGACCTTTGAGTAGAGGTAGGAATCAATCCTCAAGCCCTGTTTTAAACAAATTTGGGTAAAACTGAATGAATTTTGGGGGAGTTTTGTTTTAAAAATATGGGTGAAAATGGGTAAAATTGAGGTGGGGAAGGGAAAATATAGGTTAAATAGGTTGGGAAATGAATGTAGGTTGAATTTTGGTGGGGTAGGGTATGTTTTTAGGTTATTTTTTGTTAATTTTTAACAATGGGGATGGGGTTTTGGTTTCATCACTTAAATAGTGACTAATGTTGGTCGGTGGTTAGATGATGTTAGTTGGTTTTTTTGGCATCGGTCAATATTGGGGTGATCGGAACCAGTCGGGATGAAGATTATAATCCAAGAGACGATTTCGGTCACTATAAATAGCGACTAGGTGAAAAAGAGAGCTAGATGGGATAGTTAAGCAGTGAGGTAGGGGTAGGTGAAGACTAATATAGGTGGAAGAGGGTAAGGCACTATCTTGCTGGTGTGTGATAGGTATGTAGGTGAAATGATCTAGGATATTGGGTAAGTATGATAATGGAGAAAGTAGGTTTTTAGGTGAATTAGGTAAAGGGGTAGGTATTAGAAACCTATTGAGGGGTAGGTATGATTGATGTGTTTAGGTATCATTTGGCACAAAAAGGACTAAGTACGAGGTTAATTTGAGGTTTGGGTAATAGGTAATTTGAGAGGGTCGCGACTTGACAGTGTTGGTTTGGATGATGCAGGTGAGAGATCAGCTAACTATGAGAGACATAGTACCACCTTTATTGGTACAGATATGACCTAGTGTGACAATTGAGGAGTGGCAAGGCACATGCGCAGATGTGGGACTTAGTTCAATCAGGAACTATAGGAGTATTAGCCAAGATCCTAGGTCGATGGTCACTCTCATTAACAAATGGGACTCCGTGACCAATATCTATTTACCGAATGGAAAGATGACCATCACATTCGAGGAAGTGTATATGATCTCATGGCTTCCTATTCTTGGGGAGCCAAAGTGTATTCGATTTCGAATGAGGTGTCGATGGAGCCAATAATGGCAATATTTGGTGAGGTGATGGGCATGCTGAGTTATCATAGTATGAGTCTGAGTTATGGAGATATGTATATGACATATCCACGGGAGACTAGGCTATTTGTTCTTATGAAGGTGGCGATAAGCTAGTTTTCTCTCCTATACTCCTAAGGTGGGATATTTCCACTAGCACTGATGGGGGTGTTACAAGACATGATCAAGGAGTATATACATTTTTAATAGGCACTAGCATTTCTAGTCTTGCTATATAGGGATCTATGGGCCTATGGTGGGTACTCAAGATTTGGTATGTGTTGTACATACTTGTTACATTTTTGGGTATATGAGAACATTGTTTGTGTGTCTAGTTGGATTACCATGACAGGACTGGTTTGGGGGTGATTTGTACAAAGTGGGTTTCAAGAGATGGGTACTAGTTGGGGCCAAAATGAGAGTGTCTAAGGCCACATATGATTTTACATAATACATGTGGTTGTTGGAAGGCCTATCAATGGTTGCTTTATTGTGTGGTGGCCATATGTTGGTTTTTTGTCATATAGAGGCATGACTGGGGATTTTGAGGGGCTTCAGTTATTGAGATGGATACAGGGGTGGCGTGTTGGTGTGCATGAGATGATATAATAGACAGGGTTAGACGATAGTTTGGACTGTAGAAGGACATGCCCCAACCTTTCCCACAGTTGTGTAGAGATGACGTTGAGAGACCCATGTCTCCACCACATCCGAGTGATCCCACAGGGCAAGAGGAACAAGTGCTAGATTGACATATTGATGATGTAATCATTAATGATGGATATAAGTAGTGGTGGGTGCCACAACTATGGATGGTACCAATGAGGTCAAGGAAACTTGATTTAGCTATAGTCATATTTTAGAGAGATACATTACATGGTTGGGTGGCTTCCATATAGGCATAGATTATATGGTTATAGGGAAAACTGATAAGGGAACATGTATAGGTGACCACCTTGTAGAACAGTGTGACACCCTACGAGGCCTAGGTGGCACAGTGCGAGCTCCGCATGGGGGTGGAGATGGGGATGAAGGGTAGATAGCCACCTTATAGGAACAAGTGGCAAGATTATAGGGACAATTGGCCATAGGGAAGTCACAAGTTGCGGCCCTAAAGGCCAGTGTAGCTGCACAAGTACCACCACATGCACAAGGACATGGTCGTCTAGTATAGGCACCTACATAAGGATAAGGTACACTTTTGGTTAGGTAGAGTTCATAGGGGTAGTTAGGACAATGAAACCACCACAGAACATATCTATGGCAAGGTTTACTGATACCCTAAACAAGGATCACTATTATCAAGACCATCTAGCCACCGCAAGGATTGATGTGCCTTCATATCTCAAGTCTTGAGCTCAACAGAATCCGGTGAGTGGACTAGATCCAAGACTCACAACTTAGGAGGCACGAGGAGCATTGGCCCCGGCGACAAGGTCAGGGTGAGGTTACTAGCTCCCAGAGACCAAGCCCCATAGACGGAAAGGAGGAGGAGATGGAGGCTAGGAAGGGATCAATAGAGATTGGCGAGATGTTGGTAGGATTCTTGGTGGTAGGGAGGAGGAGATAAGTGAGATAGGAGAAGAGGACATCGGTGGGGGTGATTGATATCCATAGTGGATATTGTACTATCATTTTTATTTTTTTGTTATATATACTGGCCTGCATGTGTGCCGAAGATGTGAGATTGTACATGAGATTTTTGAGATATTGAGACTTATTTATATCTATGTATATATGTATTGATACACATACACTCCCATTATATAGTTGATGATGTTTGTTGGATGGATGATGTACTTGTTTTAATTTCCATTACTATTGTGTATTATGGAAACTAGTTGTGTTAGGCATGATTGAGTTGAGGTCATCTAGGCATGATGGAGTTAGGTATAGGCATGGTGGAGTCAAGTATAGGCATGGTTTGGTCAAGTATAGGCATGGTGGAGTCTAGGTAATTTCCAAGTTACTGATCTTATGGAAATAATGGGTTGTATGTATGTTGTGGTTAAATTTCCAAGTATTTGATATCATGGAAATGCTAAATGATTGATGTATGATATGGTTGATGTTATAAAATGGTAGGTATGTATGTTTTTATGATAGATTAATTTCCCAATTTTGTGTAAAATGGAAACTAACTAGGGTAAAATGTGAATATAAAGTGGGAAAATTGGTTGGGGGAAAAAGTGGCCAAGCTAACCTCCAAAGGTCATATGCCCTCATAGTGCTACCTACATATCCCTTAGTGAAAATTGGCATTAGGCCGATGTAGTTCTCAAGTAAGCTAGCAAATAATAGCATGAGGATACATGAATGGTTTGGTAGGTTTTAGGCATGATTGAGTCTAGTTCATTTCATGCATGGTTGTGTTTAGGTCATTTAGGCATGGTTGAGTTTAGGTCATTTAGGAATCATTGAGTTTAGGTAATTTAAGCATGGTAGAGTTTACGTTATTTAGGCATGGCTGAGTTTAGGTTGAATAGGCATGGTTGAGGGAGAATAAATCCTAGAATGTAGGTGTCGAAGGTGTTGGTACCCAAATTTATCATTCCTTTGAAACCAAACAACATCATAAGTTGATCAAGATGCTTAAAGACATACAAACCATAATGGGATTCATTTTGTATCCGGGGATGGATTTTAGATGACTCTTTATTACTATAGTTTGGAAAGGACTTGATAGCACCATGCTAAGGGTTTGACCTACCCTCACTACTTTAGGTTGTGCCTTCAACTAGGGTGAGAGGACCCATTTTGTGACCTGTGTTAGTGGAGAATATCAATGGATTAACAATATTTGACTCTCCCTTTGCAATATTTGAAGGAGACCTTGAGAAAACATGGTCAATACAACATAACCTAACTCTCACAAGCTGTCACCTTAGAGAATGAAGATGTTTTCTAGACAAGGTCCAGGTCACTAAAGATAATGATAAAAATTGATTGCATCTACATATTTTGGTAAAGGATAGACAAATTCAATGAACTTCTTCAACATTTGTGGATATATAGTGCAAACATGGATGGTTCATGTATGATTTACTACTGAATGTGTAATTTGTGGTTGGGAAGTTAAGCAAGATAAAGTTGATTATACCAAATTCTTGAGAAATTTTAACAAATGTTGGAAAATCTACAAAGCAAAATGAAAAATGGCTTCAAATAGTCAGAATGAACCTTCAACTAGAGAATGTCCATCTATGAAAGCTCAAAGACACACAAAGTTCATACATTCTTCAAGGATTCAACAAAAAATCTCATGTTAAAGACTTAATTAAACATCATAATTCCCTGATTCAGCATGCCTATGATACACTCATTAAATGACAAACAATCTATATAATCAAAATGAAAGTAAAGTGAATTTAAATCATTTATTGCATTATAACATGAAAACTCTCTTCATAATGTAATTGAAAATGTGAAAATACTATCATGAGGACAAGCTATTTTGTGATTGAGAGGAACTCCTAATCTAAGATTACAACAGGAACACCGATAACTATTTGCAGATATCTCAAAATGATAGCAGACACAACAAGGTTCATGATTAACACGATTTACTCAAGGTTTTTCAAATTGATCAACAAGGGAAATTTTATTTACAATCTCAAAGCTTATCAATGGTTGGACACTTGCAACCATCTTGACATGATCAATTTTAAAGATACATATGAAATAATTGGTTTCTTAAATAATTTCTTTGAGAAAATGGCTTCTCTCGAATTTCTCTCCTTCTCTTTTTTTTTGAATAACTCTCAAAAAAATTAACCCCCTTGGCATGATTATCCTTTTTCCTTTTATATCACCCTCTTCACTTGTTAACCTTGAAATTTTTCCCCAAAAGCACAAATATTCTAATGAATATTTCCTTTTATAATACTTGTTCTAGAACATGGCATTAAAAGTTTTCTTTTAAAACTGCCAGATATACAAAACACAAGTATTTTTAATCAACTCCCCTTGTGCTCGACTGGGATATCAAGTCATCATACGGTAGATTATTTTAATCATTCTTTCCTGATATTGATTAGATAATAATTTAAAACAATCTCTGAACACTTCTAGATGACTCTGATATGACATATATCCATATTCACTTTTCAAGAATCTACCTTGGGTGCCACACACTCTGTTTTATGTCTCATTGGCTTAATTGCCACACATAGTTTTTGTCGAATCACCTTGATTTACCAGCTCTACTCATTCCTAACTTTTTCCAATTCTTAAATTTCTCTTTGTGCAAACCGAACAAAATATCCTTCATCTTATGGGAAATATCTCACCAAATCAAGAACATATGTCTCCACTTTATTATAAAACTTGGCCCAACTTCACTATCATCATGCATTTCCCTTCTTTTTCTAACTATAAGAAATTTAATTAGAAAAATGGTGAAGGTACTCGTAGCTCATAACCTAAAGGAAATTTCTTTAGAGGACTTAAATCAGATTTTTATTTGAGCAGTCTTGATGAAGCCTTTTTCATGGATTTGTTTGATATAGAGTGTGAGGGTGACACCAGAGGACCCTTAACATATCAGCAAGTCCGGTTAGCACTTCTTACAAGAATAATCAGGATCAATCCTATCTTTACAGTCTTCTAGATTATGTATTTCCATCTTTTTAGATGGGAGCACTTGAAAAATCCTGAAGATTTAAAGAGATATTGGGTTGAGAGAAGACCTTAGGTATTTGGGAAAACTAGTTTTTAATGTCCCTTTTTATGTGATGAGGGGTTTGTATCAAAAGAGATTCTTAAGGAATCATATGTGTTGTATGATAAATCCTCCATCGAAACTGTGCCTATTATCTGCCACAAATAGACGAGTTAGAGTAGAGAATCAATTTCCTAGGGAAAAAGCAAGAAGAGACTGTACCTTCACACCTAGTTTCTGCACCAAGGTCATCTTATGGGAAAAGGAAAGGTGAACCACAACCTCAACCTCCAATTGTTATCTCAGATGGAGAAGAGGACCGATCATTGTCTACTCACCATTCAAGGGAAAAAATTTCCTCCACTCGGGACAATAGGGGGATATTTGCAATTCGGTCATCCACCCGCTTAATGCATCGTGCTCCTCAGTCAGAGCATGAGTTTTTGGGGCCTCAACCAATTCCTTCTCCAAAAGACAATCCACCTTTCACAAGGAAATGGGAGGTGGGTCAAGTTCAAGTGATCTCGTAAACTCTTCAACTTTGGAATTATCCATAGAATCACAATTAATCATTGTTTCTCTACTTTCTATTAGAAAATAATAGAGATAGCTAGTGAAGGAATTATACTTGAGCTTAGAATTAACAATTTGTAGAAAGGGAAATAATATAGAGTCGTACACCAACAATTTTATCTTTGGAAAACCTCTAGAGGAGGAAAAACTAGTTAGGAAGGGTAATTGCTCTTTCTTCCCACTTTTATTGTCTAATTCAATAATAAGTACAAAAATTACAATAAGTATGAAAGAGAAGTAGATAATATCTCACACTTCCTCCCAGTTACTTGCTTGCTCTATCTCAATTACTCCTTGCTTCTACAAATCACAATTCCAACACTAAGAGCTTCTTACTCACTTGCTTCATGCTTCAATGCCTTTGTTCTCTTCCATAACATGCATTTATAGCCTTTCTCATGTTCTCCCGTGCACTGGAGAATGGGAAAAGTCATACTGAGAATAAGAGACATGGACATCCTTTGGAATTTTGGGACTGTTCATGTCATATTTTATTTTTGTCCATAAGAGCCAAGACTACCACCCAATGCAGACCGGCAGTCCCAATACTGCTGCCCCGGTGGGGTGGAAGTCTTGTCACTAAATAGAAAAAACCTCCATGTATCATTTTTCTTCTTCTTTGTGTTGGCTGATTTGATAAAGTAGAGTCATTTTGGATCCCTATGGATCACACCTCCCCTGCTTAGGTGGCTTTTGGTCCCACAAAAGCTTAGTGGGGGAGTAGATGATGAAATAATTCCCTCACTTTCTCTTTTGGGTACCATCGGGCCTAGCTTGGTGTCTTTCCTTTCAATCTAATCTGTCAAGACTCCTGTGGACCTCTCCTAGTCTCTTTGACCTTCTGCTACAGTACTACATCCTCCTCTGATTCACCTTATGAGTCCAAGATGTAATCCTCAATGGAAGGTAGAAACTTTAGTTATTCATCTCCATCTAGCCTAGATGACTCATATAGGTGTAAGTTCTCATAGTTTACTACAGATTACATCCTCATGAATGATGGAAAATCAAGTCGAAAGGTATTTTCTCCAACCTAATCCAATATCGTGAAGGATCCATATTATAGTGGCTTGAGCTTCCATGTTTGACCTTGTAGTCTGCTTAATTAAAGTAAAAAAATCTATCTCCAATATGAAGCTTATGTTCCCTTCTATGTTGATCATGCCTAGCTTTGTACTTGGCTTAAGATTTCTCTAGTTGTTCCTTGACTTTGAAATGGATTTTCCGGATCCTCTCAATGAATTTGTTTTCTCTAGTCACCTCTGTGTCTCATGTATCCTTCTCATCCTGCTATCTAACCACTATGTCCAGCAGATTTGTAGGTAGATATCCCAAACATGCTTCAAACGGTGACTTCATAGATGATGTGTGTATTTCCCGGTTATAGGAATGTTGAATGTAGGCTAAGGAATCATCCCAAGTCCTTGGGTATTTGTTGTTATACCCTCTGATCAACTGTACCAAAGTCTTGTTTACCACCTCTATTTGTCCATTTGTCTATGGATGGAAAGTTGTGCTCCTTTGTAACCTGGTATCCATCTTGTCCCACAAAGTAGTCCAAAACTTCCCAAGAACCTGGAATCCTGTCAGAAACAATAGACTTTGGAAAACAAAAATGCACCCATACATTAGCAAAGAAAAGATCTATGTTTGCCTTATGTGCTTTTACTATCTTTTTACATGCCATAAGAATATGCATCTTAATAAATATATCAACAACAATATAGAGATAGCCATGGCCATGTTTAGTCATATGTAATCATCCTACAAAATCCATAGAAATGTCCTCTCATGGATGAGTAGGTCTTGGCAAAGGCACATACAAACCTTCCTTCCCGGTCTTAGGCTTGCTAGTATAGCAAATTTTACATCCCCGTATAATTTTGATACTTCTTCTTGCATATTGGGCCAATACATGTACCTTTGTAAGTGGGCTAGGGTCTTACCAACACCGAAATGTCCCACTACTTTCAAGGTATGTGCTTCCCTCATCAATAGAATTCACTCTTCTTTTGGCATGCAAAGCTTCCCCCATTGATAGAGCAGCCTGTCTTCAAGATAACAATATTCAATCCATGTCATTTCAGTCCCTTGGGACTACAACTGCTGAAAAGTCACCCTAAATTCTTTGTCCAGGCATATGCCTCTCCGTAAGCTTCCTTTGTGAAGGGCTCGATCTGAGAGATAGTGGCCAAACAGGAACACTTCTCCTACGTGGATGGCCTAGAAAACATGTCTGCCACCAAGTTTTTACTACCCTTCTTGTATTTAATCACCAGATGGTATTATTGAAGGAACCCCATCCATTTGTAGTGCCTTGTCTCGCTATAATTTAGACTATGCTTACTAATACTAGAGAGGTTTTTGGTCATTGTGCACAATAGTTTCTTTACCCAACAAATAATGCTTCCATTTTTAATTTCTGAACTAGTGCATACATTTCCTTATCATATCTTTGAATATCCTTTAAGCGCTGAAGTGAAATTTTCATAATGATAACATATGGGTTTACCTCCTTGAAGCAACACCGCACCCATGACATAATCATGGCATCTATCTCGACTTTAAAAGGTTGTTGCAAATTAGTAAGAGCAAGTAGTGGAGCATGACTAATCTTGTATTTCAATAACTCGGAGGATTTTTCTTGTTCCTTACCCAAGTCAAAACTCTTACTCTTTGTGGCCATTGTGTGAAGAGGTGTTGCAATCACAAAGAAGCCAGAATGACCTTCCATATGTCTTTGTAATACTCCCACAAAACTCCTATTTTCTGTGGCTCCTATTGGTGTTGGTCAATTAGTGATGGCTTCCACCTTATTTGGATCCACTCATAGTTCTCCTCCTCCAACCACATTCCCAAGATAGACAAGTGACTGTTTGGAAAATTCACATTTATTCATATTACAAAGAAGTTGTTTCTTCCGAGATCTTGCAAGCCTTTTTGCAAATGAGTTAGATGTTCTCCACATGTGGCACTAAAAATCAAGATATCATCTAGATATACAATGACACATGAATCTATAAAATCCCGCAACACATCATTCATCAATCTCATAAATGTAGCGGGTTCATTACATAACCCAAAAGGAAGTACTAACCATTCATACAAACCTTGTTTTGTTTTGAAGTCGATCTTGCATATATCCTCCTCCTTCATTCTAAATTGGTGATAACCAGACTTGAGATCTAACCTCATGAAGAATTGGGCATGCTAAAGTTGGTCCAAGAGATCATCTATGCAAGGAAGTAGATATTTGTTCTTTATGGTGATCTTGTTCAAAGTGCGGTATTCGAAGCACATTCTCCATGAACCATCCTTCTTTGGCACCATCACAATAGGTGAACCACATGGTGAGGTGCTCAGACGTATCACCCCTTGGTCTAGTAGTTCCTGGAGTTGTTTCTTTACTTTAGTATTCTCAAGTAAGGATTGCCTATACAACCCAATGTTTAGTAGAGGGGACTCTGGAAATAGCTGAATCTCATGTTCTACTTCCCATTTTGGTGGTAATCCACTGGGAGCCTGAAATACTTCCTAAAATACTATCCAAATCATGCTTTCCCTAGTTATACATCTCTGAAAATTCTACCACATCTTGTTTATCCTTTAACAAAATTAAACAAAACTAATTATGATTTTCCTAAATATGTCATTTTGTTTGGTTAGCACTCACCATAGTAACCCGTGTCTTATGTTGGTGTGCCCAAATGTTGTAGCTGATCCCTTCCTTGACCCATATGTACCAGCTTTCCCTTCTCATAAATATAGCATCCCTAACATACAAGTAAGGACTCTAAAATACGACATCAAAATCATCAAGTGGAATAACGTCACTTTAAAAACATCAATATATTGGGAATTTATCCCAAAATTGACATTACATCTTCTTGTTACTTGAATTTCAACATCCTTCTTCACCCAACCTAAAGGATAAGGGTGTGGATGCTTATAAGTCTCAAGACCAAGCTTCTTTACAACTACTTCAAAAATCAAGTTAGACTGAGAACCGATATCCACCAAAGCATTTACCTTAGTTATCTTGATTTGGATTTTGATCTGGAATAGTCTACTCATCTCCTCTTCCTCGTTATCCATGTTTGTGGTCGTGCATCCAAGCCTTTCATCTACATCGAGTCATCTTTTATTTCTTTGGATGCAACTCTGGATGCAAATTCCAACATGTAGTGTCAATATGACCATTGATATCACAGTTCTTGCAAAAATTCTTGGGATCTTTACAAGTATTCAAAGTAGTGGCATCTTGTTTACCTTTTCCTTTCCACTTACCCTTGTTACTTGTTTGTCAAAACTCTTTCTTCTACTAATTTTTTGACTGCTTTACCCTTGGCTCTAATTCTCCTTGCTTCTTTTCATCATCTATGTAGTATGCCTTTACGCATGCTTCATTGAGATATTTGGGCTTTGTGGAGATGAATTTTCTTCGAAGGTGAGTGTGAAGTCCTCCCAAGTACTTGGTCGCAATATCCTCATCCTCCAAGTCCATGTTAAGCAACATGGCTTGCCTCCAAAACTCTGTAGTATAGTCATGCACACTTTGACCAATGACTTGTCTAAAATAATACCATTTAATCATTTGGTCAGTCTTATGCCCAATAGGATATAAGTTAGCTCTAAGTAATTCTTTAAATTCTTTCCAAGATTTCACAATAGGACGCTTCTTCTTTTCACAAGTGGCTAGATGGGTTTCCCACCAAACTAGAGCATGTCCCTCCATCTTGAGACATGAAAAGGTGATCTTGTTCCTTTATGACATTATGGACACTAAAGTAGAATTCTAACTATTTTAACCATTTATCGAGAAATTCTACATCTACTTGTCCTTCAAAGCATTTAATCTCAACTTTCGTTTCAATTTTAAAAGGAGTATGATCAGATTTTACCTTTTCTCTTGTGTTAGAAGTCTCTTCTTCATGCTCTTCCCCATAACTTTCCTCATGGTGGCTCCTTCCTATGCCAAAATTTTTAGCTAAGCCCCAAACCACTAAGTCCATGGAGTCTTGTTTGACAGAAGTTGTCTTCTATAAATCAGCAAGCTCTTCTTGCCTTCTAAACATCCTATCCACCATGGTCTCAGCATCTCGATTCTATGGACCAAGTTCTCTTCCTCCATTTGTCCCCAAATTCTCTTTTTCCACTTATTTGTATAAATTTCTAGATCACAAGGTAAATCCTCTTCACCTTTAGATCTCGTCACTATCATAAAAATCCAAGAACAAATACCACAGTCTTGGATAACTGTTAGCTCGATACCAAAATGATCGTAAACTCTTCAACTTTGGAATTATCCACGAATCATAGTTAATCTTTTTGTTCTACTTTCTATTAGAAAATAACAAAGATATCTAGTGAATGAATTATACTTGAGCTTAGAATTAACAATTTGCATAAAGGGAAAGAATATAGACTCATACACCAACAATTTTATCCTAGAAAAACTCCGGAGGAAAACCAGTTCGGAAGGGAAATTTCTCTTTCTTCCCACTTTTATTGTCCAATTCAATAATAAGTATAGAAATTACAATAAGTATGAAAGAGAAGTAGATAATATCTCACACTTCCTCCTAGTTACTTGCTTGCTTTGTCTCAATTACTCCTTGCTTCTACAAATCACAATTCTAACACTAAGATCTTCTTACTCACTTGCTTCATGCTTCGATGCCTTTGTTCTCTTCCATAACATGCATTTATAGCCTTTCTCATGTTCTCCTATGCACTAGAGAATGGGAAAGGTCATGCAGAAGAAGAGACATGGACACCCTTTGGAATTTTGGGACTATTCATGTCACATTTTTATTTTCTAACCGTAAGAGCCTGGACCGCCACCCAATATAGACCGGAAGTCACAAGACCACCACTCGGTGGGGTGGAGGTTATGTAACCACTACCCCGTATAGGGTGGAAGTCCTATCTCTAAACAAATGAAACCTCCGTGTATTTTTTTTTTTCTTCTTCATGTTGGCTAATTTGATAAAGTAGAGTCATTTTGGATCCCTATGGATCATCAAGGCATTGCAATTAGCCTAGTCAACAACATGTAGTACATGGCCTTCCAATCACCTCATTCATCCCTTCTCAAGCCACTCCTATCACGTTGACGCTTCGCAAAGGGAAAGGAAAAATGGCGTTCTTCACAGAGGTCCGGATCTTTTGGGTGGGTGTCATCACAATGAAGAAAGCCAAGCTTGAGAAAATCAAGAGTCATCCTAGAATGACTCTAAAAGTGTTGATGGATTGGGAATGTCTTGGGACCTAGCAGGTCGGGTCATTTTTGTTCGAGATAACACAAGGCTCAAGTGAGTTTGTGCCGAGAAGAAACAAGATTATGAACAAGGTTTCTCTATCGGGAGGAAACTATGAAGTAGGGATGAAAAATGTCTAGATGTTGCCTTATTTTCCTTGTTTCTATCTCTCGGCATATTTATATCTTTCTTTTTCATGGGCGGGGCCCCTATATAACCCCATTTTGTTCCCTATTCAAAATGCAAGAAGAAAAATAATATCAATCATTTACATGCTTATCCAAATGTATGTTAAACTTCATCAAAGTAAATATGACATTATTGTATTCTTCCATTTTATAATTAAAATAAGGGCAAATAAAATTCAAAAAAATAATTACATTCCATGTAATAAAAGTATTATTTTAAAGTACCATTTTAAAATAAGTAATATGAAAAGAAAATACAACTTAAGGAACAATGCCTAAGCATGTTCATCATCTTTTGTATCTACATTTTCTTCTTCTTTATATTCCATTTCCATATCTTGTTCTTTTGGAAACCTTACTACATATGCATCATACCTCTTGAATAACTCATTAACCTCATCCTCATATGGTCTTGTATGATGCTGGAAAATTAGTGTCTACCTAGATATTGCATTAATGCAATGGCCCATTTTTGTTTGTATTACAATGGTCTTTCTTTCAACTCTATAACTCTATTCTCAATCTTTCTAATTGTAACATTCCCATTTTAAGACTTTAGAAACAAGGGATTTTTTTATACATAATGTGCTCTGTTCTAAATAAACATAATTTAGAACACACATTCCATGCCAATCAATCTCATAACAGAAAACCATATGCAACTGTAATTGACTTGGTGAACTACCAATCTGTCATTTCATGACTTGGTGAACTACCGATCTATCATGTTAACTTGAAGTATTGAATACTTAATGTATACCAAGTATACTTGGTTCTCTTACCTTGTTCTGGGTATTGAGTGTTCTGTTTAAGAAACCTATCTGAATATTTGTTACCAATATTCATCTGAAATCACATTCCTTAAACTAGGTGACATAGGACAATGCAACTAGCAAACTTGCGATACTTTGGCCAAATATTTCCAACATATTGTTCATGTTACTATTCCTAGATGGCATACTCATCTAATTGGAATACATCCTTCACCCCACTCATCTTATGTCTAGAATGGTTTTCACTAACTTCGCCGGTACCTACTACTTGTCTAAGGTTTGACCCTAACGCGAGTTAGTGACATAATTTAGAAACGGAATCACTCACAATGACCTATGGTATATAGACATACCCAATCAACCTAAGTCGATTGGATGTGCCTAGTTACCCTAAGTCATTGTGAGTCACTTCTATGCTAAATCGAACTCTAATATGACACGGAGAGAAACTAAGTTCAAGTCTAAATTTTGGTAGGTCTAGATGAACCAATGCTTAGAGGGTCTTTGGAACATGTCAATCGTAACCTGTATCCTCGTGAAGACCCCAGTCTTCACAAAGTTACAGTTCTGCAGTTGGCATGTGCCAACATCTGACATAACTACTTCATCACGATGTACACACCTCAAAGAGGTAATTTCCACTTAATTAGTTTAGGATTAAGATTCATATTATAGAAACCTTATATAACCCTACATCCAACAAGATTTAAGGTTTCCATCCTTATTTGATTTGGTTAAATAATATGGAACTTCATAGACTAATGATTGTTTTATGTTTAATTAACTTTTTACTTAACATTTTGTTATTCGAAAATACAACCAACATCCATCATAAGATTTTCTTAAGTAACTCAACCATTCATAGAAAGTGTAAGAACCAAAAAAGGTTCAGTAAGAGTGGACTTCATAGAGATGAAGTCTAAATGATTTACGAAGACAAACACCATTCATTTTTTTTACATCCCTTTGAGACAAGAAGAACCTTCCTCTTTATGGTTAAGTGTTAGGGTTTATTATACCCTTTTACCTTTCACACTTCCTTATAGTTTAATTGTATGTTCATTTAACATCCCTTAATAAACCATACTAGTTTAGGTAAAAGAACATCAATACATGCAGCTTAGCAAGTTGCATTCAAGTAAGGGAAATTGTACTATTTCCCATTCATCCAATTCATTAAATGACAATGAAATAAGGATCCAATCAGATATGAATGATAACAACAAGATAGGATTACAAATTTCCTTCATATAATGCACAAGAGAATTTACACAAGTTAAAGTAACTTCCATAATTTTTCCATTCATTATGATAAAATACACATTTTACAAGACTATGCATTTCAGACATATTGCATGTCAAACAACATCAAGATCATTAAAGATTACAACTTTCCTTCCTTCAATACATCTCAATAATGAATCAAAATTCTCTATAAAAGATCTAGACTTTAAATCAACCAATACATCATATAATTTATTGCCTTCCTTTATCACTTACGAATTCCATCTGTAAAAATTTCTAAAGACGGGTCGAGTTCATTGAATTGAGCATGATAAGCATTAAACATTAAAACAAAGTTCCTTGAAATAACTGTTTTATAAAACCAACTCTTCTTTTATGAAATAGAAAGGCTAAGTAGATAATAAATCATAAGTTATAAAAACCATAAAATAAGAACAATTAATCAACCCAAATTAACATTTGAGAAAAGGTCATGATATAATAAGTGGAGAAACTTACCTCAAAGATTGAAAGAGAAAAGAGTCATTCAAAGTACTCATAAGTGGATTCTTTCATAATTAAAGAAATTCCAAACAGATGGTACCAACCCAGTCATAACATCCCTTAAATCTTAAAAATGTAGACATCATGCTCAGAGCTGTTACACTACTCATGAAACTACAAATTCAAGTCGGGATTGAAAATTAAGGCTCACCCATCACCAAACAAAAGTAGTTCAATATCATTTTCCACATCAAGAGATGTAATAAAAAAGTAGCAAAACATCATACAGGAAAAATAACAGCCTTCAACAATCATCCAAAAACGTCTAAGTTTCAATCAAGAGATCATAACTTGTCCATTCCTACAAGATGATAACACAACAATAGATAAGGAGGACTTACAGTTGCATCCTCACAGAGGTGAGTGAACACATATTTTGAATGGACAGAGAAGGATTCATCAAGAATCGATTCCAGAAGATGTAAATGAAAGGACTACATGACTTAGCTAAAGGTGCCTAGTCAGCTTAAAAGATGATTAAGTTTTCCTTTCATTTTTACCATAGGCGGGATCAACTGAACACTCCTACAAAATCGACGAGAAATTCAATTTATTCAAACTTACATAGGAATCAAATAAATCTAACTACACCAATTTGGTTAGCTTGTAGTCATTTTTGCACCCACCAAGAACAAGGGAACCTCATGCACATCGGCCTATCACCCAGCGGGTGCTGGGTGCTCACCCGAGGCACGCGAGAGGGAGCCAAGTCTCTCTTTTATGTGAGTTTAGTGGAAGGCATCATTCATGATCTTGAATTAGTGATTTAAAGGACATGAAAAAGCTATAGAGCTTAGAACGACTTCTATACCCTTTCAATCATATCAAAAGTAAAAGCGCTTAACAAAATTAACAGAACTAGGAAGTTGTAAATCCACAAATAGACTTAACATTCAAATAAGGTTCATGATTATACAAGAACAAAAGCATAATATAAATATGTAGATAATATAAAGAGAAGATCTTAATACAATTGTCATAGTAACCTTATCATATTCATTCATAGCATTACTATAGAATATCACAGAAGGGGAGACCGTAGTCATGCACCATATCTAGATCCATACATGAAGACTTTCAAAACAAAATTTACATTCCCCATTCCCTTATTACATCCTTCCTATAATCATCTACCCCTTTTATCCCATAGTTCTCGCAGTAATTCTGCAGAGCTCCGCTTCCTTCCTTGTGTTCTCTTCTTTTTTTTTTGCTAAGGGCGTGCATATATATAGGCATCTAATCTCCAACAAACTCCTCTACAACCTCAAATCTGGCCCCAAGTGTCAAGGTGTGGATCGCCTCAGTGCATGCCTCTCCATGTCATGATTAGCTTTTTAGATCTTCTTATCACAAGGTATATTCCTTCCAGGACACCCTGTTGCCAGGCTAGAACCTTATCCAAACAGAACATGTTCTTCATGTGTTCTGTCTAAAAGGATGAAAACGGATAAGTCTCGAATTGTGCTTTGTGGGCACACATCCTTGGTTCTCCAAGAACCCTTTTTGAATCTTGCCTTACGCACCTTAACTTGCACGCTTCCTTTGGCTATGCACGCCTACATGCCTTTAAGATTTGGTAGCTACATTAGGGTCCCAACATTACCCCACACTTCACTGTTCTCTACCCTCGGGAACCTTTTCAAAGAATGCTAGTATAAAAAGGCAAGGCCTTGCCTTGGAAAAGAATGGAGGGAAAGAATAAAGAAATGGGGAAGAGAGAATAGAAGGAAAACTGCCTAAAGAAGAAGAAGGGGAAAATTTTGCCATAGGTTGGCCTCCAGTGTATTCTAAGCATTGACTTCATCCTGCCCTCTTGCAAAGGTCACCAACCAATGCGCTCACCTCGTCAAAGGTTAATCCTTCCCCCTTTGTGTTTATGGTATCTACCACCATTTCCAATTCCTTAGCTTGATCTTCCAAGGCATCCATCTTCCTCGTAATGACCATGTAGAGCTCTTTAAGCCGGGTTTTGATTGAGACCCAAAGGATCTCAATAGCTTCATATTTTCTTTCTACTTTAGCTAGAATCTTTTCTTGCTCTACTCTATTGCCTTTATTCTTTTCCCTGAAGTCCTTCAACTCAGCCTCATCGTTGGCAAGCAGCATGCTTGTCACCTTGTCCTAATCCACGCAATGGTCATATGTGACCCCAGTGGTTTGTGTAGCTACTTTTACATCAGCAAGCACCTTGTTGTATTCAACTATGAGTGTGATGACTTTCAACTTGTCCTCCTACTCCAAGCACACAGCTACATCCTCTGCCGACTCCAAGGCCAAAGGCTGCCTTTCCATGGTGAGGATCCGAGTCAAGTCCTCAAGACACTCAAGGGGAACCATATTTTTACATGGGAGGGTTAAGGTCTAGGTGCTTCATGACAATAGCTTGGGAGATGAGCTCCACCTTCTTGGAAACTTCACACACTTTAGCTTTCTCCTCTTGTAATTCTCATTGTAGTTGAGCACTGATCAACTTTTCAAGGCTGAGTTCCTTTATTAGCTCAACTATTTCTTCCTTCCTCTTCTCCATCAGGTCCTCCAAGACTTTAACCCTGTCATTTTTGTAGAAGAGCCTTGCCTCTACCTCCACAGAGACTTTGTTGAGTACATTACATACTTTCTCATCTGACAGTTGTTGTGTGTTTATGATGGGGTTGACCCCCTTTGTCTCGGATAGCTCTAGTATCACCCCTTGGTTAACCTCAAACTCGGGCTCATCAAGGTGGGAGTTGAATGCCCATGATAGCATCTTTCTTGTGTGTGGGTATCCACCCTCAGGATCAAAGGACTCCATGGCGGTGAGCTCCTTGGTGGGCACGGTACTCTGGAAGCATGCGCACAAAACTTTGCTAGGGTCATTAACATACCCCATCATTGATTTTCCTTCCTCCATGTGTTTACTTCCCATGCACATGCCCTTTGGAACAGTCACTGTAAGAGTTGGGCCTTTTGTGCTACTCACACTCTTCTCCCTTTGCTCTTCCTTGAATTCACCGAGCATGAGCTCGCACTGCACTCCAATTCCTCATCAACCAAGGTATTAATCATCTTCTCTACCTCCCTTGTCACTTTCTCATCCACCTCCTCCTGAGTGAGCTTGGGCATATCTAGCTCCTTGGTACTTTCCCCCTTGCTCCTTTCTTCATTCTACGTGCCTTCCTCCCCTTGGGCGCCCTTCCTCCTTACAAAGATGAAAGCATCATTTGCATCTTCTACTTCCTCTTCCTCCGAATCATGGACATCAATCAGCTCCTGATTTACCTCCAGCTCTTCCTCTTCATCATCATCCTTTTTCCTATATAGGCATTCATGTCATCTATATCCTCGGACTCTGGTTCTTCCATCCCCTCTTCTTCTTCCTTTGCTGAAAACTCGGATTCGGGATGTGGTCTTCTCTTCATCTAAGGGTTCCCAGGGGATGGTGGCTTCGCAGGTTCTAGGGTCTTCTCCTTGACCACCGTCCTCTTCTTCTTCTAGACATAGGTACTTGTCCCCATGGTACCTACATCCTACTTCTCCACCGCCCTTTGTTCCTCTTTCTCTTCCCTCTCCGAATTTGGCGCAGCTTCTTTCTTCTAGTAGGGTCATTTAGGATGGATATCTCATCCTCCACGTATGTGCCCTTTTCAAATTTTGGCCTTATGTATAGGTAAATCCTTACGGCATTGCTCCCAGCAATAGGTAAGGTCAAAGGCCTTACAATATGCACATCATGCGACACGTACCTTTCAATGTATGTGCGCTTCTCTGGGTAGACCAGCTTCTTCCTCATTTCCCTATGCTCTCTGTCAAGGGTGGACAAGTCAAGGTTTAATTTCTTGAATCCTTGTATCTGTTTACTCCCACTTGGAAAAAATTAGGCAGTAAATGAGAATGGGATTTTGCACCATGGACTCCAGCTTCCATCAACCAAAATGAACCTACCAATATAGAAGTGCTGGTAGACTGCAACTCTACTTCTCCTTTGGTCGCCGCGGGGAGTTGTTCAAGGATCTCGCCATTCAGCCCCAAATGCATTCCTAAGGTGCGTATACCATTTGTCTAAGCACACCTTGTGTACCCTGTCATTGATTCACATGTGTATTTCTAAAACCTCTCTATAGGTGAAGGATCTTCAATAGGGTACTCCCACATGAACTTGTCGGATGCATCCAATGGCCCGACTTCTGAGAACACAATTGTCAACATAATGTTTCCAAATAAGATCTTTCCTCCCTTCTCTCGTGTTGCTTATGATTCCATCTATAATATATTGGGAGAGGTTGTATATGGTGCCCTCTACAACTTTCTTGCAGACATTCAGCCTAGGGCTTTCTCACCTGGGTCCACCTTTCTTGTCCATTCAGCTTGGAGACTAGGTGTGCGGCCATCTTCATCACTAGATCACTGATATCCGAGACGTCGTAGTACCTTGATCCCTTCTTCAATTCCTGGGATGCTATGGTTTCTTTGATTGCCTCCTCATCCGGAGGTCATCTTTGAGTGCGTCCCCTTCATAGTTTAGGCCTGTGAAGCATGAAATTAGTTGGGGAGTTATGTGCATTTTGTGCCCTACAAAGTAGAAGAAGTATTTGTGTACATGCATCATCAACCACTGGTACAAGCACTTAGGCTTCCTGAAATATGGTAACTCGAAAAGTTGGAGAAGCCCTACCTTCTCCATTTTCACCTTGACCACATCATTGTAGATCAAGTAACCTATCAGATGTTCATTTATTTGTGGGGCGCACCAGCTCCAATGCCATTTCCTTCATGATTGTACTTGACCGGTGATTGTAGTCATTCATGGTCATCTTTCTTATGTGGGACTCCCACTCTTTCCCTAGAAAAACCCCATCTGGGTATTGCATCTTCAAGTACCATTCCTCATTTGTATCCAAGGGTATTTCTTCTTGTTTCTTCTTTCCTTTTCCTTTACCCTTTCCCTTCTTGGATTGTTCTACAAGTTTATCAACTAGTTTCGTGGCCATCATTACACCCTTTTCTTTCATTCTCAGGTTAACTTGCGAGTTGTTTGAAAGTTTTCCTCGTGTGCCCCATGCCCTAAAACACAAACCCTAATTTCATATTTTTCTCCTTTGATCACGACACTTCCTCACAATGTTCCTCACACTCGTGAATCACTTATGCTCTAGTTTGTAGATCCAATGGACTGATTGCACTTAATTTCTTGGGATTTTCCTTTGCACGAGTCAGTTCTTGAAACCCTAGCTCTTGAAAGAAAATCACTCTTCTTATGTTCACAAAGTAAAATAATGAAATGCCCACTCTTGTATTTATAGCTTTTCCCACTTTTATGCATTTAAGGCTAGGCTACCTACCACCGTATGACAATATTTAATGCGGTGTTTTCAAACAAAACCCGACTTCAGCACTTCTCCTTACACACCCAATCCTTGTGTGAAAACTTTTCCAACCTTGAGAAGACTCTTGCACGCATGTTACAGTGCAAAGGCACTTCTTACATCCTCATGATTCTTTCTTTTGCCTACGCGTCGTGTTTTTTCAATTTTTCTCCTTTGTACGTGGATTTCCAATGTAACCTTATTTTGCCACCGACCCAAATCCTCCTAGCAGAATAACTCCAAGTTTCTCTTCATCATCTCACCCCACACTAAAACGATGCGTGGTCCTCTATGCATTCATAATTCAAAAATTAATAAGGTTACCAGCGCCCAAAGCACAAAACAAAACAACAATGCGAAAGGGAAATACAAGAAAGGAAAATCATAAAAGGAAATTCTAAACTAACTGGAAAAACTACCTTATTTACAAACACCAAGAAGCATTATTTATAGTAGGGCTTCAGCCTACTCCCATTGAAGTTTCAGGTAATTTTTTTCCATCCAACACTTGTAACTGGCACACACCCAAATCAAGGATGTATGAAATTACATAAGGACCCAACCAATGCACCTTCAACTTTCCAGGATGGAGTAGAAATTTTGAATCATATAGCAATACCATCTCGGCCAATGTCAAAATTTTTGTTCTTAATATGGCGATCATGCCATGCCTTTTTCTTTTCCTTCTCATTTGTTTGGCTCCATCTTGCTAGTGAGCACCTTTCATCCAACTTTATCAATTCATCTATTCTTTCTTCGATGCTTGCTCTCGTCTCAACTCTCCTGCGCATGCTTTATACGCAGAGATGGTAGAATGAATTCAACTAGCAAAAATACTTCCGCGCCGAACATTAATTAAAATGGTGTGGCCTTGTTCAATCTTTTATACATTGTTTTGTATGCCTAAATAACTGCTAACACCTTGTCATCCCAATCCTACCTACCCACATCACATATCTTAGTCAATGTGTGACTAAGGATTTTGTTGAATGCCTCTGTAGTCCCATTTTCTTAAGGGTGATAAGGGGTAGTCTTGTGATGGGCTACCATGAATTCTGCCAATAGAATCCTGATGGTTTCATTTAAAAGTGAGTGCCCCTATCACTTGTTAAACTTAATGGGCACCCATACCTATTGATAATGTTCTCCCAAAAAATATAGCAATCATGGTTATGGTGCAATCCTTAGTGGGTGTGGCCTCTACCCACCTTGTCAGATAATCAAGTACAGGTAATGATATACCACGAGTTATTCCTTCATGTAGCTGGTGAGATTGGTCTGAAAAAATCTATTACCCATTTCTCAAAAGTTTCCACACTGGTGATGGGGTGCAAGGGCATCTCATCCCTTCTTCCAGGTTTTCCAAGGCACTGGCAGTGGTCACAGGCCTTACAAAACTCAATGCAATCCTAGTGAATCATCTCCCACTATAGTCTGACGACTAGGATCTTACACACGGTTACATTCCCCACATAGTGTCCTTTAGCAATCCCACCATGGGATTCTTTTATTATGGCCACGTATTCATGTTCTAGTACACATTGGTGTAAAACCTCATCATGACCCATTTTATACAAATCCCCATTGATCAACATGAAGGGCATGGCATGTATGGCTAACCTTTTCCTTTCCAGTGCTTTCATCCCTTCGGGTGCCACACCTTCCTTGAGAAAAACAGCAATTTCTTCTAACTCGAGGGTGCACACCACAACTTGAATAGTTACACGTCCGGCATGGTTTCCTCGATACTTTGCATGTCCTCTCCTAAATCAATCCTTGATAAATGATCCGGCCCATAATTATTCTTTCTAGGTTTTACCACCACTCTGAATTCAAATTCCTGAAATAAAAGTACCCAATGACATATGTGCCCTTGCAACACTACTTTGTTTACTAGATACTTCAAGGCCATATGGTCAGTGTAGAATATGAAGGAGTCACTAGCAGATATTGTCTAAATTTTTGGAGCACGTAGATCATTGACAATGCCTTACGCTCGGTCATTGTATAATTTTTTTCTGCTTTGGTGTCAACTTTCTACTTGCAAAACACAAGGGATGATCAACAATTCCCTCTCCTAGTTGAGCAAGAACAGCTCCCATTGTTGTACCAAAGGCATCCACATGGACATGGAAAGGTTTATCCCATGATGGGAATCATAGAATAGGTGCGGTGACAAGCCTTTCTTTTAGAGTGTTAAATGCCATCTGTTGTGTCTCTCCCCACTGAAAGGCACTCTTATGTCTGAGCAATATTTCCAAAGGCACGGCAATCTTGGCATATCCCTTAATGAACTTTCTGTAGTAGCCAATGTGTCCAAGAAATCCACGCATGGCACTTTGGCTGGTGGGCTCCCTAATCCCACAATAACTACAACTTTCACAGGATCCACCAGTAAGCCCTCTTTACATATGATATGCCCCAACAACATTCCAAAAGGAGTTGCAAAGACACATTTCTTGATGTTGAGGGAAATCCTCAACTGTCGACATCTTTCAAACATCAATCTCAAGTTATCACAATGGTCCCTAACCAATCCATACACTATCCAATCATCCAAATATACTTGAAGGAACTTGTGGATGAATTCCTAAAATGCTTGTACCACTATGCATGAAAATACAGCGGGTGCATTCCTCAATCCAAAGGGCATGACCATGTATGTAAAGCTTCCCCACTCGGTGGTGAAAGTTGTCTTTTCTTGGTCTTCCTTGGCAATCCTTACTTGGTGATATCCTGAGAATCCATCCGTGAAGGAATAGACCTGCGGCCTAGCAACTCCTTCCAAAATATCTTTAGTGAAGGGGGTGGGAAAAGGATCTATGATACAAACAGCGTTCAACTCCCTCGTAATCCTCATCTCCCCAATGAATGGTGGACACCTTTCAACTCATGGTATCCATACGGGAATAAATCCTTAAATTCGTGCAAGAGATCGATGATCTTTGATACTTCCTTATCTCGACTAGTAGTCCCTAATGATAGCTTCCTTGGGCTCCTTCTTCGAGCCAATGTTAACTTTCTTGGTTTTGAGTGGTTCATGATACGCGCACATGCATCCGCACTGTTAACTACCTCATACGTGTCCCAATTGAATGGTCAACATTTAGGCTCTCCATCTCCTCTCCATTAATAATGTATACCATCTTTTCTTTCTCCTTTTCAGCACACACATGCTCAAATTGTATGTCTTCTGGTTCCTCCTCTTCAAACCGCGCTTCCAAGCTAGGTCCACCAAGTAAGTCTACTAATCTATCTTCCACCATGGTGTAATCCCCTAGAGTGAGGTGCTTGACAACCTATAATGCCTCATCAACCGGTTGCTTGGTACTTCAATACTCGAATGTGTGAACCAAGTCAGCCATTAATTCCTACCAATTTCCCGTTTGGTAGCGAGTTTTAGAATGGATGTACCAAGCATGCGCGCAACCTTGTAGTGTCGAATACATCTTGTGCACCCAAAGGGAGGGTGGTAAAGCT
Source organism: Taxus wallichiana var. yunnanensis (assembly GCA_018340775.1). NCBI lineage: Eukaryota > Viridiplantae > Streptophyta > Pinopsida > Cupressales > Taxaceae > Taxus > Taxus wallichiana. The sequence continues at coordinate 155,184,822 of CM031242.1, read as the reverse complement.
TCCGTGCCTTCTCCCAAACCCTCTCACATGCCTGGATGTGGGAAGAGGTGAGTTCATTGCCATTGTAATCCTTGATAGTGGTGGGTATATTACTCCTCGAGAATCGAGAAGTGAGCGCAATTCTAACTTCACACCACTCCAACAAGTTTTTGTTATGCGCAGCCCACCACCCACCTCACATTGTTGTGTACTATCAAAACATAACCTAGCATACCTCATCGCTCATCCTCCCTCCATTGAGCTTCCATTTCTCTCAAAAAGACCTCGGGGTATGCATCCCCAGAATACTTGGTTATTACCTTTCCTCCAGGCACCGAACTATATGCGCCATGGTTACCTTGGTCACCGATCCTTTCAGATATCACCCAATCAATTCATAAGTCCCATGCACCCAATTATCACATGCTATACTAGTAGTATCACTTGAAAAATTAATCATCATCAAACTAGATTACTCCTTTCGAAGGGTGGATGGTCTCTGGATCTCTTATGGAGAGCATATATATTCTATCCAGGACTTCCTCTCTAAGGGGTTAAGTATATGGTGTGGAATTTCCACCACCAGTAGTGGTATAGTCACCCTCTCTTCCTTATTTTCAAAGCTTATGTACCCCTTGTTAAACTGGAGATCTGCATTATTCTTATAGCACCACGGGTGCCCAAGTAACGCTAGGAAATTATCTACCTCAAGCAAGCACCAAGACTTCAAAATCCCCAGTGAACTTAGTCCCCTGAATGGTAATGGTCACATCCTTCAAGACACCTATGGGCATTTCCTTTGTCTTATTTGCCATATACAACACATTTGAAGATGGTTGTAATGTAGGTCTTCCCATTTGATGTCAGGCATCTAGAGTGAGAACATTAACCTTTGCACTGTGTCAATGAGGATGTTGCTAAGTAGTCATCCATCCACTATTGTGTTCAAGGTGATCTCTTTGTCATAATCAAGGTTGTGAGGTGGGAGGTTTACATGTAGGATCTGCCTTTCGTGCTCTTCCTCGGCGTGTGGTACCTTTTCTCTCAACCATGCTCCTAGCAGGGAATAAGATTCTCTTGCCTCAACAATTTACACACCTCCTTAACCTCATCCAAGTCATCCTTTGGTGCTTCTACTGGTCTTCTTTGCTCATCTTTTCTAGTTTTCTCTTTTAAGCATTGGATCTCCCCTTGTAAGCTTCAAATTACGTCCATGGTTTCCTGGTAGACTTCTTTCTAGTGAGCTGAGTTTGGATACTTCCCATGTACTACCTCTTCCCTTGAAACCAAAGGTCTCTGCTTAGGTGCTTCCTTTGCATGCGCAGACTCCACCCTTGTTGTTACCATAACAGGCTCTAGTTCTAATTCACATATTACTTGTGGGAGCCATTACACGTCATCCTTCTCGGTGCTATTGACTCATATGTTTGTCTAACTTTGGATACTCTTCGTACTTATGTTTCTCCCCACACCAGAGCATTGTAGAAGATCTGGACATTCACGCTTATAGTGGTCTATGGCTCCACAATTAAAGCATGTTCCACGCGAGAACTCACTTCTTCCCCTACGGTTACCACGGCCATGAAATCCTCCACGAAATCCCCTCCCGCATGCACCTCCATCTCCACATTCTTCATATCGACGCTCATCTCCTTTGGAACTATTGGCAATGCTAGTCTAGCACACACCAAGATCAATTGCCTCATGAATCTGGTCAATCAATCTACAATCCTTGGTGTCATGTGTGGTTGAGGTACATATCTTGTAATAACAAGATACATTTTTATAGATCGTACACTGTAAAAGGGGGCACCTACTTGCATCATGATCCCGTGACATATCTTGTAATTTACCACTATGGTGCATACCACCTTCCGAGTACATATCCCACCATTATCCTTTGTGTGCCCTTCTACATCACAATCTGTGCACCACATCCCACTACGAGTCTCTAGAACTGTGTTGGCAGATAATTTCTCCAACTGCTTAGCCATGGCAGCGATCTGAGCCTCCAGAAATGGGCTAACACTAGTGTCAACACTACCAACTACCTCAGCATGCAAAGTAGCTTCCGCTTCGCGCGGGTCCGTGAATGTTTTATGAGACAAATCCCTCCTAAAGGGTGTGATCAACCCTCGACAAACCACTGAGCATTTTTTTAAGGGTCGATATCATAAGAAAGTTTAGACAATAGATTTTTAAAGCACACATCAGATTCCCGCACACTCTCTACCATTCCCTGCTAGATTTCCTTGAGAGAGCTGATGTTCTTCTATTCAAACTCAGGTATGTGAAATTCCACCAAGAATACATTTTTAGCGCGGTATAATCCACAACAGTCTAATGAGGGTCATACTTTCTATACCAACTATGCATGCATCCTTGCAAGGTTGTTGTAAATTGACTGGCCTTTCGATCTTGGGTCGTGATCCCCTTCACATGCCATAGCAGCTCGCACTTATGCACATGCTATGTGGCATCTTCTATCCCACTGTAATCTGGTAAGTGTAGAGACATCTTGAAAAATACTTGAGGAGGTGGCTGAGGCCCTTGTCCTCCTAACCAGTCCCTCAATTTCCTTCAGTGTTTCCTCTTCCACTGGACCCACTAGATCCTGAGCCACCAGCTCCATCACTTGTACCTCCAGATACTCTTGTGGTAGGTGCACGGGGCCTATGTTTGTCATGTCGAACATTCTGTCATCCCACTGAATTACGTGCCGACAGTTTGTGAACTAGTGCCACTCCTAGTCGTATTTCCTCCACCACTTCCTGACGCACTCCCAAAACTACTTGTATATGTGCCTTGTCCAAACATTCCACCAAATACTGGAATAGTGTGTGAAGCCATAGAAGTCCCAAATGAGAAGTTGTATCTTCTAGGTGCCGATTGGTTGCTTCCATTGATATCAAATGGATCAACTATACTTTTCCCTCATTCAAACAAACCAAGTGCCAAGGTTCGGTTGCTAGGTGGGGTAGATGTGCACCAACAACTCTTCTTTCTCCACATGATGGGCTCTCATCAAAAGCCAAGGGGTTCTCTCTTCCGTGCTTGCCAAGATGGGGTAGCATAGACTGTTCAAGCTCCACATCCTCCATGTGAACCTCTTCTCCAAAAAAATGTCTGCCTCCATAAATCCATCATAAATGCAACCTCACACCATCTCACAATATCCCTCTCATGTGCTTCACCATACTTGAGCCATCTCTCCTCCCTTTCCTTTTCAGTCGTTATATCAGCCATCTTTCCCCAACCTAGCTTCCTCGCCAAGCTCGTGAGTGGTTTAGCTAGCCATTGGGAATGCCTCTAAACTCATGGTTACCATCAATATTTTGATTTCCAAGGGGATAGCCCGCAAAAATGATCCTCTGGGCTCCCGCAAAAATTCAAACTCAGTAACTTCCGGACAAGAATACATGGAAATTACGTATTCCAAAGTGTAGCTAGCCAATACTCCCTTCCACCAATGATCTATAGCATGGGTCCATGTTAGATCAGCATCTTGTAAGTTCTGGTATGTTTCTTGGGTCCAAGGGTGTGATTTATAATACCACCCCAACCTAGATGCATATGCCGAGAGCCACTCAAATAACTCTACTGGGAAACAACAGAAGAAGGTTTCGTACAACTCATGATAGAGAGTGTCTTCCACCCATCTTTGCGTATCAAACTCAGGTCTAGTACTGAATCTCTAAGAAAACTTGTCCTCCATGATTTTAAACCAATTTTCAACACCTTCAAGTGTTAAGCGCTCCATCATCACTTTTTGCACAGACCATGATGTATGCCATGTTCCACTACAACTTTGAAAAGAGGTCCCGATGAATGGAACCAAGATGTAGTCATTTTTGCACCCACCAAGAACAAGGGAACCTCATGCACGCCGGCCTATCACCCAATGGGCATTGGGCGCTCACCGAGGTGCATGAGAGGGAGCTGAGTCTCTCTTTTATGTGAGTTTAGTGGAAGGCATCATTCATGATCTTGAATTAGTGATTTAAAGGACATGAAAAAGCTATAGAGCTCATAACGGCTTCTATACCCTTTCAGTCATATCAAAAGTAAAAGCACTTAACAAAATTAATAGAACTAGGAAGTTGTAAATCCACAAATAGACTTAACATTCAAATAAGGTTCATGATTATACAAGAACAAAAGCATAATAGAAATATGCAGATAATACAAAGAGAATATCTTAATACAATTATCATGGTAACCTTATCATATTCATTCATAGCATTACTATAGAATATCACAGAAGGGGAGACCGTAGTCATGTGCCATATCTGGATCCATACATGAAGACTTTCAAAACAAAATTTACATTCCCCATTCCCTTATTACATCCTTCCTATAATCATCTACCCCTTTTATCCCATAGTTCTTGCAGTAATTCTGTAGAGCTCCGCTTCCTTCCTTGTGTTCTCTTCTTTTTTTTTTTCTTTGCTAAGGGCACACATATATATAGGCATCTGATCTCCAAAAACTCCTCTGTAACCTCAAATCTGGCCCCAAGTGTCAAGGTGTGGATCACCTCAGGCGCATGCCTCTCCATGTCATGATTAGCTTTTTGGATCTTCTTATCGCAAGGTATATTCCTTCCAGGACACCTTGTTGCCAGGATGGAACCTTATCCAAATGGAACACGTTCTTCATGTGTTCTGTCCAAAAGGCAAAACGGCTAAGTCTCGAATTGTGCTTTGTGGGCGTGTGTCCTTGGTTCTCCAAGAACCCTTTTTGAATCCTACCTTGCACGCCTTAACTTGCACACTTCCTCTCGGTCATGTGCGCCTACACACCTTTAAGATTTGGTAGCTACATTAGGGTCCCGACATAGCTCCAAATAACATAACCACCAATTCAAAAGTCAAATATCCATTCAACGTATCTTCATGAAGTTACAATAGTTAGACTTTCACAAGTTACTCTAACAAGTTTAACAAGTGGTCTACCCAGATCAGGAATGGGTAGGTTCAAATCAACAACATCTAAGTCCAAAAGCAAAATGGATAGGAATATTTGACCTCAAGTAAGCTCAACCGAGCTACAAAATTATAATCAAAATATCGACACGGATAAATCCAGTTCCAAAAATATCTTCAAACGAAAAGAACTTCAACTATTTACCTATAGCTCAATCTCCCAAAATCTTAAAGGAAGACTCAAACATAATTATTCAGAAGAGAAGACTTCATCCACTGTTGTATTCAACAAATAATTCTAAAACCAAATAAACCCAGAAGCCATTTCATAGAGTTTCAGAAGAGAGAGAACCAAATCCAAACAACAAGGTTTTTGAGTCAATACCTCCTTGTTTCCACATGGACTAGAACCATAAAACAATAAATCCAAACACCATTACATACTCAGCTTCCATCGAATACAAGGTTCAAAGCAATGAAGGTTTACAGAGTACAGTTTAAAAACAAGTTCAAGATCACTTAATTATGAATCAAAGTATATTATACAGTCTTAGAAGGTGTATTAAAAATTCAACAAAACAAGATGTGATAGAGAAGGGTAACCTTTTACCTTCTATTAACAATCAGAGATAGCCAGTTTAAAGCTCAAAGCAACAACAAATTTCCTTAAACCCTTTTCGAGAAGGTAAGCAAGAATACAAACTTTATCAACATTACTCAAGTCATGACCAGTTCTAAAGTGTGAATCACCATTAACTCACTCAGGGAAACAACCCAATGACAATATTATCATGCAAAAGTTCCTCAATCAAAGAACACAAAGATTCTTTCAAGCAAGAAATCAAGTAACCATAACAAAAATAAAAACCAACTTGTTTTACAAGAGCAAAGTTGTTTTATGAAGACATTTAGAGAAAAGCATAACAACTTAATGGATAGAGCCTATCATGCCTGATAGTGCTTCTGTCGATTCGAAGAAGATTTCCAGCCAAGCCTCCAAAACTCTTTCTTCTCCAAACAAAGTCAACAACCAAAAATTCCTTCTCAAATGCCTCTTATACTTCCATTGGATTGAAAATAGACCAAGGAGTTAAAAATAGTAACAAACTAAAAATAGAATTGCTGGTTTGAAGAACTAGATAGCTCCATGCAGAGAAAAAATCAAAATGCTTGAAAGACCAAAAACCCCCCAACAAATCCACTCACATGGTTTCCAATACGGTTTGTTCGCAAAACCAATGCCATAAATGTCATTAATTTCCAATCTCCGCCTATTTCTCCATGCCACCGTCCAGTTAAAGTTGGCGAGTCCAATTTCAACTTTTGCATGCATCACTTATCTCTAGTGATGATTCCACATAGGATTCCACCAAATTTTCCTACCTCTACCTAAACTGGTAGTACTTTGTCCATTGAATTCAAAAATCAAATCAAATAAATGACTTAGGAACCATCGCCATGCCTTCAACTTTCCATATGACCCCTTAGGTCCCCTTCTATCCTCGCATTAGTTTAGGATAGATATCATTAGCTTAGGGTATGACCTTAGGTTAGTTTAGAAAATATTTACCTTAGGTTATCTTAATATTTCCTTAGGTAAATTTTCCACCTTAGGATAGGCCATTCTTCATACCAATATAGTATTAGGTAATAGGTTAGAAATATACCTATCATCACCTTAGGTTATTTCCAAATCCCTAACTTAGAAAACATGCAACTTAGGTTAGGATGAACAAGATTAGAGTAGGCATAGATATATGGTAGATCCAGTTTACCTTAGGTTAGAATCCCGTTAGGATAGATCTTATAGATCTAGGACTTAGGATTTACCCTCAATAGTCTTGAAGTAGACCTCTTTCCAACTTACGCCATTCAACGTTCTGGAGAAGTTGACAAGAAGATCTGAGCACACAACTTACAGCAGAATGCACAACATGAACTTCTAAGAAGATCAATGAAATTGTAAACCTACAAAGGTTCATTATTTTATTTCCTTCAACCTCTGAATGTTAGTTTTCCATACAGATCAGGTAAGAAGAATTAAAACATACCTTGGATCAATGGAATTGATCCAAGGTTTCATTATTATATAGAGATAAATTTGCAAACAACTTTACCAATTTACAACCTTACTTATCTCAAACAAAATGGATTCCTTGCAAGCAACAACATTTCAGCAATTGAATCCAAGAAAAGAAATAATTTATCCATGGCAAGCATGATTTCAAATAGTCAAAAGAATACACCTTCTTAGGACAAATCACATGTCAACGCTTGCATTGCAAAGAGGAGAAGTTAACAGTTTATCAAAGGTGTTACATACTTCCCTCCTAAAAAGAATCATCATCCCGATGATTAACTTATTTAAACAAATTTGCATCAAGGACAATCCATTTATTAAATTTCTTTTCACATGTTCATAACATTTCTAGATTTAAAATTTCCAAAATCAGCATTTACGTAGTTGTTTATTTTAAACAATGAAATATCTGTCCAAAACTGGTAGATTTATTGTCATAAAAGAATAAAATCACAAATTTTATCAGTCAACAGAATCAATTCTGTTCAAATAAATATGGAAAAGTAGTTTTCATATCTTCAGATTTTCCCAGGTTGTACTTTCCTCATTAAATTGGTCCCACTAGACCTTACATTGACTTATTTCACGATTTCTTAAATGCAACTGGCAATTTTCCAGCACTCGTATGGGTTTAACCACAATTATTCCTAGGTCTTGGACTTGCAAGTAATTCTAATTTAACACATGTGATAAATCGAAACATATTTATTACGAAAATAAATATGGAAAACATCATGCATTTATGACAAAGTAGGGGTAATGCTAAACAATAAGCTACTGTGGTTGATTAATTCAACAATTTCAAATGGTCCCACATAACGAGGTGATAACTTGGCAGCCTTGCCAAAAGTTACGAACTATTTTCATTTTCCCGAAGAAATACCTTCTCACCAAGTTCAAATTTTCTATCAACCTTCTTCAAGTCAAAGATAACTCGTTTGCCTATCGATGCTTCTTTCAAGCGTTTGCGAATCATTTTAACTTTTTGTTCCATTTCGTAATGATTTAAGGTCCAATTACCTCTCTATCCTCAATGTTGTCCAAACTAACAGGGGTCATGCATTTCCTTCCATATAATGCTTTGAAAGGTGTCATCTTTAGAGAGGCATGATATGTGTTATTGTATGCAAACTCAACTAATGAAAGGTACTCTTCCCACTTATATTTTTGATCCATGAAATACATTCGTAACATATCCTCTAAAACTTAATTAACTCTTTCAGTCTGTCCATCCATTTCCGGATGATACGCATAACTGAAATTCAACTTAGTTCCTAGAGCTACGTTAAGTGTTTGCTAAAACCTTGAATTCATTCTTGGATCTCTATCAGATATGATTAATTCAAGTACTCCATGTAATATGAAAATCTCATGTACAAACCTTTTTGCTAAAATAGGTGAATCATCCTTAAGATTACCAACAATAAAATGTGCTACTTTTGTTAGTTTATCAACAACAACCAAAATAACATCATGTTTATTTCTTGACATAGGTAGCCCTTGTACAAAATCCATGTTTATCACTTTCCATTTTTATTGTGGTATGTTGTGAGGATACAATAAACTAGCTGGATGCATATGTTTAGCTTTAACACGTTGACATTCTAAGCAATGTGTCACAAATTCAATAACGTCCTTTTTCATCCCTTTCTAGAAATATTGTTGTTTTATATCAATGCAAGCATCTTTGTAATACCAGGGTGTCCAAAAAAGGTGAATTGTGAAATTCAACTAATAATTTCTTTCTTAAATCATTTAAAAAAGGTATGTATACCTTGTTTTCAAATCGTAAGATTACTTCATTATCAAAGTGAAAACCTTTATATCTCACATCATTTGGATCCGTAGCAAGTGTTGTTTTTACTTGCTGAAAATAAGAATCGATTCCATAACACTTTTTACCTCATCCTTAAATTGAGTTCTCAACGTTATAAGAGCATAAATGTGCTTCCTACGACTTAGAGCATCCACTACCCTATTTTCCTTGCCTTTAATGTAATTTATGTCAAAATCATATTGAGACAAAAACTCTAGCCATCTTTGTTATCTTACATTTAGATTCGGGTGATCAATCTTTATTTCAAAAGATTCAGCCCAAGATGATCATCTTTATTTCAAAATATTTACCAAGCGAGATAATGCCTCTAAACTTGAATTGCATGAACAATGGCAGCAAGCTCTAGATCATGTGGAGCATAATTTAGCTCATGTAACTTAAGTTTTCTACTTTTTTAAGCTATGACATGATCAATTTGTAATAGAATACCTCCAAGACCTTCCCCAGATGCATCTGTCACAACAATAAAGTCTCCATTAGGGTCAGGTACAACCAAAATAGGTGTTGAAGTTAACTGATCCTTCAAATTTTTAAATGCAGATTCACATTTCTCATTCCACACAAATTTATTATCCTTTTTCTGTTATGAATTTATTGGTGCACCAACTTTGGAAAAATCTTTAAAAATTTCCTATAGTAACCAGTAAGACCCATGAAACTTCTAACTTCATGTACATTCTTTGGTGCAGGCCACTCAATTATAGCTACAATTTTAGAAGGATCTATAACTATTCCATTCTTGCTTATAACATGACCCAAATAGTGCACTTCCGTGTCATAGAATGAACATTTAGATAACTTACCAAATAACCATCTTTTTCTCAAGATTTCTAAAACTATCTTCAAATGCTCATGGTGTTCCTCAATACTTTTAGAGTATATGAGAATATCATCCAAGAATACAAGCACAAATTTTTCCAAGTATTCTTGAAAAATATTGTTCATTAAATTCATAAAAGTTGTAGGTGCATTTGTTAATCCAAAAGGTAAAACTATGAACTCATAGTGTCCATACCTTGTTCTAAAAGTTGTTTTATGAATGTCCTCATCCTTAATTTGTAACTGATGATATCTCGATCAAAGATCTATCTTAGAATATACCGATGCTCCACGCATCTGATCAAATAGATCATCAATTCTAGGAAATGGATATTTTTCTTAATTGTTACCTTGTTTAACATTCTCGTAATCAATACACAATCCAAGTGTTCCATCTTTCTTTTTCACAAAAATTACCGGTGCTCCCTAAGGTGAAGCTCTCGATCCAATCAAACCTTTAGACAAAAGTTCTTGCAACTATGCCTTAGCTCTACCAATTAAATAATATTCATCGATAAGGTTCCTTAGAAATAGGCTCGGTTCCAGGTTTGATTTTAATTGTGAAGTCAAACTCTCTTTTGGGTGGAAGACCTGGTAATTCCTTCGAAAACACATCACTGCAATTTCATAATAGCAGGTAACGTTCTAAGAAATCATTGTTTTCTTCAGTAGCTTCTAAATTTTTACTACATATAAGGTACAACCCTTATTTTTGGCCTTTTTAAGTTGTATAGTTGACAATTTCCTAACTGAAATTTCACATTTAACACCCTGAATCTCTGCTATTTTCTACAAGTCATCTAAACAACTAATATATTTTTCAAAACAGTCCACTTTTACTTTATGCTCAGCTAGTCAATTAAAACCTAGGATTACATCATAAGACCCCAAAGGAGCAACATAAAGATCAAATTCTATGGAAAAACTAGGTAAGTCAAGGAATGCTCCAAAAAGACACATACTAATCTGTATGAACAACATTATTCCCATAATGTACAGTCCATGATTTATCGATTTTCTAGCTTTTATTTTTAATTTTGATGTTAATTTACTAGAAATAAAACATTCAATAGCTTCCATATCAAAAATAATAGTTACAGGTACACCAAATAACTTACCTGGAACTTCTATGGGTGTGACTTGCTTTTCAACTTGTCTGTCACTCTACCGTAACGTGTATCTTGTGTTATTGATTACGGTCATTCTTTTTTAAAGGACATTGGTTTGCATAATGATCTTTGCCACAATTTTAACAGCCTCCTATAGGTACCTTTTTAGGCTCAAATTTATTTCCAACCTTAAAGTTATCATTTTAACCTCCATAGGACTTTTGTATGTTATTATTATTCTTGACAAATTTATTGCATACATTAGCAGCATGCTTATTTGTTGTTGTTTTCTTATTATTATCAACTGAAAACTTAATTTTCATACCAAATTTCTTCCATGGTCCTTTCTTAGGTATAAGAGATGATGAAGAGGAGTTTGGAACTTTCTTTCTTACTTCCTCCTTATGAGCAGAAATTACCTTTAATTTTTGTTCTGCCTTGTAACATTCCCATTTTAAATCTTTAGAACAAGGGATTTTTTTTTAATAGCGTTCTCTTTTCTAAATTATCATAATTTAGAACACATGTTTCAAGTTTTTAAATAATGTTCTTTGATCTAAATGATCATGATTTAGAACACACATTCCATGCCAATAAATACCATACCAAATAACCATATGCAACTGTAATGACTCGATGAACTGTCGATCTCTCATTTCATGACTTGGAGTTTCATCGGTCTCTCATTTCATGACTCGATTTCTTACCGATCCTTAATGTTGACTCAATGTATTATATACTAAGTATACTTGGTTCTCTTACCCTTTTTAGGGTATTGAAGTGTTCCATTTAAGAGGCCTATCTGAATATTTGTTACCAATATTCATTTGAAATCCTACTTCTTAAACTAGGTGATATAGGACAATGCAACCAACAGCTTGTGATACTTTGGCCAAATATTTTCACATGCTTTGCATGATCATATTCCTAGATGGCATACTCATCGACAAAATATGTCCTTCACCCCCACTTCATCTGTTATCTAGAATGGTCTTCACTGACTCCTGTCAGTCCTCTTGTCCAAGGCTTACCATAACCCATATTAGCAACATAGAAAGGTATAGAGCATCACTCGTGGTGACTAAGGGTACATAGACATACTCAGTCGACCCAAGTCAATTGTGTGTGTCTAGTTACCTTTAGTCATCGTGAGTTACACTCTATACAAAGGCATGTCCCTAACCTAACCTAAAGTAAAACTAAGGTCAAGTCCAAGTTTATGTAGATCTAGATGGCCCAATTTGAAAGGGTGTTGTGATGTGTCAACTGCAACATTGTGCCATTATGAAGACCTGCGGTCTTCATGATGTCACAAGATCGCGATTAGTGTGTACCAAAATCCTACAGAATCACCTAATCTAGAATTACATATCCAGTTAAGAAGTTACACACTTACTTATCTTCTTAATTAAGATTTAATATCAACAACTCTGTTGGATCCTTAATTTCTTTGTTCATTAAGGTTTCTAACAATTAATGATTGATAGTTACCATGCACATAAATCTATAATAAATCCCTCTTTCCGAAGGTTTTTATTTCATTCCATGGTACATTATCATAAGATTCAATCTCATAAACATAATCAATATACCACGGTAAGATTATCTTACTTTGCTTAACCAAGTTTAAGCATGATTAATTTTAGATTCTAGTTCCTTGTTAATAGACTTCATTAAGATGAAGTCTATTCATTACGTATGTATTTATTTCATTTTGGTTTCCATATTCTGATTTGATCTAACCAGAGGGAGTATGTTTTCTCAATAGGTACTAAAAAATTCTTATCCCTTTAGAATGATTACCTTTATTTTATCTTTATATTATTTTAGGGTTCATTACTGCCATTTATTTTATACAAGAATTATAAATAGATTTCTCTTTTATTTATGTCATCTACTAAACCATCATGACCTATTTATGTTTCCATCTATTCATTCCACATTAGAAGTTACATTTAATAAAATAATAAAGTATCAATTCCCTTCCTATCAGTTTCATTTGAGTTCAACTGAAATGATTCAAAACAGATAGGTTCATGAGAGAATAATGAAAATTTTACAAAATTTCCTTTACAAAGAAACCCAAAGTGAATAATACATCAATTAAAAATAAAAATCAATCTTTTTCCCATTCCTCAAGTAAATTATACATTTTACAAGTCTAAACATTCAGACTTCATTCCTACCAATCAGCATTGATAAACTCAAACAAGAATACAACTTTTCCCTTTTTCAATTATAATACAATAAGAATAATAATTCCTCATAAAAGATGCAGCCTTTAGGTAAACACAAGAGGCATCATAAAAGAACTTGTCTTCTTTTGTCACTTACAAAATCCATCTATAAAAATTTCTAGCATGGGTCAGTTCATCGAACTGAGCATGATAAGCACTAAATGTTAAAATGATGTGCTTTCAACTAACTATCTCATAAAAAGAACTCTACTTTTATGAAACATTAAGAAATTCAGATAGATATCTCTTAAAGGAATAAGTATCCTAACAAGAAGGTAAAAATAAGAAATCCACAATACATTATGTAAGTATCATGATCAAAGAAACACTCTTCAACCAGTGATTTCACAAGAATAATTACAACAAATAAGTGACAATATATCTCAATTACTTATTAAACTTGTACTATAGATGTATGTAATTCTTTCTTGATTCAAACAAGTGTTCAAGAAGGGTACCACCCTACAGTTCTCAGAACTGAACTATTTTAAAGAATCAATTAATCATAATCCACAACACTAACATAACTCTTCATGCAATATCAGAAGCCAAATTCATTCTATCAAAAAGGATGGAATTTAGATGAACCAATTAATATTCTACACAAGAATTCCCTTCTTTCCAACATTGAATCAATATCAACCCAATTCTAATTTATCGATTCAAGGGAATAAGAAGTGCAGGATCCCGCCTAATTGCTCATTCAGCCTCAACATGATTAATACAAAGGAAAGGTAGCAAACAGTTGAAAAGTAAACAACTTAATTCATCCTTTAATGTTTAACAAACAACATGGTAATTAACAATTCAGAGAAGAGAAAGAACTGAATGCAAATCCTTTTTACATTTTGAAGAAAAGAAATGATGCATACCTAGCTCAAAAATAGAGAGAATATCCCAATAATCCATCCTATTAAAAGGTAAAACACAGTTGACATCCCAAGAATACCAGACTGATCCTTACCTAACAACATCCAAATTCAACAACCACTGCTAAAAAAACAACATAGTCGAAATTGAATCGATATAAGATAGAAAACATTATTAAGAAAGGTAGGGTTGAAGAGAGGGCTTCTCATCAAGTATAGAGAATAGCCACAAAGCAACATAAAACTCATAAAAGTTTCCAAGGAAACAAGCTTAAAAACTAATTCCTTAGCTTCATTTTAGTGAAGATAGCCTCATCAGACATTTCCACATTTCCCAAATAGAGAGAAACCTACAAGGTATTCTTATGTGCTCAAGAAAAATGAATACAAGCTACAACCAAGCCAACCATGTACCCACTTAATAGGAATCAAAGAAACAGTCCATACATAAGAAAGAAAGGGCTCCATCCCGATTCAAACAAGATGAAGGAAATTCAAAGGGAGGTTTAACCCCAAGTCGGTTCTCAAAATCGAACCCAAAAGTGTTAGGATAAATTTTATTATCCTAAATATTAATTATGCATAGTTGAATTATTTAATTAATTTTGTTAATTAAATGGTTATATTGTTATATGGTTAATCAACCATATTTGTCTGTATGCACACTGTTATATTGTTTTAAACAATATATTTGTTTTTATGTAATTGTTGCTTCCCGGGTGATTTGGAAGCTTGTTTATTCTGGTTTTTGGTTGCACCTGTGCAACTCATTTTCCCGGATGTATTTGGCTGTGCAATATCTATAAATATTGCAGCCTATTCACTGTAATTTTTTAGTTGATTGAGATTAATAAAACTACACAGGCTTCCGTCCCTGTTTCTCAATCTACATTTGGTACCAGAGCGAAATTCTGGCCCTGTGAAGGAGTGGAAAAAGAATGCAGCAGAAATAGAGAAGATTGGAGAAGAGTATGCAGCAATAGAGAGCCTGTGCAGCCTCCTGCAACCTCCCAGCCTCATCTCTGCCTTTCCACATCCCCCAGTTCGTTCCAGGTGTTTGGAACGCAAATTTTTTTTGCACTGGTGCACTCAGCACCAGGCAAAAATTGCTCCAGGTATTGAAAATAATAAAAAATATATATATAATTTCCAATAAGGGTTTTGTCTCTAAATTAGAGAATCATTTAGTATCTACTGTATTTGGAGGTTGTTTTGCTTGTTTTGGAGGTCTATTGAGCTATTCATCAAGCCCCAGCCGAGTCTTGTCTTGCACAGACCAAACTGAACATCATGTGCTTGAGGATCGAGTTGTGATCAATACACAGAGCAAAGAATAATTTAAAAAAGGAGAAGGAGGCGCCCACGCTGGACCTGCACAAAATATACAGTGGAAGAAGAGGAATAGGTGGCCAAAGAAGAGGAAAAGTGGCCTGCATAAAGGAAAAACGTTTTTGTGAGCAAAATCGACCTCATATGGTCAGCGGTCAGTCCTCCATGCGTTTTTCTTTGAACCCTGCGCGGCCTGCATCAAGGAAACGTTTTGTTTAAGCAAAACCCGTGCCTTTCTCGGTCTACACTGACAACTGCACAAAGAAATGCAGGGTTAGATAGCAAGCAAACAACAAAAACGCGCAGCCGGGCATTACAAAAACGCGCGAGCCAGCAATCAAAAACGCGCCGGAGCACTAAAACACGCGCCAGCAATCAAAAACTCGCCAGCACTAAAAACGCGCAGGGCAATCAAAAATAGCGACCCAACTCAAATGCGTGGCCTATACATGCAAAACAGTGCGTAGCAAGGGAAAACACGCGGCCAGGGAAGGAAGAACAAAGAAAACGCGGCCTGTACAAGCACATTCAATAAAAAATGCGGCCAAGGAAGGAGAAAATGCGGCCTGAGCAAGGAAATAAAGCTTCAGATCCGTTTTTAGGCAAATACAACCCTAAAAATGCCTCTTCACCAGCATGCGCCACGTGGCATCCATTTTCCAAGAGGTAAGTCAATTTACTTGTCAATAAATACAAATTCCTTCCTTTCATAGTCCAAGCGCCCCAAGTGGGCAAGTTGGTTAGTGCATGTGCCTTGGGAGTGAGAGGTTTGAGGATCAAATCCCACCAAAAACACTCAAAAACTCTCCTTTTGCATCTGGCGGATTTTTTTGGCGTAATCAAGCTAAATTTAGCAGACTTTTTTGAATTTAGTTACAACTAACTAAATTTAGCGGAAAAATCCCTAATTTAAGGTTAAAAAAATTCTCCCAACCGGTCTGCTTTTTTCATTCAGGACATTTTTTGCAAAAGGAGACCCATCTAAGAATTGCATTTTCAGCTATTTTTTTGCAATTTTTAGCATTTTGGGTCGTATCTTGGGCTCGGGAGGTCACAGGACCCCGGCGAAATTTTTACTGTCATTCAAATTATTGTATGTATATTGTACTAATTTGTAGGTTGCCATAGTCAACCGTGCAAAACTTTGTAATTGCTCGTAAAGCCGTAATTGTAATAAAAAACAAGAAATTGGTTCTATAACACTCACGAGATCCTAGATCTCATTCGCAGCGTTTGGTATATACAGTGCCTCTGGGAAGCGCTTACGGGTAAAGCCGTCATGACTACTACTACACTTAACGCCTAATATAGCTGCAACAACGTCGTCTGGGCATCGTCCCTATAAATCGACGGGGAGTAATAAGGTCACAGTGCACACACTATGAACCATCCCATCCGTCTGTGAACGATTACAAGACATAAATCAACTGAGAAATTATCCGAGTATATAGCGAAGTTACGCGCGCGTATGAGGATATCTCTTTGAGCCGGTGTCAATAATCACACAGACCCCATCAGTATTGTCTTCGTACCACGTATCGAATTCTTTCACGTACGTTAACGCCTCTTTCACGTACCGCGGGTATATAGAAAGGGCGAGCTTCTTCCACGTACCGACGGGTATATCGGAAGGGCGCGTATATAGAAAGGTTCGGTATATCGGACTGACAGTATATAGATTGGAAGACTTAATACCTGGAGTGATAAGAGCCAAACCACATCGGTGATCTCTATAAAATGGGCACCAATGCCCCAAATGTTTTCTTCCGATTCACAATTGCTCGGAGGAAGCAACTATGCTTTGCTTGGAAGACAAAAATAAAAACACAACTTGAGTTTGAAGAAATCTGGCTGTTGTGGGTTTGGTACTCTAACTGGATCACCAATGGATGCAACACAACAACGACAATTTGATAGAGCAGATCAGAAAGCAAAACTCATCATCTTGTTTGGAGTATCCGACGATGTGCAAGCCCACATTCAAGATGCCACATCAGCAAAAGAAGCTTGGGATAAGCTGAGCACAATATATGAGGCCAAGAACAAGAATGTCATACTCAATTTGTAGAGTCAGTTACATACATTGAAATTCAAACAGAATGAGAAAATTGAAGCCTTCCTAAGAAGAGTTGCAGAGTTGAGGGCTTCACTTCTAGCCCTAGGAGAAGAGGTCAAAGATGAATCTCTCGTTCCCATTGTTCTGAGAGCTCTCCCCTCTTCTTACCACATTTTTGTCACAACTCTAAACTTGTCAGATACGACAATTAGTTTTGACAAGCTAGTAAACCTACTGCAACAAGAGGAAGCAATGCACAACAAGGATGATGAAGAGGAGCAGGCACTGTCTTCACATCAAAAATGGAAAGGAAAAGGTAAAGGAAAACCTAAATCCTATCGAAATCCCACATCGTAATCGGTATCATGGGGACAATCAACTGAAGAAGCGATGTCCAATTTGCAAAAGAGGACATGACTTGCAAGAATGTTGGTTTAACACATATAAGAAAGGTTCATCAAGCAATTCTGGACCACAACAACAACAAACTTACAAGGGACATTCAAACAACTATCACGGGCAAAAAAAGGGGAACTGGAAAAGAAGACCCCACCAGCAAGGTAATATTGCTGAGCAACAAGATCAGTCAGACAATGAAGACTTCTTGTTCACTGCTCGATCAAGTGAACCATCCACGTCATCTAGTGACGTCTGGTATGTTGATTCGGGAGCCACTCGACACATGACCGGCCACAGAGACTAGTTTATTTCAATGAGGGACACGCCATCGAAAAATCATGTTTCGTTGGGAGATGATTCTTCATATACAGTTCAGGGGATTGGAAACATTTCTCTACCCCTTGGTTCACGCAAATGCAGACTATCAGATGTTCTATATGTCCCTGGGTTGACAAAGAATCTTCTTTCGGTCAGTCAACTCCTAGATCACAACCTGAAAATTGACTTTGATAGTCAATCCGGCAAGAAAATGTGTTTGATTCGAGATAAATCCATAGGCTCGAAAATAATTGCAAAAGCCTCAAATGTGGGACGAATGTTTCAACTTGATTTCATTCACAAAAATGATCAAGCACTTGTGGCTAAAAACTCCACCTCAGCTCAGTTGTGGCATCGGAGATTTGGTCATGTAAGTTTCAAATATCTCGAAACACTTCGCCGGTGTAATATGGTACATGGGCTACCATCTCTTCAGAAGGATACAGACAAGTGTCCTCACTGCTTAGCAGGAAAACAACACAGAGTTTCATTCCAAACGAGTACTTTTCGAGCTCATGGTAAACTTGACCTGGTTCATACCGATCTATGCGGTCCAATGCAGCCAAGTCATTCAGGGTTCCAGTACTTCATGCTCTGTGTTGATGACTATTCACGGAAAATGTGGATTTTTTGTCTTCGCAAGAAAAGTGAAGCCTTTGAAACATTCAAAAAGTTCAAAGTGGCAGTTGAGAAAGAAACTGGTCATCACATCAGAACTCTCTGCTCAGATCGAGGGGGGGAATTCACCAGTGATGAGTTCAGAGACTACCTACAAACTCACGAGATTCGTCGACAAATGCCTCCTCCACACACACCGCAACAAAATGGTGTTGTTGAGAGAAGAAATCGTACTATCATGGAAATGGTGCAATGCATGATCGATGATTCCGGACTTGCAAAGACATTTTTGGTATGAAAGAAAAAACAAGCAGTGTATTTGTTAAATAGAGCGCCACAACCGCTGCTCTTGATGGAATTACACCACAAGAAGCATGGTCAAAAAGGAAACCATCCATTGCACACCTCAGAGTATTCGGGTGCAAAGCCAAGCATGCACATACCCAAACAGAACAGAAAGAAATTAGATATGAAGTCACAAAATCTCATCTTCATTGGATACAGTGAAGAGACTCTTGGGTACAGACTGATGGATCCTAAGACCAGAAAAGTCTACACAAGTAGAGATGTTGAGTTTTTCGAGAAGAAGGAAGTAGAGACTCCTCCTCCGGACTCGCAAGATGTAGATTTTTCACCAGTTGTAAAAATTGAAGCTGATGTTCCCTCAGAATATGAAAGTGATGATGGGGATGATGGTGTTGATCAGATAGAACCACAACCCATGGGAATAGTTCAATGTATGCCTAAATGGTGTACAAGCACATTACGAGATGCAAGAGTGGATGCTCCACTGGATACATCCACCCCTGGACCACGGACTCGCATGATAAAGAAAGCAAGAGAAGAAGTTAACTTTGCTTTGATGAGTAGAGTCATTAAATCAGATGAGCCCTCTACAGTCCAGGAAGCCCTACAGTCAAAAGCTTGGAAAGATGCCATGGATTCTGAATATCAATTAGTGATGAAGAATAACACTTGGCAGCTTGTTGATCTTCCACCAAGGAAGAAACCCATTGGATGCAGATGGATATTCAAAACTAAGTACAAAGCAGATGGGACAGTGGACAAGTGCAAAGCAAGACTTGTAGCAAAGGGGTATGCACAGAAAGAAGGCATTGACTATGAGGAGACATTTGCTCCCACAGCTAAGATCAAAATGATCAGGATGATCTTTGCTCTACTCTGTTGCTCATTTGAATGGAAATTTCACCAAATGGACGTAAAAAGTGCCTTCCTGAATGGAGATTTACAAGAAGAAGTCTACATGACTCAACCTAAGGGATATGTTGTACCTGGTCAAGAAGAAAAGGTATGCAGACTCAGGAAATCTCTGTATGGCCTCAAACAGGCACCCCGGGCATGGTACATCAAGATTGATGAGCATCTCGTACAACATGGATTCGTCAGAAATCCATACGATCCCAATCTCTACCTCAAAAAGCAAGGGGGGGAGATGGTGATTGTTGTAGTTTATGTCGATGATCTAGCGATCACAAGTAGTTCAGTGAAGATGATTGATGAAACAAAGAAAGATCTTAAGTGATCATTCGACATGACAGATCTCGGGCTTATGCACTACTATCTTGGATTGGAAGTATGGCAGAAAGAGAATCATATCTTTGTTTCTCAAATGAAATATACCAAGACAACGCTCGAGAAGTTTAGGATGATGGATTGCACACCAATTGCTACACCAATGGAGAACAGATTATAGTTATCTTGTTCAAATCCATCTCCTGAGGTAAGTGCCACTCTCTATCGGCAACTGATTGGGAGTCTCATTTACCTGACCTACACTAGACCAGATATCAGCTTTGCAGTGAGCTATCTATCTAGGTTCATGCAGGAACCCAAAATTTGTCATTGGAAAGCTAAAGAAAGCGCATTTTGAGATATCTCAAAGGATCGGTGAATCTTGGTCTAGAATACAAGAAGAAGAAAACTTCTTCTTGACTAAATATTCGGATTCGAGATCATGCAGTAACATTGATGATAGAAAATCCCTTACGGATTTGTATTCTTTATGGGATCTGGACCAATATCATGGGGAAGTAAGAAACAACACTTTGTTTCTCGCTCTTCCACGAAGGCCGAGTATCGTGCAGGAGAAGTTTGTCGTGAAGTGATTTGGCTACGTCGCATACTTGGAAGGACTTGGAATACCACAGACAAACCGACCACCATGTATGTTGACAATGAAGGTGTTCTCAAACTTGTTCGCAATCAGTTTTCACGAGAGAACAAAGCACATTGAAGTTCGAGTTCATTTCATACGCGAACATGTGTTGAAGCACAACATCCAACTTCGATTTTGTCCAACGTGAACAACGAGCATATATTTTCACAAAGTCACTTGACGTGACAATTTCAAGTTGTTGAGTATTTCTCTCCTCATCTCTTCAGACAATGCACAATTAAGGGGGGGAATGTTAGGATAAATTTTATTATCCTAAATATTAATTATGCATAGTTGAATTATTTAATTAATTTTGTTAATTAAATAGTTATATTGTTATATGGTTAATCAACCATATTTGTCTGTATGCACACTATTATATTGTTTTAAACAATATATTTGTTTTTATGTAATTGTTGCTTCCCGGGTGATTTGGAAGCTTGTTTATTATGGTTTTTGGTTACACCTGTGCAACTCATTTTCTCGGTTGTATTTGGCTGTACAATATCTATAAATATTGCAGCCTATTCTTTGTAATTTTTAGTTGATTGAGATTAATAAAACTACACAGGCTTCCATCCTTGTTTCTCAATCTACAAAAAGAAGGAGAAGAGTAAAATCAAACCCTTCTAACTCATAAACTTCAATTAACTAAAAATAACTAATCCATTCTTTCAACAACTTCTACAGATGTACATCAAAATATTATTCACAAACTAATTCATACATGGAGGAGAGAGAGAAACATCAATATCCTTGCATAGTCCCAAGAGAAGAAGTTAAATCGTAATTTACTAAATTTCGAGCAAGGAAGAATAAAACCAAATGAAATCCTCTCTTAACAGTTCCAAAAATTTCACAAATTCAAAATGTATTAAGCTTAGAAGGTGTCAACATATCACTGTTTCTTTAAAACAAGTTTGAATCCACAAGAAAACAATGAATCCAAAGACCCATTTCAACATAACTTAACAAGTAGTGATAAAATTCAAAGCCACTTCAGATTTTAACTGAAACATCAATTTTTCTTACCTTCTCCTAACAAAGGAAGATATTCCCAATCAAATTTTTAAACCAATCATTATTTTTCCTTAAACCATTTTAGCACAGGAGTTCAGAAGTCCACACGACTTAAGCAACCTTCCAGTTTCAAATAAATAAACACGATTTACTCAACATGCATCAAGAAAAATACCCATTTTGAATCTTTTCCAAACAATAAACTCAAGAAAAAGATCACGAAAAAATACACTAAGGCATTTCCACAAAACCATTCATTTCTAAGAGCATGATTTATTTTAATGAAGACGCTTAATAAAAAGTAGAACTATTTAACAAGAAGAGCCTATCATGCCTGATAAAATTTCTTGTTGATTTGCAGAAGATCTTGATCGAGCTTCTCAAGAATCTCTTCTTTTTAACCAACATCAATAGTCAAATCTCCCAAATTCCTCTACATTTCCACAAGTTTAGAAACATCTAAAGATACCCACAATTCCAATGGGTCGAAAAACAAGCTTGCTAGTTCAAAGAACCTAAACTCTCATGCAGAGCAAAAACTAGAAAGATCCAAATGACCAATAACTTTCTCCAATTCCTCCTACCTAACTCCTAGGTAGTTTCCTCCACTAAGCCCAAGGCTATTGAATGCATTGAATGTTATTTCCCCCTCTTTCCTTATGCCACTGCCACTTCAAATTTGGTGAAACAAAATTCAAGAACTCCATTCATTTTAAATTTAGCAATGATGTCAGCTAGGCATCCCACCATCTTCTTATGCCTCTGCCAATCTTGGCGAATTTAAGATGTAAGGAATGAAATAAATTCACATTAATAACTTAGAAACCACCACCACCAACCTTCCATTTTCCAAGTGACCCATAGGTCCCCTTTTCATCTTAGTAATAGTTTAGGTTACATTAGCATTGGTTAGGTTTTTCCACCTTAGTTCTTAGGTCACTAGGATTTATCTTAGGTTAGTTCAAGACTCCTAGCCATATAACATACCTCCTTAGGTTAGGTCATCACCTCTTAGATTAGAATTTATATAAGGTAGGAACCACAACCTAGTTTTAGGCATCAACCAAAATAGTTTAGTAATAGGTCCTAGGTAAGTATTATTACCTTAGGTCAAAATCCAATAGGGCAACATTATAGTTTGGGTTAGATCCAAATAACAACACGCATTCTGACCAAGGTTAAGGAATTTTCCTTATTATCCCACAATAGATCCTTAATCTCCTCACGCTGATCAATGTTACAAAACATTAATAAAGGAGGTCCAAATTTATAGTTTGTAGCATGATGCCGAGTAAGGACACTTGAAGCTAGGTCCTTCACAATTTATAACAAAATACTACTTGGTTCCATAATATGTTTCATTTAGCATGTCAATTAACAAGATGACAATAAAGAAGAACCGAAGCATACCTTGGATCAATGGAATTGATTCAAGGTGTGTTGTTAGCATATGGAAAATGTGAAACAACAAAGTATAGATTTACAACCTATATTTCACATAGCATAATGGTTTCACTTCCAAGTAAATAGAATTACAAAGCTAGCATGAATTCTAGAACAATAATAACTTATCCATTGCAAACATGATTTTCAACGTCAAAATAATACACCTTCCTAAGACAAATCACATGTCAATGTTTGTAATGTTAAAATTGGAAGTCATCATAGTAACGGTCATGACCAAGATGTTACATACCTTCCTCCTTAAAAGAATCATCATCCCAATGATTAACTTAATCAAACCATTAAGGTTTTAGGACAAAATTTAATTATTGTCCTTCCATTCATATGTCCATAACAGGACTAAATTTGAAAAAAATTAAGTTTTCAAAACATTATTTAAAATAGCTATCAAATTGTTCAGTAAATACCCAAGTTTGTCATATTTAACATAAAAATATAAAATAAAATTTTCAGATTTTATCAATTTTGAGAATCAATTACGATAAAACAAGTATGGAAAAGCAAATTTCATATCTTCAAGATTTTCCTAGGTTTCACTTTCTTAAAACTGGTGCCACTTGACCTTACATTAACTTATTTCAGGATTTCTTAAGTGCAACTAGAAATTTTCCAACACTCCAATGGGTTTAACCACAATTATTCTTGGGTCTTAGACCTGCAAGGAATTCAATTCAACACATGTGATAAATTTGAAATGTATTTCTTAAGCAAAGAAATATGGAAAACATCATGCATTTGTGATAAAGTAGGAGGTAAAGCTAAACGATAAGCTATAGGGTTGATTACTTCAACTATTTCAAAGGGTCCCACATAACAAGGTGATAACTTGGCAACCTTTCCAAAAGTTATAGAACTCTTTTTCAGCTTAACTCGAAGAAATACCTTCTCACCAAGTTCAAATTTCCTATCAACCCGCTTTAAGTCTGCATAACTTTTTTGCCTATCTGCAGCTTCCTTCAAGCATTCACAAATCATTTTAACTTGTTGTTCCATTTCTGTAAGGATTTCAGGCCCTATCACCTCTTTATCTTCAATGTTGTCCCAGCTAATAGGGGTTTTGTATTTCCTTTTGTATAGTGCTTCGAAAGGTGTCATTTTTAGAGAGGTATGATAAGTATTATTATAAGAAAACTCAACTAATGGAAGGTACTCCTCCCATTTATATTTTTGATCCATACAATACATTCTTAGCATATCCTCTAAAACTTGATTAACTCTTTCAATCTGTCCATCTTTTGGGTGATACGTAGAACCGAAATTCGAGTTTAGTTCCCAAAGCCGCATTAAGTGTTTGCAAAATCTTGATGTCATTCTCGGATATCTATCTCGATATGATTAATTTAGGTATTCCATGTAGCTTTGAATCATCCTTTAGATTACCAACAATAAATTGTGCTACCTTTGTTAGTTTATCAACAATTACCATAATAACATCATGTTTATTCTTTAACATAGGCAACCCTTGAACAAAATCCATAGTTATCACTTACCATTTATCTTTGCGGAATGTTGTGAGGGTACGGTAAACCTGGTTGGATGCATATGTTCCGTTTTAACTCGTTGACATTCTAAACAATGCATCATAATTTCCATCACGTCCTTTTTCATCCCTTTAAGAGAAATATTGTTGTTTTATATTAGGTAGCATCTTTGTAATGCCAGGGTGTCTAGAAAAAGGTGAGTTGTGAAATTCAACTAATAATTTATTTCTTAAATCATTTTCCAAAGGTATGTATACCTTGTTTTCAAACCACAAAATTCCTTCATTGTCGAAATGAAAACCCTTATATCTTGCATCATTTGGATTTGCAACAAGTGTTGTCCTTACTTGTTAAAAATAAGAATCAGATTCCATGACACTTTTCACCTCATCTTTAAATTGAGTTCTTAATGTTATAAGAGCATAAATGTGCTTCCTACGACTTAGAGCATCAGCTACTCTATTTTCCTTGCCTTTAATATAGCTTATATCAAAATCATGCTGAGATATAAATTCCAACTATCTTTGTTGTCTTGCATTGAGTTTGGTGAGTGAAAATATACTTCAACCTGAGATGGTCGGGTTTTTAGTTCAAAAGGCCTACCGAGAAGATAATACCTCCATATTTGAAGGGCATGAATAATGGTATCAAGCTCTAGGTCATTTGGATCATAATTCCATTCATGTAAATTGAGTTTTCTACTTTCATAAGCTATGACATGGTCATCCTGTAATAGAATACCTCTGAGGCCCTCTCCAGATGCATTCGTTACAACAATAAAGTCCCCATTTGGACCAGGTATAGTCAAAATAGGTGTTGTAGTTAACTGATCCTTTAGAATCTTAAAAGCATATTCATATTTTTTATTCCAAACAAATTTCTTATCTTTCTTTTGTAATGAATTCATTGGTGCAACAATCTTAGAAAAGTCTTTAACAAACTTTCTATAGTAACCAACAAAACCCATGAAGCTTCTAACTTCATGCACATTCTTGGGTACAGACCACTTAGTTATAGCTATGATCTTTGAAGGATCTATAGCTATTCCATTTTTCTTATTACATATCCCAAAAAGTGTACTTTTGTGTCATAGAAGGAACATTTAGACAACTTACCATACAAATTTCTCTTTCTTAAGATTTCTAAAATTATATTCAAATGCTTATGATGTTATTCAATGCTTTTAGAGTATATGAGAATATCATCCAAGAATACAAGCACAAACTTGTCCAAGTATTCTTGAAAAATATTATTCATCAAATTCATAAAAGCGGTAGGTGAATTTGTCAACCCAAAAGGTAAAAATGTGAACTCGTAATGCCCATACCTTGTTTTAAAAAAATTTATGTATGTCTTCATCCTGTATTCTCAGTTGATGATATCCGATCAAAGATCTATTTTAGAATACACCGATACTCACGAATCTGATCAAATAGTTGCCTTGTTCAACATTCTATAATCAATACATAATCTAAGTGTGTCATCCTTCTTTTTCACAAAGATTACCGGTGCTCCCCAAGGTGAGACACTTGGTCTTATCAATCCTTTTGACAAAAATTCAGAATCGAGCCTTAAGCTCTACCGATTCAATGGTAGTCATTCTATAAGGTGCTTTGGATATAGGCTCAGTTCTAGTTTGATCTCTATTGTAAATTCAAACTCCCGTTTAGGTGGAAGACCCAGTAACTCTTCCGGAAATACATCTCTGAAATTTTTTAACAAAGGATATCTTTCCATAAAATAATTACTTTCTTTTACATTTTCAGAAATATTTCTTGCATACAAGGTACAACATTTTTTTGGCCTTTTTAAGTTGCATTCTTGACAATTTCCTAATTAAAATCTCATGTTTTATACTGAATGACGGTGATATTTGAGATCATCTAAACAAATAATATGTTTTTCAAAACAATTAATCTTTGATTTATGCTCAATTGCTTGATTAACACCTATGATTATGACATAAGATCCCAAAGGAGCAACATAAAGGTCAACTTCTATGTAAAAATTAGGCAATTTAAGGACTGCTCCAAAAAGACACATATTAACTATATGAGCGACATTATTTCCAGAATGCAAAGTCCACAATTTATCCATTTTCTCAGCT
Source organism: Taxus wallichiana var. yunnanensis (assembly GCA_018340775.1). Lineage (NCBI taxonomy): Eukaryota > Viridiplantae > Streptophyta > Pinopsida > Cupressales > Taxaceae > Taxus > Taxus wallichiana. Next base: position 155,157,999 of record CM031242.1, on the reverse strand, counting down.
TTTCTTTTTAATTTCAAAGATAACTTAGTAGAAATAAAACATTCAAGTAGCTCGAGATCAAAATTCTGATCACGGGTATATCAAATAACTTATCCATAACTTTTATGGGTGTGACTTGCTTTTTGGCTTGCTTGTCACTCATCGCACCATGTATCATATGTTTTTGATTGCGGTCATCCTTCTTCAAAGGACAATGAATCGCTTAATTATCCTCGCCACGATTAAACATGACCTCCAACATGCCCCTTCCTAGGCCCAAATTTATTTCGCTTTGAAGTTATCATTCTAGCTTCTGTAGGACTTCGTCCATTATTATTATTCTTGACAAAGTTGTTCGCATACTAGCAATAGGTTTGTTTATTGTTTTTATCTTATTATTATTAGTGAAAAATTTGTTTTTCATGCCAAACCTCTTATAGGGTCCCTTTTTAGGTGCAAGAGATGAAGAAGAGTTTGGAACCTTCTTTCTAATTTCCTCTCTATGAGCAGAGATTGCTCTTAATTTCTGTTCTTGCCTTATGGATTTTTCAACAACCCCTTCCATAGTGGTTGGACTGTGAACATCCACCTCGCCTCCTATAATGGATTTAATTCCATAATAAATTTATGTATTTGTAACTTCTCGTCAGTTTGATACTGAGGCACGTACTTAAGGAGTTTAGTAAACCTTTCCCAATACTCTGTCATAGTTAACTTTCCTTGAGATAAGTTCTGAAATTCAGTCATTTTTTTATCATAGAAAAGTTAAGGCAGCCACTATTGCCTAAAGTAACTTTTAAATTGATCCCAAGTTATGTCTTCTTCAACCATATTCAACTCAGCCTTATGGTTGTCCCACCATGAAGATGCCTCATGAGAAAGTTGATATGCTCCCCATATTGCTTTTGTTTCCTCAGAGAAATTTCTTATAGAAAAGTACTTCTCCATTTCACTGAGCCAGTTCTCAACCCCATCCCCAAGTGTAGTTCCATCAAACTTAGGAAAAAAATTTTATCATTGGTGAGTTCCACTTTGCTAATCTTGCCTTTTTATTTTCGGGTGATTAGGTATGTTTACATTATTATTATCAACACCTAAATTTCTCCCATTGGTGTTGTCCACGGGGAGGTGGTTAGTTGCCATTATCAGCATCTTCTTCCTCCTCCTCATTTCCCATAACTTGTTTTTCCAATACTGCCGAGATGATCCCTCGTGTCCAATAGGGTAGTAAGGATCTCATCAAGTTTTTGGGTAGTAGTTACTTCTCCACCCGGTGGTGGGTTTTTCTGATTTCCTCTTATTCTAACCATTTTTTTCTACTAGAAAATTTAAGTTTTTATCAGATTATGAACTCAATAGGTCTAAGAGATGTAACCTTTAGCTCTAATACCAAGATGTAACACTCCCATTTTAAAGCTTTAGAACAAGGGAATTTTTTTTAAAAGCGTTCTCTATTCTAAATTATCATAATTTAGAACACATGTTTCAAGATTTTAAATAATGTTCTCTATTCTAAATGATCATGATTTAGAACACACATTCCATGCCAATCAATCTCATAATAGATAACCATATGCAGCTATAATGACTCGATGAATTGCCGATCTCTCATTTCATAAGTCAGAGTTTCATCGATCTCTCATTTCATGACTTAGTTTCTTACTGATCCTTCATGTTGACTCAATGTATTATATACTAAGTATACTTGGTTCTCTTACCCATTTTAGGGTATTGAAGTGCTCCGTTTAAGAGGCCTATCTAAATATTTGTTACTAATATTCATCTGAAATCCTACTTCTTAAACTAGGTGATATAGGACAACGTAACCAGTAACTTGCGATACTTTGGCCAAATATTTTCACATGATTTGCATGATCATATTCCTAGATGGCATACTTGTCGACAGAATACGTCCTTCACCCCCACTTCATTTGTTATCTAGAATGGTCTTCACTGACTCATATCAGTCCTCTTGTCCAAGGCTTACCATAACCCATATTAGCAACATAAAAAGGTATAGAGCATCACTCACGGTGACTAAGGGTACATAGACATACTCAGTCGACCCAAGTCGATTGCATGTGTCTAGTTACCTTTAGTCATCGTGAGTTACCCCCTATACAAAGGCATGTCCCTAACTTGACCTAAGGTAAAACTAAGGTCAAGTCCAAGTTTATGTAGATCTAGATGACCCAATTCGGAAGGGTGTTGTGATGTGTCAGCCTGCTGACCTTTGTGCCATTATGAAGACCATGGTCTTCATGATGTCGCAGATCTTGCGATTGGCATGTACCAACATCCTACAGAATCACCTCATATAGAATTACATATCCAGTTAAAAATTTAAACACTTACTTATCTTCTTAATTAAGATTTAATTTCAGCAACCCTGTTGAATCCTTAATTTCTTTGTTCATTAAGTTTACTAACCATTAATGATTGATAGTTACCATACACAAACCTGAAATCAATCCTTATTTCCAAAGGTTTGTATTTCATTCCACGGTATCTTATCATAAGATTCAAGCTCATAAACAGAATTAATATACCACGGTAAGATTATCTTACTTTGCTTAACCAATTTTAATAATGATTAATTTTAGATTCTAGTTCCTTATTAATCGACTTCATTAAGATGAAGTCTATTCATTACGTATGTATTTATTTCATTTCGGTTTCCATATTCTAATTTGATCTAACTAGAGGAGTATATTTTTTCAATAGGTACCAAAAATGCTTATCCCCTTAGAATGATTACCTTTCTTTTATCTTTATATTCTTTTAGGGTTCATTGCTTCCATTTACTTTATACAAGAGTTATAAATAGATTTCTCTTTTATTTACGTCATCTAGTAAACCATCATGACCTAGTTATGTTTCCATCTATTTGTGCCAACTTAGAAGTTGCATTCAATAAAAGAATAAAGTATCAATTCCCTTCCTATCAGTTTCATTTGAGTTCAATTGAAATGATTCAAAACATATAGGTTCATGAGAGAATAATGACAAGTTTACAAAATTTCCTTTATAATAAACCTAAAGTGAATAATACATCAATTACAAATAATAATCAATCATTTTTCCCATTCCTCAAGTAAATTATACATTTTACAAGTCTAAACATTTAGACTTCATTCCTGCCAATCAACATTGATAAACTCAAACAAGAATACAACTTTTCCCTTTTTCAATTATAATACAATAAGAATAATAATTCCTCATAAAATATGCAGCCTTTAGGTAAACACAAGAGGCATCATAAAATAACTTGTCTTCTTTTTTCACTTACAGAATCCATCTGCAAAAATTTCTAGCATGGGTCAGTTCATCAAACTGAGCATGATAAGCACTAAACGTTAAAACGATGTGCTTTCAACTAACTGTCTCATAAAAAGAACTCTACTTTTATGAAACATTAAGCAATTCAGATAGATATCTCATAAAGGAATAAGGATCCTAACAAGAAGGTCAAAATAAGAAATCCACAATACATTATGTAAGTATCATGATCAAAGCAACACTCTTCAACCAGTGATTTCACAAGAAGGATTACAACAGATAAGTGATAATACATCTCAATTACTTATCAAACTCGTACTATAGATGCATGTAATTCTTTCTTGATTCAAACAAGTGTTCAAGAAGGGTACCACCCTACAGTTCTCAGAACTGAACTATTTTAAAGAAGCAATTAATCATAATCCACAACACTAACATAACTCTTCATGCAATATCAGAAGCCAAATTCATTCTATCAAAAAGGATGGAATTAGGATGAACCAATTAATATTCTACACAAGAATTCCCTTCTTTCCAACATTGAATCAATATCAATCCAATTCCAATTTATCGATTCAAGGGAATAAGAAGTGTAGGATCCCACCTAATTACTCATTCAGCCTCAACATGGTTAATACAGAGGAAAGGTAGTAAATAGTTGAAAAGTAAACAACTTAAGTCATCCTTTAGTGTTCAATGAACAACATGGTATTTAACAATTCAGAGAAGAGAAAGAACTCGAATGCAAATCCTTTTTACATTTTGAAGAAAAACAACGATGCATACCTAGCTCAAAAATAGAGAGAAGATCCCAATAATCCATCCTATTAAAAGGTTAAACATAGTCGACATCCCAAGAAGACCAGACTGATCCTTACCTAACAACATCCAAATTCAAAACCACTACCACACAAACAACATAGTCGAAATTGAATCGATATAAGATAAACAATAGAATCAAGCAAGGTAGGGTCAAAGAGAGGGCTTCTCATCAAGTAAAGAGAATAGTCATAGTAGCACAAAACTGATACAAGTTTCCAAGGCAACAAGCTTAACAACTAATTCCTTAGCTTCATTTCAGTGAAGATAGCCTCGGTCCAGATGTTTCCTCATTTCCCAAATAGAGAGAAACCTACAAGGTATTCCTATGTGCTCAAGAAAAATGAATACAAGCTACAGCCAAGCCAACCATGTACCCACTTAACAGGAATCAAAGAAACAATCCATATGTAAGAAAGAAAGGGCTCCATCCTAGATTCAAACAAGATGAAGGCAATTCAAAGGGAGGTTCAACCCCAAGTCAGTTCTCAAAATTGAACCCAAAATAAGGAGAAGAGTAAAATCGAACCCAAAAGAAGGAGAAGAGTAAAATCAAACCCTTCTAACTCATATACTTCAATTAACTAAAATAGAACTAATCCATTCTTTCAAAAACTTCTACAGATGTAAATCAAAAGATTATTCACAAACTAATTCATACATGGAGGAGAGAGAGAAACATCAATATCCTCGCACAGTCCCAAGAGAAGAAGTTAAATCGTAATTTACTAGATTTTGAGAAAGGAAGAATAAAACCAAATGAAATCCTCTCTTAATCAGTTCCAAAAATTTCACAAATTCAAAACGTATTAAGCTCAGAAGGTGTCAACATATCACTGTTGCTTTAAAACAAGTTTGAATCCACAAGAAAACAACGAATCCAAAGACCCATTTCAACATAACTTAACAAAGCAGTGATAAAATTCAAAGCCACTTCATATTTTAACTGAAACATCAATTTTTCTTACCTTCTCCTAACAAAGGAAGATATTCCCAATCAAATTTTAAACCAATCATTATTTTTCCTTAAACCATTTTAGCACAGGAGTACTTGAAGTCCACACGACTTAAGAAACCTTCAGTTTCAAATAAATAAACACGATTTACTCAACATGCATCAAGAAAAATACCCATTTTGAATCTTTTCCAAACAATAAACTCAAGCAGAAGATCACAAAAAAAATACACCAAGGCATTTCCACAAAACCATTCATTTCTAAGAGCAGAGTTCTTTTAATGAAGATGCTTAATAAAAAGCAGAACTATTTAACAAGAAGAGCCTATCATGCCTAATAAAATTTCTTGTTGATTTTCGAAGATCTCTAGTCGAGCTTCTCAAGAATATCTTCTTTTCAACCAACATCAATGTCAAATATCCCAACTTCCTCTACATTTCCACAAGTTTAGAAATAATCTAAAGATACCCACAATTACAATGGGTTGAAAAATAAGCTTGTTGGTTCGAAGAACCTAAACTCTCATGCAGAGAAAAAACCAGAAAGATCCAAATGACCAACAACTTTCTCCAATTCCTCCTGCCTAACTCCTAGGTGGTTTCCTCCACTGATCCCGAGGCTATTGAATGTATTGAATGTTATTTCCCCCTCTTTCCTTATGCCACCACCACTTCAAATTTGGTGAAACAAAATTCAAGAACTCCATTCATTTTAAATTTAGCAATGATGCCAGCTAGGCCCACCATCTTCTTATGCCTCTGCCAATCTTGGTGAATTTAAGATGTAAGGAATGAAATCAATTCACATTAATAACTTAGAAACCACCACCACCAACCTTCCATTTGCCAAGTGACCCATAGGTCCCCTTTTCATCTTAGTAATAGTTTAGGTTACATTAGCATTGGTTAGGTTTTTCCACCTTAGTTCTTAGGTCACTAGGATTTATCTTAGGTTAGTTCAAGACTCCTAGCCATATAACATACCTCCTTAGGTTAGGTCATCACCTCTTCTATTATAATTTATATAAGGTAGGAACCACAACCTAGTTTTAGGCATCAACCAAAATAGTTTAGTAATAGGTCCTAGGTAAGTATTATTACCTTAGGTCAAAAATCCAATAGGGAAACATTATAGTTTGGGTCAGATCCAAATAATAGCACGCATTCTGACCAAGGTTAAGGAATTTTCCTTATTAGCCCACAATAGATCCTTAATCTCCTCATGTTGATCAATGTTACAAAACATTAATAAAGGAGGTCCAAATTTATAGTTTGCAACATGATGCCGAGTAAGGACACTTGAAGCTAGGTCCTTCACAATTTATAACAAAATACTGCTTGGTTCCATAATATGTTTCATTCAACATGTCAATTAACAAGATGACAATAAAGAAGAACCGAAGCATACCTTGGATCAATGGAATTGATTCAAGGTGTGCTGTTAGCATATGGAAAATGTGAAACAACAAAGTATAAATTTACAACCTATATTTAACATAGCATAATGGTTTCACTTCCAAGTAAATAGAATTACAACTAGCATGAATTTCGAACAATAATAACTTATCCATTACAAACATGATTTTCAATGTCAAAAGAATACACCTTCCTAAGAAAAATCACATGTCAACGTTTGCAATGTTAAAATTGGAAGTCATCATAGTAACGGTCATGACCAAGACATTACATGCCTTATGGATTTTCAACAACCCCTTCCATAGTGGTTGGGTTGTGAACATCCACCTCTCCTCCTATAATGGGATTCAATCCCATTATAAACTTTGTATCCTAAACTTCTCGTCGGGTTTGATCTTGAGGTACATACTTAAGGAGTTTATTAAATCACTCGAAGTACTTTATTACTGAGTTAATTTTCCTTGGGATAAGTTATGGAATTCAGTCATTTTCTGATCATAATAAATTTGTGGCTGCCAATGTTGCCTAAAATAACTTTTAAATTGATCCCAAGTAATATTGGTTTCATCAATGTTCAACTTAGCCTTACGGCTATCCCACCATGAAGATTCTTTATGGGAAAGTTGATATGCTCCCCATATTGCCTTTTTTTTTCCTCTCGAGAAGTTCCTTATTGCAAAGTAATTCTCCATTTCACCGAGTCAATTCTCGGTTCCATCTCCTAATGTGGTTCCATCAAACTTAGGTGGACTTATCCTTTTATATCATTAGTGAGTTCAACTGTCGATCTTTCCTTTTTATTTTTTGGCTGATCGGCATGTTTACATTTTTATTATCAATACCCAAATTTCCAAAATTGGCATTGTCCGTAGGAGGTAGCTAATTGTTATTACTAGCATCTTCTTCATCCTCGTTTCCCAATACTTGTTATTCAAGTATAGCCAAACGATCTCTTGTGTTCAACGAGGTAGCAAGAATCTCTTCAAGTTTTCAGATAGTTGCTACTTCTCCACCAGGTGGTGGGTTATTTGCAACATTTCCTCTTGTTCTAACCATTTTTGGTTAACAATAAAATTTAAGTTTTATCATATTATGGACACAATAGGTCTAAGAAGCTGCATGACCTTGACCAAGATGTAACATTCCCATTTTAAGACTTTAGAAACAAGGGAAAAAAAATTATACATAATGTGATCTATTCTAAATAAACATAATTTAGAACACACATTCCACAATAATCAATCTCATAACAGAAAATCATATGTAGTTGTAATTGACTCGGTGAACTACCAATTTGTCATGTTAACTTTGAATTATTGAATACTTAATGTATACCAAGTATACTTGGTTCTCTTACCCTGATTCAGGTACTAAATGTTACATTTAAGAAACCTATCTGAATATTTTTACTAATATTCTTTTGAAATCACATTCCTTAAACTAGGTGACATAGAACAACAGAACCAATAGCTTGTGATACTTTGGCCAAAGATTTCCAACATACTATTCATGTTACTATTCCTAGACGACATACTCATCTAATCAGAATATGTCCTTCACCCCACTCATTTATTATCTAGAATGGTCTTCACTAACTTCAGTCAGTCCACTTGTCCAAGGTTTGACCCTAACGCAAGTTAGTGACATAATTTAGAATAGGGAATCACTCACGATGACCTAGGGTATATAGACATACCCAATCGACCTAAGTCGATTGGATGTGCCTAGTTACCCTAAGTCATTGTGAGTCACTTCCTATGCTAAATCATAACTCTAATCTGACCTAGAGAGAAACTAAGTTCAAGTCCAAATTTGGGTAGGTCTAGATGAACCAATGCTGAAGGGTGCTTCTGACATGTCAGCTCGCGACCTATATCCTCGTGAAGACCCCAGTCTTCACAAATTTGATTCTATAGTTAGTATTTGCCAAAATCTAACATAACTACCTCATCACGATGTACACACCTCAAAGAGTTCATTTCCACTTAATTATTTTAGGATTAAGATTCAGATTACAATAACCTTACATAACCCTAATTCCAACAACCTTTAAGGTTTCCATCCTTATTTGAGTTGGTTAAATAATATGGAACTTCATAGACTAATGATTGCTTTATGTTCAATTAACTTTTTACTTAACATTTTGTTATTCAAAAATAGAACCAGCATCCATCATAATATTTGCTTAAGTAACTCAACCATTCATAGGAGGTGTAAGAACCAAAATAGGTTCGGTAAGAGTGGACTTCATAGAGATGAAGTCTAAATGATTTACGAACACAAACACCATTCATTTGTTTTACATCCTTTTGAGAGGAGAAGAACCTTCCTCTTTATGGTTAAGTGTTAGGGTTTATTATACCCTTTTACCTTTCACACTTCCTTATAGTTTAATTGTATGTTCATTTAACATCCCTTAATAAACCATACTAGTTTAGGTAAAATAACATCAATACATGTAGCTTAGTAAGTTGCATTCAAGTAAGGGAAATTGTACTATTTCCCATTCATCCAATTCATTAAATGACAATAGAAATAAGGATCCAATCAGATATGAATGATAACAACAAGATAGGATTACAAATTTCCTTCATATAATGCACAAGAGAATTTACACAACAAGTTAAAGTAACTTCCAGACTTTTTCCATTCATTATGATAAAATACACATTTTACAAGACTATGCATTTCAGACATATTGCATGTCAAACAACATCAAGATCATTAAAGATTACAACTTTCCTTCCTTCAATACATCTCAATAATGAATCAGAATTCTCTATAAAATATCCAAACTTCAAATCAACCAATACATCATATAATTTATTGCCTTCATTTATCACTTACAAAGTCCATCTGTAAAAATTGCTAGACGGGTGGGTTCATTGAACTGAGCATGATAAGCACTAAGCATTAAAACAAAGTTCCTTCAACTAACTATTTCATAAAACCAACTCTACTTTTATGAAACAGAAAGGCTGAGCAGATAATAAATCATAAGTTATAACAACCATAAAATAAGAACAATTAATCAACCTGAATTAACATTTAAGAAAAGATCATGATATAATCAGTAATCTACAACATAATATCATATAAGTAATGTTCCAACCAATTACTTATCTATATCAAATAAAAGTAACTAATAATTATTTCCTTCATAATTCAATCTGAATTTGAAATATAGAAACTAACTTTACTATTTATCCAAATAGAGTTACTTTCAGAAGCAAGGGCCTTCTTGCTCAGCTTTACAAAGTTTCATAAAGAGACATGTACAGTCAAGCTCATTCCAGCATCGTAAGGATTTTAGGATGAATCATCTAACAACTGAAATAAATAAGAGTTTCACATTTCAGATGTGACATCCTAATTCCAAAACCAAGACATAGCCTAAGTTCTCAAGTTAGGCCTCACATTAACATTAGAAAAGTATTCATTCAATAAACAACATCTCACACCAATCACTATAACAGATATTAAACACCCTTAATACAAGTTAAGTGAATAAGCAAGTAGTAACAACAACTACATAATTACATTCATAAAAGTAATGCAACTTAGCCAAATAAATCCACTACAATATTTACACAAAAGAAGGATGAATGACTGAAAATAAATAGTTTAAAACTTCCTTTCCCATTCGGTTAAACCGAATTCCCATTCACAACTCATAAAAGGGAATTCAACACTTAACTCTTACAGTTTCCAAAAAGGGTAGTGGAGAAACTTACCTCAGAGATTGAAAGAGAAAAGAGTCATTCAAAGTACTCAGAAGTGGATTCTTTCACAAGTAAAGAAATTTGAAAGAGGACTGGTACCGACCCAGTCATAACATCCCTTAAATCTTAAAAATGTAGACATCATGCTCAGAACTATTACACTACTCATGCAACTACAAATTCAAGTCGGGATTGAAAATTAAGGCTCACCCATCACCAAAAAAAAGTAGTTTAGTATCGTTTTCCACATCAAGAGATGCAACAACAAAGTAGTAAAACATCATACAGGAAAAATAACTTGCCTTCAACAATCATCCAAAAACATCTAAGTTTCAATCAAGAGATCATAACTTGTCCATTCCTACAAGATGATAACACAACAATAGATAAGGAGGACTTACAGTCGCATCCTCACAGAGGTGAGTGAACACATATTTTGAATGGACAAAGAAGGATTCATCAAGAATCGATTCCAGAAGATGCAAATGAAAGGACTACATGACTTAGCTAAAGGTGCCCAGTCAGCTTAAAAGATGATTAAGTTTTCCTTTCATTTTTACCATAGGTGGGCTCAACTGAACACTCCTACAAAATCGATGAGACATTCAATTTCTTCCAACTTACACAGGAATCAAATAAATCTAACAACTGCACCGATTTGGTTAGCTCCAAATAACATAACCACCAATTCAAAATTTGAATATCCATTCAACATATCTTCATGAAGTTACAACAATCAGACTTTCACAAGTTACTCTAACAATTTTAACAAGTGGTCTACCCAGATCAAGAATGGGTAGGTTCAAATCAACAACATCTAAGTCCAAAAGAAAAATGGACAGGAAGATTTGACCTCAAGTAAGCTCAACTGAGCTACGGAATTATAATCAAAATATCAAATTGGATAAAGCCAGTTCCCAAAATATCTTCAAACAAAAATAACTTCAACTATTTACCTATAGCTCAATCTCCCAAAATCTTAAAGGAAGACTCAAACATAATTATTCAAAAGAGAAGACTTCATCCACTGCTGTATTCAACAAATAATTCCAAAACCAAATAAACCCAGAAGCCATTTCATAGAGTTTCAGAAGAGAGAGAACCAAATCCAAACAACAAGGTTTTTGAGTCAATACCTCCTTGTTTCCACATGGACTAGAACCATAAAATAGTAAATCCAAACACCATTACATACTCATCTTCCATCGAATACAAGGTTCGAAGCAATGAAGGTTTACATAGTACAGGTTAAAAATAAATTACCCATTCACTATTTTCCACACAAGTTCGAAATCACACAATTATGAATCAAAGTATATTGATACAGTCTCAGAAGGTGTATTAAAACTTCAACAAAACAAGATGTGATAGAGAAGGGTAACCTTTTACCTTCTATTAACAATTAGAGATAGCCAATTCAAAGCTCAAAGCAACAAAAAATTTCCTTAAACCCTTTTCGAGCAGGTAAGAAAGAATACAAACTTTATCAACATTACTCAAGTCATGACCAGTTCTAAAGTGTGAATCACCATTAACTCACTCAGGGAAACAACCCAATGACAATATTATCATGCAGAAGTTCCTCAATCAAAGAACATAGAGATTCTTTCAAGTAAGAAATCAAGTAAGCTGTTATCCAAAATTCACCCCAGGGTAATTTTGATAACATGCATTAGAATATTCAGTCCCAGGCAAGTATATTGATTCAAGGCAAAAAATCATGTTTCTGGGGTCCCCTCGGCTTCTTTCTAACTCTCTTGTCCAAGAAGAAAACCCAGCAAGTTTTAAAAATGTGAAAAAATTGCAAAATCCAAGCTTGGTGCTGAAAAATGGAGAAAATCGGCTAAGTCTTGTCCTAGGCGGTCCTTGGGACAGTTGGGACGTCGGGGCACGAATCGGCTGAAAAGTTGCCAGGCGGTCTGCGCAGCACTTGGGACAGTTGGGACGTCGGAACGTGAGGGATGCGTAAAGGCGAACCAGCTGAAAAAATGAAGAAAATTTCCTAAGTCTTGTTTCACGTAGTTTGGGATAGTTGGGACAAAAGGACGCGGATCGGCCGGTTTGGTGCAAGTCAGTCCATTTCGAGGTGGTTCCAAGAAATTTGTCCCAGACGATCAAGGACATCAAGAGCAAAAGTACGTGGAGGACGCGAACCAGCCGGTTCGGCTGAAATAGAGGACTTTCGTCCGGGACAGTTGGGCCAAAAGTACGCGGAGGGCGAAAAGCCGAAGGATCCAGGGAGCGAATGGAATCTTGCCATGTGTCTTCACCTCAAACAGGAACAAGGAAGCCCGAATCAGGCGGTTCGGAAAAATTTGTCCCAAATAGTTTGGGACATCCGGGCCAAAAGTACACGTGGGATGCGAAAAGGTGAGATGGCCGAACGAAAACAAGGAGGCCCATGGATCAATCAGGTTGTGACACGTGTCACAAGGGGAAGCGTAATGTAAATTGGCTAAGTGTTTTTTTGCCAAAAAATTTCAAAGGGCAAAGTTTGAAGGGTCGGCCCGAGCCAATAGACACAGGACACGTGTCCTAAGGCAGGGGAGTTCGGAGCTAGGGAAAGACTTAGGAAAATTTGACAAAATTCTTGGGCCAAAAAATTAAAAGACAAGGATGACCCCGCGCCCCTGTCCTCCAACCAGATCACGCCACGTGTCCCAAGTGGCGGGGGCGCGGGGAAAAAATGGAAAATTTTCCAAAGTTATAAAAATGTCAAAATTTTAAAGGGAAACCCATGGGAGGCAGAGGAGAGAGAATTACTTGTCCAATCGGAGGCGACACATGTCATCCAGTGGCGAGCGCGGAAAAAATTCAAATATTTTCCCGCCGATCCGTTTTGGCCTGTTTTTGCCCTAAATCTTCAAACCGCCATAACTTTCAATCCAGAGCTCAGATTTTACGTTCTTTATATCAATGGAAAGCTGGAAAAATTATCTACATGATTCTGGGGTCAATCTTACATTTTGGTTCAGTTTGGAGAGAGAAAATTAAGAAACATATCTGGCGCGTGGTAATGGCCAGAAGCGACGTTTCAACAACCAGTTTTAATGCACATGGGTCGCATTCTTCTTCAGCATGGCCAGAAGTGATGTTTCAACCACTGATTTTAATGAAGAATGCGTTTTAGTCAATGGTTGGACTGCTTGCACATTTTCCTACGTTTCTCTCTCCTTGGTTCGACCCATGCATTGTATAAAGCCAGATTTGGCTCATTTTTTAAAAAGTGGTTCATCTTTTCTGCTCTGCCCTCCCTTCTTTTCTTCTCCAGGGTTGAAAATGGAGTTCAAACCTCCTCCCCTTCTCTATAATGGCATTTTTGCCTTTTACTATTGAAATGATGTTCTGTGCAAACTTTTGGAGCAACAAAAATGTGTTTTGTGATGCATTTGTCCATCCTTGCTCATTCTTTTGCTTGTTCTCTTCTTGCCTCTCTTCATTGTAGGTATTTGTGCATGTTCTAATGTTCATTACAGGTCTGGAGCTGTGTTCATGGAGTTTTGGGACATTTTCTGTGTGAAATCTATCCTTGGGTTTGTGATGCATCTGTCCATCCTTCCCATTGCTCACCTCTCCTTGTTCCATGGCAGTTTTGATAGATGTTCAACATTCTCCTTCTCTAGTGTATCACCGTTTTAGTGTAGATTTTTTGTTCTTTTTCTCTTCTCTCTCTCTCCCTATCTCCTTGGTGGTTAGATTAGGATTAGATTATTTTACCCCTTTGGAATAGCTTGTGGCAGGTAGTTTAGGAGCAGGAACCAGCCTTCTCTGGAGATTCCTTTCTTGTTTTTTCAAGTCCCACACTTAGAGAGAGGTTTCAATGTTGTACAATCACACTAGATGCTTGAATGATCAAAATAGAAATCGAGATCAACATCCGAGAGTCTTTGTGATTTTGCACTAACAATAACCATAACAAAAATAAAAACCAACTTGTTTTACAAGAGCATAGTTGTTTCTATGAAGACATTTAGAGAAAATCATAACAACTTAATGGATAGAGCCTATCATGCTTGATAGTGATTTTTTTGATTTGAAGAATATTTCCAGCCGAGCCTCCAAAAATATTTCTTCTCCAAACAAAGTCAACAACCAAAATTCCTTCTCAAATCCCTCTTATACTTCCATTGGATCAAAAATAGACTAAGGGAGTTAAAAATAGTAACAAACTGAAAATAGAACTACTGGTTCAAAGAACCAGATAGCTCCATGCAGAGAAAAAATTGAAATGCTTGAAAGACAAAACTACCCCCGACAAATCTACTCACATGGTTTCCAAGATAGTTTATTCACCAAAACAAATGACCATAAATGTCAATCATTTCCAATCTCTTGCCTATTTCTCCACGCCACTGGTTAAATTTGGCGAGTCCAATTTCAACTTTTGCATGCATCACTTATCTCTAGTGATGATTCCACATAGGATTCCGCCAAATTTTCCTACCTCTACCTAAACTGGTACTACTCTGTCCATTGAATTCAAAAATCAAATCAAATAAATAATTTAGGAACCATCGTCATGCCTTGAGTGTCATATACGACCCCTTAGGTCCCCTTCTATCCTTGCATTAGTTTAGGATAGATATCATTAGTTTAGGGTATGACCTTCGGTTATTTTACAAAATATTCACCTTAGGTTATCTTAATATTGCCTTAGGTAAATTTTCCACCTTAGGATAGGCCATTCTTCATACCAATATAGTATTAGGTAATAGGTTAGAAATATACCTATCATCGCCTTAGGTTATTTCCAAATCCCTAACTTAGAAAACATGCAACTTAGGTTAGGATGAACAAGATTAGAGTAGGCATAAATATATGGTAGATCCAGTTTACCTTAGGTTAGAATCCTGTTAGGATAGATCTTATAGATCTAGGACTTAGGCTTTACCCTCAATAGTCCTGAAGTAGAGCTCTTTCCAACTTACGCCATTTAGCATTCTAGAAGTTGATAAGAAGATCTGAGCACACAACTTACAGAAAAATGCATGGCATGAACTTCCAAGAAGATCAATGAAATTCTAAACCTACAAAGGTTCAGTATTTTATTTCCTTGACCTATGAATGTCAATTTTCCATATAGATCAGGTAAGAAGAATTAAAACATACCTTGGATCAATGGAATTGATCCAATGTTTCATTATTATATAGAGATAAATTTGTAAACAACTTCACCAGTTTACAACCTTACTTATCTCAAACAAAATGGATTCCTTGCAAGAAATAACATTTCCGAAATTGAATCCAAGAAAATAAATAATTTATCCATGGCAAACATGAATTCAAACAATCAAAATAATACACCTTCTTAGAATAAATCACATGTCAACGGTTTCATTGCAAAGAGAAGAAGTTAACAATTTGTCAAAGGTGTTACACTTATGGTCTTAATGACTTCATAGGAGAAAGCATTCTTCATAATATTCCTTTCAAAGGAATTAAGTAAGACGTCAATCTTCATAACCCCGTAGCTCTTTTTGAACTTATCAATGACCATATCCTCTAACTTTAAGTCAATAGCATGGAGAATATCATCAATCCAGGTTCTCTTAATTTAAATATTTTCCTTGATCCCATTCAAGGTCTCTACTATGATATTTAACAACTCTTCAATATCATGTTGGCTTCCTTTGACTGCTATAAGCACAATATCTTCATGCTCAAATAACTCATCATTGAGTTGGGTAATGCGGTCGAACTTGGGAAGAATACCATAAAAATAGAAAATCTCATTGTTACAATGTTCAACTATCTCATCAATTTCATTGAGTTTGTTTTTGAGATCTTCATACTTTGATCTAGCCTCTACTAATTGCTTCCTTTCCCCTCTTGGTCAATTTTTCAATCCATGTGTCCACTTCCTGGACCTTCTTGATAACCTTTTTATTTTATCCATTCCCTCAGGGGTGTCTATGGAGGCACTTGTCTGAGCCTGACTAGGTTGCCTAATCAATTGCTACAAACTCGAGCTTAAGGCTTTAACTTGCTATTTTAACTTCTTCTTTGTCATTCTATCTTCATCCACTTTTTGTAAAAGTTCATTGACAACTTCAAATACCCCTTTCTTTAGTTGGTCCCTTGAAGGATTTCCCAAGGGAATAATCTGGACATTATAATCATTGGCTGTTATGTCATCCTTAGTATTTCCTTCAAAGGGGATTGCTACTTCAAAAAAATTATCTCCTGATGAGTCAGTGTGGGTTTTAGTGATAGTTCTATCTCTTTTTGAGGATCTTACTATCTTTAGAAAAGACATAGCAGTAAGGTCAATAGATTGAACATGAAGGACATCCTTTTCCTCATTTGAAATTAATTCACCGATCCACCCTTTCGCCTAATTTTTTCCAGCCTTTGCCTCTTGTTATTCTGGTTGGGGTTCTTCAAGGAACAACCATAAACTTTTTTAAAACCCCTTGTTCATCCTAAACTAGTGATTCTATCTATTTTTCATTATTTACTTCGATGACCATCTTATTATTGTCACCTTGTGTAAATAATTCTTTTGTATTTTCCTCTCCTTGGTCTGGAAACTAAATTTGATCATTCTTTTCTTGGTTTGTATCAGCAATAAGGGAGATTCCTTCCTTATTTCTTGATAGAGGCCATAATGGAACCCACTTTTCCTCAACATTTCCTTGAGTTATTGGTGGCTGTGATCTCTTCATTCTTCAAACTCTTCTAAGTTGGCATCCTACCCTCCTTGTGTTCTAATGATGCTTGTGCAATGATAAGGTAAGTTTTTCATCTGAAGCCAACTCCACATTTCCATCTAGGATACTTATCTCACCAGCGGTTGTGGTTTGTGCTACCTCTACTTTCTCTTCAAAAATATATTTTCCCTTTTGAGAAAGTTCATCAGCCTTAGTAACTTTAATAGAAATAGAAACAATCTCTTCTATTAACACCTCTATATTAACATCTTCTCCACTGGGCAATTTTGGTTTATCTAATTTTGCAACAACTTGTCTTATAGAAGGAACATCTCATTAATTGAGGTTTTTTGTTATTAATAAATGGATGATAATTTCTTTCTATTTCGTTATCTGTTTGTAGGTCATATACCAGTTTCATCAATGGTTAACTCATAGATAATTTGAGTGCATCAAATATGGAAATTCCCCCACCAATATCAACATCAATTACATCAACTTGAGCCTTTGTAGACTCACACAATGTTTAAAACGAAGGCATACTCATATCTTTAGTAAGTAGGGTTTCATATGTCTTTGTACATGGAGTTAATATTTGGCTACTTACTGAACTATATGCAACATTTTCTTGGGTTGTTTGACCCTTGTCAGCTTTCATTGTTACTTCCTCCACATGTAAGGGTGGGAATAGAGACTCTGATTGTCCCACTTGTGGAAATGATGGGGCATGTTATGCCTAATAAACATCACTCCTTTCAAATTCAGGAGGATCAATTACCATATATATGTGCTTGTGCTTCTTGGGCATGTGGGAACCCACTCTCACCAAGACTTGTACATGAGCAAACTTATGTTTCTTGTGTGCCCTTTTAAAAAAAAAATAGATTAGGAGCTGCTCTTTACCCTTCCCTATGGCTTAGATTGAGTAAGACCACTTTGCTATGGCTCCACTCATTAATTTCTCAGTACTATGAGGCTTTGGTGAAACACTTGAGAAAACTACATGGGATGTTAAGCCCTTCCCCTTTGCTTGGATTGGCATTGAAAAAGTAATGGGGGCATTTTCCATAGATTTCAAAAGCATGCTTTAAGTATTTTTCCTAAGGGTGACATAGAGTACTTGATTACACTAGCGGCAGAGGTCCACTCATCTATGAGTTTAGGAGTGGGCCTTTTTGAGGGAAATTGAGGGGAA
This sequence comes from Taxus wallichiana var. yunnanensis, assembly GCA_018340775.1. Taxonomy (NCBI): domain Eukaryota; kingdom Viridiplantae; phylum Streptophyta; class Pinopsida; order Cupressales; family Taxaceae; genus Taxus; species Taxus wallichiana. The sequence goes on along the minus strand of CM031242.1, from coordinate 155,139,984 downwards.
TTTCCTCCCAGAGGATCCATTCTATCTTCTCCCTCCTACATGGGTGTAATATCATCATTCAAGTTTCGTAAACTTCTGAAGTTATTTAAGATTTTGGTATTCTAAATTGATAGGTCAATGCCCTTTTGAGTTAACCAATTCACATTTCTTCTCATTACATCAGTTATCCTAATATAGGAATCATCATATTCTATCTCATTCCATTTAGGGGAATTATGGGTTGTGCTTCCACCTTCTGATCAACATAATACCTACTTACTATATGTGGATCATCCACAATTCCTTCAGGATAACTACAATTTTGAAATCTATTATTTGTGAAAGGGTCATTCGAGAAATCCCTTAATCTGACCTCTTCTTCATCCCTACAATTCATCCAATAATCTTCAAAATGAGGCTCATGCTCAAAAGTATTTTCAATGTTGTTGAATACCCATCTGATGTCATAATTGGCCCTTGCCTCAAACTTTTCCATGTCAAACTTTTGCATTTCATCTTCAATCAACCTATATTTTATGATGGAAGGGCATGAATACCTTCCAATTCTAATAGGGAATTTGATATTTGTCTTATGTCTCCCAACAATAAATTGATTCATCGGTGTTAGCTACCTTGTTAGTTCACATAAAACCAATTTATCATCTAAATACCTAGGCAACTTACAAGGCTTACCCTCAAAACCACTAACCCTTATGTATGTGAACTTTTTATATTGAATGAAGTAGCATCCGTACTCCAAAATCACTTGTCTAGATCATTCAGACATTCTATATTTTCCCCATTTTGGCTCAAAAAGACAAATGATTGGGGAAAAGAAAGCATCATTAACTAACCTCACATTCCCACTCTAGTTGATCAGTTGTAGTTGGGGAATATCTCATGCATTTGGCACTACTTGAAATCTACACGTGGTGACAAACCCGAGAAAACATCTATGCCCAACAACATTGTAGATTAAGTAAGTCATCATATAAAATTATAGCTTTGAATTATCACCCATCTCAATTTTTCTCTGCTAAGGTGACCATGTGGCCATGGAGTGCTTCTGCAATGAAAGTAGCCCAAAAAATTCTCCCTTTTCTCTCCAAAATGATCCATATGTAAGTAACCATCCATTCCTTAAATTCATTTACAGTTTCCAACCCCACCATTTGACTTAATAACACAATGACATCTTCAACCTCTTCAACAAATTATGCCCTAACTAGCTTTTTAGGGATTCTAGTTGTTGTCTTTTTCACAATGAGCCATTTTGTATTTATCATCTTGGCATAATCCTTTTCTTTTCTTCATAATCCCATAGGGATAATTTGATAGCAATGGTGATGGGTTGGTGATTATAGGCAATTTTAACATTATTCTAATGGCTGCATGTGTCAATGTCAAAACTACATCCCCACTCCTATCTAATACTTCCCTTTTTGGGATCATAATTCATAGCACAATGCCATACCAACTCTAGGAAATGAACCCTTTGGTGGGATAGCACTGCTAAAGCAATACAAATATCTTGAATTACTTTTAGGGATTCACTCTTATGGGGGCTATTAAGTCTCTGAAGAAAATCATCTAGATCAACACACATCAAGTTCATGTTTGTAATATTTTCCAAATCACTCATGACCCATGATGCAACCGAGAATAAAGATGGCATGGTCTTCATCTTCAAAAACCCTAACTTTTCTTTAAACCAACTTGCCACTGAAAGAGAAACACAGGAGTTTCTAAGCTCTTACCAGTCAATCCATGAGTGCCTAAGTAATTTAAATCCAAATCAACAACCTTTTAATCCTCAGGTTTGCAATTCGAGCTTCACAGCTAATAACATGATAATTCTCCACAAAAATCACAAAGGTAGCAACAAAAATCAAGCAAATTGGTAAATAAAGACAAAAGCATTCATAGGATTTAAAACGTCCTTGATTTGCGTAGCAACATTAATGGCGGTAGAAATAAATGCAATGCATCGTGACCATTCAATCTTTCATTCTCAATTTTGAAAATGAGTCATCCACGTGGAATAAGAATTTTTTGCTAACACGAGCTCGGGGAACCTTTTGTAATTTTACAGCATTTGAGAACTTACACACTTTTGGAAAACTTGACCCGCCCATCCACTTTTTGGTTTTCAACACGGGTGTGACACGTGGTCACACTTAGGTGATAATGGGGTTGCGAGACCTTTCTCTGATTTTATCCCATTTCCCTTTCAAACCAAAAATGCTTGAGTTCCCTAGCGACCCGCATCCCCACCTTTTGCATATAAGTAGCCATGTGTCCCTTGTGGGTTTGAAACTTTTTACACCTTTACTCCTTTCCTCTTAAATGCACAAAGCTACAAATATGCACCGCTTCCTCACATCCACTCCAATTATGACAAATGTACACTCCTTAACACCAATTAAGAAATTACTTGCGTTACTTTTTTATTGTGAATATTTAGAGAATATTTATTGGGTAATGGGGACGATTTTTCACTTTGTGAATGTGATAAAAAATTACAAGTTTACAAATTTAACCCGCTATACCGCAATCAATTGGGAGCTTCCACGTATCAGTGGGAAATGGGAGAGAAAACACAAATAAAAATACAAGACCTAGAAGCAATTTATAATAGGTGATCCCTTCAATTTCAAAACTTAAAACACAATGGGTTCCCCATAAGAAACTACCAAATAATGCATATCCAGACATGATCCTCAACCGAAAAAGAGGAAATACTAAACCATGCACATAAGAACCATAAAGCCAACTCACACCCCTACAAGGAAAGTAGAAAAATATAGCAGACAATGATGGAAAATCTTAACCAAATTGGGGTGAGATAAAATCAAGCACCAATAGAGGGTGCGGTCCCATTAAGGAGGATCAATAAGTGAGAAAAGAGGTTAATGGTAAGAGGAGACAAAAATTCATCTAATTGGTAAGAACCATCGGGAGTCTATCATACCAAGTATTGACTTATGAACATAAAAACCTAAAGGTGTTACATGATTGAATATTCTAAGGGTGAAGAAGGTCACATGATCATGAAATTTTTCATTTGCGACATGTCCCTTGAGTAGGTTTAAGATTAGAAAGGGATGAGGATGAGGTGAAATAGGTTGTTTTATTGTAACCCTGGTGTGAGACAACATGCCTCTTCTGTAAGATACCCAAGATCAAAATAGGAAAGTCCATGACGAAAAAGTTATCTTTTTATTTTTACTTTTGTTTTATATACTAATCGATGTGAGAAGTCTATGTGGGATGAATAGAATATCTCCTTGAGGTCTTCGTGAAGTTGATCGATGTGGGAAGCTTCATTTCATTTGTATAGAACTAGTCTTCTTTTTGGATAGACTACGTGTTTTTAGGGCTAACTTTTATAGTTGTCCTTCGAGGGAGTAGTCTATTTATAGCAGCGAGATAGAGAGGTAGATGTCCTTTTTGAGGGAGGCATCTAGTTACAATAAGTTTGACTCAAGGAGTAGAGTTTGAACATCCCATATATTACTTTGGAATTTCTTTTGACTTTTAGGTCATGGACAAGACTATAAAGGAGTATAGGCTTCTTTTATGAAGAAAAACCATAACACATATGGGTTAGCTATGAAAGAGAGGTTTTAAGTGACAAACGACCATGGGATTCCATCTTGAAAAGGATGAAAAGTATCCATGAGAATCATGCTATGAGTAGATTCATGGTACTCATATTGAAGATAAGGTTGAAAGGTGATGGGTAATCACATGATTCTTGTTTAGTTATTGATCCTTAAAATAGGTAAGTGGAAGGTGGATGTTGCTCAAGGATGAGAATTTAATAGAAAGAAGATGATACATGACTTGATTCAATAATAGAATGGTCAAAGATGCAAGGAATTGAGGGGCTCAGGTTTGGGTTTACCTTCAAGTGAAGATAAATGATAAGCACCCGATCCATAGGCATGAGTAATGATATAGGGTCCAAGCCAATTAGGAGTGAACTTTCCCTATTTACTTTTCTCCACTTTTGTTACATGTTGATTTTCCTTTAGGATGAGGTTGCTAACTGGAAGGATTTTTGTTGGACATGTTTATCATAGGCATGTTTATTACTTTTTGGTAGATTTAGAGGTGATCAAGAGCATTTAGACAACATTTGTCTAATAACTCAAGCTATGCTAACCGATCCTTGATAATATAATCATCGTTGAGCATATCTTTGAGTGAGATAGAAAGAGATGGGGTTTGGACTTCGAGAGGCAAGAAAAATGTCATGTACTATAGACCATAGAGAAAGGTTCGGTAGTAGTTGAGGTGTGAATACTAGTGTGATAATCCCATAAGGCAAAAGGAATGTACGTGTGCCAATCCTTACTAGTATCGTCAACCACTTTCATAAGAATTTTATTTAGAGTTTTGTTATTTGATTCGTCTTGGCCATTTTTTTGAGGATAATAAGGTGAAGAAAAACTGAGTTGAATGCCAAAGGCATCATAGAGTTTCGTAGGGTTTTGTTTTTGAATTGTTTTCTATTATCAGTGATGAGGCGGTGAGGAACACCAAAGTGAAAAATGATGTGATGATTGATGAATTCAAATATTTTCTTGGATTTTGTAGAAATAAGATATACAGACTCCACCCATTTATTGTAATATTTGGTAGTGGTAATAATCCATTAATGACATTGGGAAGAATGAGGGTTGATCTCTCCGACAAGATCCAAACCCCATTGAGAGAAAGGTAAAGGTCTCGTGTGACCTATAAGGTGTGACTATGGGTGTGATGAAGATTATCATGTTGTTAACACTTCACAAAATGCTTGACGTACTCACAAAAATCACGGTTTAGGGTTGCTTAGTAATAGCCCAGGTGAGGGATATGTTTAGTGATAGATAAGCCACTAAAGTGAACCCCACAAATCTCTTCGTCAACTTCCTTGATGGTGTATGGAATTTCATAACTCGTAAGGCATCGTAAGAGGATAAAATAAAATCTGCGTTTATAGAGAAGACCACCCATGATGACATAACAAGATACACTTTTGAGAAAGGCTTGTTGTCCATTACGAGTAAGATCTAGAGGTAGAATTAAAAGGGAAATATAGTCAACAAACTTCTTATATCGGAGGTCACACTGGTCGGTTTCAATTTTCCTATAAGGTTGATGTCTTGAATTAGATAAGAATGTGATTACAACCTTTGTACTGTGAAAAATATTTTCGATTCGAACGGAAAAGAAGGGATTTGAGAAGCAAGATAGGCCATGGTGTCTATAAATTTATTAGTGGAATATGGGGTGGTTTGAAGTTCATAATGGTCAAAGTTAGTAATAATCTTGTCAACATAATGTTTATAATTTTGAACTATCTCGTTCAACAACTTTGGTATATACCATTAATTTGGTACACAACTAGTTGAGAGTTACTAAAGATATTAATTGATTTAACGTCTAAGGCTATGGTGGTTTTAAGACCTAAAATGAGTTCTTTATATTCGGTGATATTGTTAGTACAATCAAAATCTAGTTTAAAATATAATGGCTCATTGTTAAGAGGAATGAAGATAACTCCGTCACCACCCCCACACTAACATTTGGAAGCATTGAATAATAAGGTCAAATGCAGTAAACAATAGCATCGAGGAGAGGGTAACGATGGATTCATCATAGATATCGAAGTTATAAGATTAGTTTCAGGAGAGAGGTGCATCTGTGAGTTGGTCAATACTTATTTGTCCTTTGACATATTTTTGATGGACGAATTCGAGCTCTAGGTTTGCAAGAAGCATGAGCCAATGTGCAACACATTGATGTTGGTAGGGATTAGCATACATGTAATGTAAGGGGTCATTATTGGTGACAACAAAGGTTTTGTGGTTGAGTAGGTAATGGAAAATTTTAGTGGTGAAAAAAACTAAGGCTAAGTAGATTTTTTGGCATGAGGATGTCTAGTTTTGTAGTCTAAAATCATATGACTTATATAATAAACCAATTTCTCCCTATGTTGCTCGTCACGATAAGTGATCATGGAACCCATGGAATGATCTGTATCAAAAATGTAAAGGTAAAATGGTTGGTCATCCTTAGGGGAATGAGCACAGGTGGTTGGAGGATGTATTGTTTTAAGGATTCAAAGGCTTTATGGCATTCATCATCCCATTTTAAGGAGACATCCTTTTTTAGGAGATGATGAAATTAATGGTAGTAGTCATGAAAGGTGAGAAATAAAGCAACGAATAGATTACAAATTGCCTTGTAAACTACGAAGTTGATGAAGGTTATTAGGTGGAGGAATTTTGAGAATAGCCTTGATTTTAGTGGGATCAAATTTAATGCCACATAAAGAAATGATAATACCAAGAAGTTTTCTGAGAGAACAGTAAAGACACACTTCTTAGGTTGAAGGAAAATGAAGTATTTGATGATACAATCAAAGAAAACTTTAAGGACAATAAGGTGTTTGGCCCGATGTTTAGATTTGGAAAGAATATTTTCAACATAATCTTCAATATACTATGCATGGTGTCATAAAAATATAATTCATAGCCTGGCTGATATGTAGCATGGCCTTTTTAAAACCAAATGGCATTCCACGATAAAATAAGTTCCCCAAGGAGTGATGAAGGAAATTTTTGTTGATCTTCGGGGTGAGTAATGTTTACTTATAACACGTGAAATCATCCATGAGTGATAGCATCTCATGGCCGGCGGTGAGATCAATTAGTTGATCAATACTAGGTAGAAGAAAGTCATCTTTGGGGCAATCTAAGTTAAGGTCATGGAAATCCAGGCAAATGTGAAGTCCCCTATAACTTTTGTGACGGGAATGATGTTATAGATCTATTGGGGATAATCAATGGGTAGGATGAAGGAAACCAAAGAAGGCACTGGAGTTCTTCTTTGACAAGAATGGAAATTTGAGGATGTATTTTCACAACTTATATTTCACGGGTTTGGTATCGGGAATGTTTATGATATTATGGACCATAATGTTTGGTTCAATACCTAGAATATCAAAATAAGACCAAGAAAAAGTGTTGATATGATCCCAAAGGAAATAAGTGAAAGCTTACTATTCAACATCATTTAAATAATGGCCTATTTTTAGAATGTACGGGTCGTCATGAGTGTGAATATTGATCTCGATGGTCAATTGATTCAACATGGTTTATGTCTCAAAAGGTAATGACCAGTGAATATAAGAATATTCCACACAAAGGTAGGTGAGAATAGAATCATCGTTCTGACATTGAATGACATTAATAAAAGGGGTATCATCATTGATCATGTCATGATACATGAAGGGAAGAGTAGAGGGAGCCTCACCATCACATTGATAAGTCAAAGGTCAAAGGAAATGGTGTTCACGAAAAAAAAAAATTAGGATGAATGAATTCTAGATCTATATACTCTGTAGGTGAAGGTGGTGAAGTTGGTGAATGGGGTGGGGAATTTTATCATCCTCAATGAATTTGACTCGGGCCTTCTAGAAGGCGGTTCGATAAATCTAATACCACTATGGTCTTTATGCTTACGAGTGGTGAAAAGACTAACAATATGATGATCTTATTCATAGAAACCAAAGCCAAAGCACTTCTAAGCACAACGATGGAGGAAGGTGTGGGATAAGTGGCGGTTGGTGAGAGATTAAAGGTCGGAGGAAAATGGTCACGTTTGGGAAGGTGGATTGGGTGAGTAGGTAGAAGCATCAATTTTCCCATACATTAAGTTGGTGCGAATATGGGGAGGACCATAGGGGAAAACCTCGCTTATGCAATGATCATAGTGGGGATGTTGGTGTATTTTACCATACTCTTGAGGAGTAAGTAATGTGTCAATGTTAAAAGGTGGTACTCCCCTAGAGTTAAGTGTTGAAAAACACCTTCTAAGGATCGATAGTTGATATGTGGATAGCAGGAATGGATGAATCATTGGAAAATTAGGAAGAAGAATCATAAGTTGTTTGAGGAGTATATGGGTTAGGTGATGGGTCGGTTGCAGAATTCTGATAGCTTTGGGAATAGAGGAGTTAGTTCTAGAAGATGTAATGACAACATTGGTGGATGAGGTAGTGGCTGAAGAAGAAGTGGTAATGGTGGTAGATGCCTTAATTGGTATAAGGACATCATTGGGTTGATATAACATTGTATACGTCTTGAATGTTGAAGGGTCATCTAGAATGGTATAGTTATGTCCTTCATGTTCAAATTTTAAAAACCAATGTAAGGTTGAAGGAACATAACCCATGGCACAAATCCAGGTTAGCCAAGCAACATGTTGTATTGGAATTCCCCCTCTAAGACATAGAATAATTAAGGAATTGTATAGGGGCCTACATGAATGTGGAGAATTATGGTACCAAAGGTGGAATTCATAGCATTGTTAAATAAATGCATCATAACCGGGTTATTATGCATGAAATTGGTAGGGATGCACATTTGGTTGTATGTATGGGAGGAAATGATGTTAATATTGTCACCTCCATCAATCATAATGTGTCGAACACACATATTATCAATGTAGACAGAAATAAATAGGCGGGGGTCTAGATCATCTGATTGGAGAGGTACAATATCATCCTTAGAGAAATTGAGAGCGGCTACTTGATGAGTGGTAGTGGGAGCAGAGGAAGGAGGTGAAGTGGTGAGAGAGGCCACATGGTGAGGAGTGATAATGGATGTAATAGGAGTAGGGTATTTAGGCATAACCTAAATATATTGCAGAACCTTAATGAGGGCCTGTCGATGAGACTCAGAGGTTTGGACAAGGTCGTACAAAGACATTTTGAGAGGATACTAGTGCAACTATTTAAGCATTATACGATGGGAAACCCAGTCGAGAACTATTGTATGTGGGTCCATGGATGGTGACTTTTATTGTAGGTGCGAGATGTAATATTGTGTAAAAGAGTAGTAGATGAGTTAGTTGTTTTCTCCTTTCCTTTTTCCTTACGGGCTTTAGTGGAAATTTGAATCATATTAGTCTGGGTTAAAGGAGAATGTGAGCCATGATAGGTGTAGTGAAAGGATGCGCAAAAATATGGTGACATCATATATCTTGGTTTTGAAAAAAATACAACACATGGACATTTTGGAGGAGGTTTGGCTAGCTCTCATATGAGGACCATATTGATCTCAAATGTTGGAGGAGGATAAAAGGTTTTGGATGGGGAGATGAAGGTTGTTGAATAGGTGCAGGACGAGGATGTGTAGTAATAGGTAAAGGTGGAATAAGGCCCTCATCTAAAAGATTGTCATCGACAAAGTTTTCTTCGAGAGGACATAGTTGGAGAAGAGTGGTCTTAAGAGCATTATAGTTTTCCACATCATGCCTTGACACACAATGGTAAGTGCAAATTTTGGTATCATCAAAACCTTCTAGTTTAGGTTTGAGTGGGTCTTAAGGTATAAGTGTTGGCAATGTGATGACAAAGGTTTCAAAAAGTTTAGCTAAGATGTTGGCATAAGACCCTACCAACGAGATCACAATGTGAAGAAAGTGTGGGTCTAGATGGAATTGTGGGTGACTTTTGTAGGAGAGGCACTATCGGAGGTGGAATCGGAGGTTGAGTAAGTTTAACCACTTATTTGGTAGATAGTAAAATTTTACGTTTGGATTGTACCTTCTTGGGTAAAGATTTAGTAGGTGAACTATTTATTGAAGGTGGTGTAGGTTTAACTACCTCTTTGGAGGGTAGTGGGTTCTTGGGATTTGGTTATATCTTCTTAGGTAAAGGTGAAGAAAAAGTGTGTGATGTAGAACGGAAGCAGGATGGTGGAAGGGGCCAAGTTAGCCAAGGCGATAATGGAGGCATGGTGAAGGTTTTATTAAGAGGTAATGTAGAAGTCTTGGTTGAATAGAAGGAACAACATAGGTTAATGATGAGGATATTGGAAGTGGGGTAGGTATAGGAGGTAGAATATATGTACGTGACGGAGAAGGTGTAAGATGTGTAGGTAATTTGGGTCTAGCAGAGGATTGTGACGAGGTAGTCTCTTTGTGATTTTGGTTTACTCTGGGTAGGAGGCTGCTTAGCCAAGGTTGATGGGTGGGGACCTCTAATAGATTGAAGTGGTGAAGGTGACAGAGAGGTAGTGGGTGAAGCTAGTGTATGTGGCCTAATAGGTTGGGTCTTCCTATTAGGTGGGGGAATAGTATTTGTGATGGCTTGTGAGGACGTGGCTAAATCTAGTTTGACAGGAGGATGGACCGGAGCTTGATGTCGTTATGACTCCCAATTTAGCAATGGGTATAGATGTGGAGGAAGATATAGGTGCGAAGTAAGGTTTTAGGTATAGGAAAAAAATTATTTGATGGTAAAGGTTTATGTGTGGGCAAGGGTGATGAAGAATGGGTCGCTAAAACTTGCATGGGCATGGTGGGTTTAGTTGTCGGAAATACCTTTGGATAGAACATGGAAGTATTATCAGACACCATTTGCATTTCAATTGAGATATGAAGTCGAAAGCATCCCTAAAGCATGGAATTGTCAACAAAATCCAAGCGGTCAGCCAAATGTGAAAAATACACCGGTGTAAAAGGGGATGATGTTGATTTGGTAGTAATCCTTGTAAAGAATGTCTATGAGATAGGGAAATGGTTGGCTTCAGAATCTGTGGGTAAAAGAGATGAGAGAAAATAAACAGGATCCTTGAAAGCCAATGGAGAATTGTCACCAATAGGAAGGGACGCTGCTAATGGATCCCTATGGGTAGGGGAGATGAAAAGTTAGGTGAGGTAAGTTCATATTTTGGTGAAGAAGGTAAGCATGACTCTCTTGTGGGTAGAAGAGTAAGTATTGTGGGTTATTCGTCAGGTTGAGAGGTGAGTGGGGAAATTGCATCAACGAGATATGGTGGACTCCTCCATGGGTGAAGGAGGAGATAAGGGAGAATCCTCTATGGGTAAAGGAGAAGATGAAACAAGTCCCTCTGTGGATGAAGGAGCTCGTGCAAGAATCTCCTCGATAGATGGAGTAGGAGGAAATTGAGTAGGAAGAGCTAGTATGATGTCGAAAATAACATGAACCTCATGAATATTACTGTTGTTTTTCAAGGTTTTGCTAGTTTGGTTAGATGATAGGGTGTGATTTGGGAATGAATTCTTGAATATGTGAAGGTTCTAATTAGCTAGTGCATTAGGATTATCCAAGATGAGATCTCCATTATCTAACATTTCTTGGATGATATTTTTGAAAGTTATACAATTATCGTCATTATGACCTCTAACATGATGTGATTAGGCATAAGACAAGAGGGGTCAAAACCAATATGTGGTTTGATGGGTGGAAGAGTGACTGCTCCATCTTTTAGAATTTTTTCTAAAACTGAAGGGTAGGGTTCTCCTATGGTAGTATATTTTTGTTTCTCATGCTTGAATTGGAAATCCTGAACATGAGAAAGATTGGAAGAAGGATTTGATTGGTTAGATGGGTGAGATGGGATCACTTTCAAAACTTATGTGTTGGAAGATCATTTTGCTTTAGATTAATTATTTTGTGGTTTGGTATAAGAAGAGGTATCATTTTGTTTAAATGCAACGTTGTTACGTAATTTTATCTTCTTCTCTTCAATGTCACAAATTTAAAGTTTCTGGGCCACGGTGAACGCCTCATCAAATGTGAAGAAGGTTTGAACTTGGAGAGTTGGTGAGATGTTTCTAGCATAATCTATGGTGAAAAAATCTATTAAATTGGTTTGAGGTAGTTGGAATGTGATTTGGTTGATCAGGCTCCACCAACAAATGAAAAAATATGTGATAGATTCATCTTCGTATTGGCGTATCGTGTACAAGTCAGTCATGGTGACATTCTTGATAATGTTGATAGAAAATTGGTCTAGAAAATCCTGAGCTACCTAATTAAATGAAAAGATGGAATGCCTAGGTAGAGAACTATACCAATCTAAAGCAATTCCTATCAACAAAATTGGGAATGTTTGCAAGACCAAAGTGTCATCATGAGTGATCAGATAACACACATGTTTAAAAGACCGTAAGTTCTATTGCGGGTCTTCTTTGCTATTAAATCAGTTGAATTTAGGAATTTTCCAATGCGTAGGGTATGGACAAATCAAAATGGAAGGGTGAATGGGATTCTGCAAATCTCATCATATGTAAGAGAGTTACGTGAATCGAAGACAAATGCTTCCAATGTCTACATCTTGTCCATCATCATTTTGATAAGATCTTTAGTAGGTTTTGATCATTGGGCACCCCTTGCTGATATAAGGAGGTAGATGAGGGGGTATGATGTGGGTGACATCCTAGTATGTGGTGGTGCCATGTACAAAAATCGAGGAAGGTATGTAAGTCGAGAATATATGTAGGTGGAAAGTATCATGAATAAGCGATAGATGAAATAGGAGGCTATTGGTGATAAGTGTAGGTAGGTGGAGTGGATCTAAATAATGTCATAGGAATCGGAGAGGAAGAGAGCTGCAGGATGGAGAGGAAATTTTTTTGGAAGGGATTATGGGATTCCATCACCATTGGTGACTAAGATGCAATAGGTATATGAGAGGTAGTGGATGTAGATAGACTTACAATCAAGGTGGTTGATAAAGGCATGGTTGACATTGTAGGAGCGATAGATGTCAAAGGCATGACAAATGCCATAGGTGCATCCGATATCGATGATGTAGGGTCAAGATGGGAAACCACAGGTGGTAAGGTGCAAGAGGGTAAGGATAAGTTAGTGGTAGGCTGATGCGAGAAGTGGGTACGAGGGTAGGAGGAATGGACACATACATGTCGTATATAAGTTGCCTTGATGAATCGCATGTAGATGAATAAGTGAGATAGTATTGTAGAGCATCGGGGTTATGATGAAGGAGTCGTGTGAACTCCTCATCACTAGTGGGTATGGAAAGAGCCTGATTGGGTTTCATGGGTGATGAGATTGAAGGGGGAAATCAGCTAGGTGTGAGTGGTGGTGGCTAACATGAAACATGAGAGCGTTAGCTTGTTTACGAGTCAAAACCATGTGACTAACAATAAAATAAGTATTTTTAGCTTCGCTAATGATGCAAAAAAACAAAAGTAATGGGGAAAAATTAGTCTAAAATGTGTAACCGATGTTGGTATGAGGGTATTTGCCTCCGATTGGCTAATACTAAGGACGATTACTATGAAAAATAAGAGATTCAAATATTTGGCAATGAAAGGTGAAAATGGGTCCACATGGATCCTGAAAATGATATCAGAGACTCAAGAGTGGGATAAAAATGGTAGAACAAGCCACAAAAATAACATGAAGGTGGAGAATACTATTATGGCAAAAATAACAAAAAAATCATATAAAGCGCGTCGTTAGTTAACCGATGTCGATAAGATGATACAACTAATGTTGTTCATTGGACCGATATCAGTGTAGCTTTGCATAAGCATTTAGATATTCGAGAGTGACTTTATCTTTGTCAAAATGATGTAAGATAGAAGATTCATTCTCAAATTTGTATGAAGAAACACTATTCTAGGAACATAAAACATTAATACAAGCTAAAGGCGAGTTGAGAAAAGATGGTGAAAGTTGAAAATTTACACAAGTTGTGATCAAAAGAAGCATGTTGGAAAACACATGAAGGACGTTGCCATAAGCGAGTGGAAGTTATAAGACCGCCCTTGCCTGGCAGGCGGTGGTTTAAATCACTAAAGGGAAAAAGGCATTAAAAAGGGGGAGAGGATAAAACAAAGCACAAGGAACTTGGACAAAGCATTTGGGATGCTAACATATACTTCATGAGCTTCTCTGGACCCCAAACACCTTGCGAGGCGACCTGTATCATCATTGGGGCATGTGTGACATCATTGCAGTATACAGTACCCTACAATTTTGGGTACGTACATATTGCCCCCTCAGAGAAGTGTTTTAACCATGAAGAGGCATAAAACGGTGGGTCCGAGTATGGCGGTCCCAAAATGGGAAGTTAGAAATTATACCTGACATGCCGTGTGTCAAAATTTCACCATCCGAGTTCCTGCTACCTACAAAATGGAAAGAGGACTCAAGTGTAGATAGATAAAACAAATCAAAAATAAATACTAAATTAGTATGAAATGAGGACTTACCATTTACACGGGGATAAGAACATACCTCCGCCGGTGCTTTAAACTTGTGAAAGGGGCATTCAAAATGAGTCAAAAAACTATATATATGTAAAACAGGCCCACTTTCCTATTCATTTATGCATGTTGATTTGATAGTTTTTGAGCTCTGGGACCCACGGTGACGGTTTTTGACGAGAGTATAGTCGAAACGTTCGTAGTGAGATAGCGATCATGCCTCTGTGAGTGAAACATCGACCTACGAGATCTCAGGTTAGTTCTTCTTGTTTTAACGTTTTTGCACCCAAAATGTTAAAATGTCGAAATCTTTGTCTTGGGGGGTCATTTTTAGAAATGTCAGTTTTAAATGTGTCTCTTAGGGGGTGCCTAATGGGTAGGCTTTTGTTTTAGCTAAAATGGTCAATTTTAGCATTTTAAAGCATTTTTAGGGCATGCGACCCGTTTTTAATCACGGGACATCACCACCACCCCGAGCGGGGCGTGATTACTGAGGACCACCACCTTCCAAGGTGGTGGTTATGGAACTACCGCCCTGCTCAAGCGGTGGTTCTCTTCAGAATGCTAAAACAACACTAATTTGAATTCATTTTTGCATTTTTAGTGTCCTTACTTGCTTTAATGATTTTTCTAATGCAATCTTGATGCTAACTTGCTTCTTTTTGCATGTTTTTGGGTGTTTTGTAGAAGAAGGAAGAGTACATTAGATGGAGCCGAGAGAGGGAGTGTGATTGGCTTCTAACAGTGTTAGATGCACTCTCTCAGGATGAGTAGGATACTCTCAGAGGGCAGGCATATTGAGGATTGCACGGGTCCCCACGTTGCACTGCCAGTCACATATTATGTGATTTATTTTCTTATTGGGATGTAGATCGGAACACCTTCTAATTTCCAAGTGTTAGGGGTGAGTGGACTATCACCCTAGAGGATGTCTACCGCATTTTAGGAGTCGATTATTAGGAGGAGACTTTCATTTGATACTGACTTGATATCGAGCTTAGGTGACTCGGTGGGCCACCTATATGGGAGACGTAGTTGTCTCCACTAGTTCAAAGAAGGGGGTAAAGGTCCATTCTATTCCTGGCTTGCCCATCCCTCTGATCTGTCAAGCCATTATGGGCATCCTTACTTGAGATTGATCAAAGACAAGAGAGGGGATACTTTACTCTCTTGTTGGTCCCCCATCATCACCTGATTAAGGCACATGGTCATATTTATGCCTAGGGAGCCGATATACTTGGGACCACCTATCATGACTTATACAGGGTGGTTCATTTATAGGGACATTCGCTAAGCCATCCGACCTTAGTTATGAGCTGGGTCTATGAGCGCATCATCCCTTATGGGAGAGGCATAGAGGTGGTGGATCCCGGGGCCATGAGGGTAGCTAGATGGACAGAGATGATGGTGCTTAGAGCACTCCACTAGCCCGATTGCTTCCCCGACTACTTATCGAGGCCATGGTAGGGTTGTGGGGTGAGGATACCTTTACTTTGATCTCTGCTCTACTACTGAGACATCTTGTAGACGGGGCAGGAAGGTAGAGACACACCCTTTGATCGAATGCCTCGTGATTCGGCCTTGCTTACTTTGACATGCTTCCCCAGTGGTGCCAATGTTTAGATAAGTTCGGTAGGCTAGGGGAGGTCTAGAGGATGGGTTAGAGCTGTTGTTACTCTAGCATCCCTATTGTATCTAGGAGGGTGGTATGTGCTCGAGAGAGAGCCGGTGCTCCTCGGGTACCTTTACTTGAATCACTATCATTTGCCCATAGCAGTGGCGACCCTATTGATATAGACTCTAAGTCCGAGGAGTTCACAAGTGGAGAGACGGAGGAGGATGCGAGGACATGGAGATCGGTGAGTCGAGTGGGGAAGAGGATAGTGATCCCAAATGACATGATACTCGGGAGATCTTAAAGTCCGAGAGAGAGCGAGTAGAGTGTAGAGAGGGTGACTCTAGTCTCAAAGGAGTTACTTTCTCGGGACACAGGTGGAGAGGACAAGTCATGGTAGGATGTCATGTTATCCTGGGCGTAAGAGGGGGACACCGGTCAATGGTGGCATCTGTGGCAGTGCGGATCCCAGAGATCCTTCTTGGGCGTGGAGATCCAAGTGAGTTGTCACTCTTCTTTTGTTATTTGTTTTTAGCTAGGATTGCCTTAGTTGTTACCTCTCTTTTTGTTCTTCCTTGGTTTCACCTTTTGATCATTTTTATAATTTTTCTCTCCTTTTCTTGCAGAATCTGTTGATGAGTGGTGAGACTTGATTCACGGGGTATGTATCGACACCTTTATGCTCCCATGGAGAAGACTCGAGCCGAACTATCCACGGATGCAGGGGAACCTTCAACAACCGGTAGGCATACCGATGTTTTTCCCCTGTCTGGCATGTGGCCAATATGGTGACCTCCCTCCGTACTCAAGTTAGCCGGGTATAGGAGGCGCAGAGTGCACGATGAGGAGGAGCCGCTCTCATAGCGAGGCTCTGGCTACTACTATTCGGGATCGCGAGCCCTCATTGCGCTTAGGCGTGCGCGTCAGGTGTGAGCCCCGGGCGTGATCGTGTGCCTTCTAAGGGATCCCATATGGATTGAGAGGCCACTTGGCTCCTTTTGTAGTGACTCTTGCTAGATTTTTATATGACCATTTTGTATTTTCTGGCTCATTGAGTATTTTGACCATGCCTAGTGCATGATGGCATTGTACATAAAACCTGATTATATATATATATATACATCTCTTTTTGGATCTAGATCTCTTTGTACCTAGAGTTTTGTGATTCATTTTCACATGTATATTAGATGTTTGTAAAAAAATTATTTTTATATGCTTTTCAGAATGTATGCAATGGAGAACAAATATCACAAATGTTTTCTTTTTGTATTTTTGATGTTGATGTATGATGATGTGGACACTATGTGATCTTGAACTTTAGTTTCTATAATAAATTTTCAGGTACTTCATATTGTTTTGAAAAAATGTGATGATGAGTGGCATGATGAGCAGATGAACTTTCCCCACTCCTAACTCGACACAACTAGTAAGATGCGAGGGCTCACCACCGAGAGCTAGAAAGGGCACAAACTATGAGGTGTATTGAAATGTAATGATGGGAGATAGACAAAGATTTGGTAGAACCAAATTAGGATGCTACAAACCTATCTTACTCAAGTGACTCCATAGTTTAGAATGCAACTTGCTTTGCAGTTTATCCAGACTTAGATCCGTAGATGGCCACTTGGTTGATAAAATCTGGTTTTCAGGGTTTTAAACTCTCTTGGAATTTTGGACATCTGATTCATTTGTTTTTGACTCAAGATTTCAAAGGTTTGTTTGAACTATTTGCTTATGACTTTTAACGCTTCTATTGTCAAGTGGACCCCCTACACCTTGCCCCATGCTACTAGTAGGAAGCATGGGCTTATCACCATGGACAAGGCATAGGCGAGTAAAGGCATTCCCATCCTTTCCCAACCCTACGTCACTAGTAAGAGACGCAAGCTCAACACCAAAGGTTGGTAGGGCAAGGAAATGTGTAAAAGTAAAATTTTTTGTTTGATCTACATTTGACTTACTTACTTGAGCAAAATTTCGGGATGTTCTTATTTCCAACAAGATATATACATGAGATAGATGTGACACCATGAAGCTTCTAGAGCGGACCATAGGTAAGACACCTATCCTAGGAAGAAACCAAAAGTGAGAACAAGCATGCGAGGCCTTGGTATGGCTACCGTTAGTACTTTGTCAAATATTACTTTAATTGATGAAATGATTCTAAAGCAGATTGATGATGTTATGAAAATGAAGAAGTATGATTTGAATTCTCCGCCAATACTATCGAGAAGTTTGTAATGAATTTCTTAAGAATAAGTCCTTGATCACCAAATTTTACAAAAGCGAGTGAACAAAATGAATCTATCTAAATGAATATGTAATATAGATATAATTATACAAATAGTGCTAATGCTTCATGCGTAAAAAATTTTAAGATGCAAGGAATTGGTGATTCATTGAACTCCTCACCCCCTCAGGTGTGCATAAGAGATACACACCATTCCCATAGTCTTTCATGACCCAATATGGGCCCAACCATTTGGGGTGAAACTTTCTTCCCTCGTTGGTTTTCTTATGGATCTGGCTATTTAGTCTTAGAACTAGATCTCCTTCATATATTTCTCGCTCATAGACTTTTTTATACTACCGGCACATCCAGTCAGCATAGGCTCTATGTCGTTATTTGGCATTTGCTTTGGCTTCGTCAAGGATCTCTAGTTGAGAGAGGCGTGCCTCCCTATAAGCTTCCTTATCTAGAATCCCTTGTAATGAGATGCAGAGACTGGGTATTTCAACCTCAAGTGGGAGAACTACTTCTACTCCGAATACTAGTGAGAAAGGAGTTACTCCTATTGGTGTTCTTATTGAGGTTCGGTGGGCCCACAAGGCTGGATATAGTTTTAAATGCCAATCTCGTTTATTCTCCTTGATTGTTTTAAGGAGAATAGCTTTCAATGTTTTGTTTGTCACTTCGGCCTACCCATTGGCTTGAGGGTAGTAAAGAGAGGTTGTGTGATGGTTTATCTTGAACTTTCTACATAACTCACGAACCTCGTCATTCTTAAAGGACGTGCCATTATCTGAGATAATGACTTGTGGGACACCATACCTGCAGATAATTTGGTTCAAAATGAATTTGGCAATCACCGAACCTGGTACAGTGGTGAGAGGCATGGCCTCCACCCATTTGGTAAAATATTTTGTGGTTGTGATTATAAAATTATGGCCATCAGTTGATGAGGGAGAGAATTTCCCTATTAAGTCTAGACCCCAAGTGGAGAAGGGCCATGGAGTTGCTATTGGTTGCAGGGATTGTACTGGCATGTGAATCTGGTGAGAGAATTCTTGACATTTGTGGCACTTGCATACAAATTCCACTACATCATGTTCGAGAGTGGGCCAAAAATAGCCCATCGATGTATTTTGCAAGTGGTGGCATGACCACCAAAGTGGCCCCCACATATCCCATTGTGGGATTCATGAAGAATCCTCTTGGATTCTTCTATGTCGATGCATCTTAGAAGCATGCCGTCAAAGGCTCTACGATAGAGCACTTGGTCTAAAACAACATATTTAGCGGTAATAATGTGTAACCGCCTTCTTTGTTATGGCATGGCACCTTTTGGATACGTATGGTCCATGATAAAACTAATAATATCAGTATACCAGGGACATGTAGAGATGGAGGGTCTGGTTTTGACAAAGTATACACATTCATCGGGAAAGTCTAGATCTACTAGCTTGCCTCCATCTAGTGGATTATCAGCCAACCAGCCTGTAATGATTCGTCCTTTAATGGATTTTTGGTTTACGAATGTTAACTCAAATTCTCCCATTAGGGTTATGAAATGTCTATCCTTCTTAGACAAGGACCCTTGCATGAGGAATGTCCGTAAATGGTCTGTCTTCATAATGACCCTTGTTTCTTGATTTAACATGTAATTTCTTAAACGTTTTGTGGCAAAGACTATGGCAAGGCATTCTCTTTCTGCCTATGTATAACATGTTTCATAATCAAGAAACATTCGGCTAATGAAATAGATCACGCATTCTCATTTATCATCGTCTTCTTGAGCCAACATGTAGGCCAGCGAGACATGAGTGGCTCATGAGTATAGGATTAAAGGGTGGTCTGGTTTGGGAGGCATTAGCGTGGGTGGTGACAACAATAAGTGCTTAACTGCTTTGAAGGCCTCGTTGCAATCTTCATTCCAATTGATGCTATAATCTTTCTTGAGTAGATTGTTGATTGGATGAATGGCAAAGCTTAAATCTGGGATGAACCTTCAGATTGCACCAAGTTTTCTGAGAAATGACCTAGTTCTAGACTCATATGAAGGTGGGATCATTTCAAGAATAGCCCGTATTTTGGCTAGGATCAACAACAATCCCTCATGAAGATATAATGTATCCTAGAAGTTTGCCTCTGTTACACCAAAAATGCACTTCTTTGGGTTTAATGTGACCCCATATTCAATCAATTGTGAGAGGATGATGCGAGTAATTTCGAGTGATCACAACACTTCTTGGCCTTGGCCAACAAGTCATCCACATATGATTCCACAATTTTATGGATAAGATCATGGAATATATCGTCATTTCCCGTTGATACGTAGCGTCTGCGTTCTTAAGCCAAATGGCATGACAAAGATAACAATAAGTTCCCCAGGGAGTTATAAACGTGGTTTTGGCTTGGTCTTTTTTGGATATTTTTATTTGATTATATCCCGAGAACCCATCCATGAGAGACAAAAGCTCAAATCCAGTTGTTGCATCAATGATGACGTCAATGGATGGTAATGGGAAATCATCTTTGGGACAAGCTTTGTTAATATCCTAAAAATCTATACAAATGCGTATCTTCCCATTCTTTTTGAGGATGGGAATGATATTAGACACCCATTGTGAATAGTCAATGGGCTTGATGAATCCTACTTGGAGAAGTTTCACTACTTCCTCTTTTACCATGAGAGCCACTTTTGGCTTCATTGGTCTTGACTTCTGTTTAATTGGCTTCACATCTAGTTTAGTGACAAGATTATGTATCGCTGCGATGTGCGGTGCAACTCCTGTCATTTCTTTATAATTAAATGTGAAATCCTTTAAATGTTCTTTGAGAATTTGAGTGTGTATTTCTATTTCTTCTGGAGTTAGCGAAGATCCTAGTTTCAAGATCTTTGGTTCTTCTTTTGTTCGATGTTTATGTCAATCATTCCTTCGATTAAAGAAGCATTACCTTCTTCAAATTCGAGTGGGGCGGAGGTAGTTCCAAGTATTCTCCATTTTCTATCTCGTAAATATCAAGATTCTATTGTGGGGGATCTCCACCATGGGATTTCCAAAGTAGGAAGAGGAGTGTGGTATTAGGGAAAGATCAACTATAGGGTGAGCATAGTGTAGCTCTGCATAAGCATTTAGATATTCGAGAGTGACTTTATCACTTTATCAACATGATGTAAGATAGAAGATTCATTCTCGGTTGTATGAAGAAACACTATTCCGGGGACATAAAACATTAATACGAGCTAAGGAGGTTGAGAAAAGATGGTGAAAGTTGAAAATTTATGCAAGTCACGATCAAAAGAAGCATCTTTGGAAAACCCGTGAAGGACTGCATCGCCTGGCGGGGTGGCGATTTCATCACTAATGGGCAAAAGGCGTTAAAAAGGGGGTGAGAAATAAAACAAAGCACAAGGAACTTGGGAAAATCATTTAAGATGCTAACATATACTTTGTGAGCTTCTTTGGACCCTGAACACCTTACGAGGTGACTGTATCATCATTAGGGCATTGTGACATCGTTCTAGTAGCACAATACCCTACAATTTTAGTACGTACAACCACCAAATAGTATTAGTAATATAGGTCATTGGACTACCTAGCAAGTTCTAGATATGAGAAGTGAGGTGCTTCCTAGAAGGCTAACAATCCACTTTAAAATATAAATAAATATTGTAAATATCATGAAGTAAGGAAATACTACTATAGTTATACGATTTAGGTATCTCGTGCAAATACAATAAGCAAATCTAATCTAACAGGAAATTTTATGATTAAATCTGGAGGTTTGGTAGGTTATTCTAGGTTTTGTAGGTCTAACAAGGGTTTAGGATTGATCGGGTAAGGTCTGGGTTAGTTTTAGTTGATCGAGAGGCTTTTTGGTCAAAAGGAATGAAATGACACAGAGATTGATATCGGTTAGGTGACTGATGTCAGTATAGAGGTGAAACCAACGGTGGTTAGGTAATTGGCATTAGTAGGGGCAATTGACAATAATTTGATAAAAATGGGTTTTATGCTTCTCTGTGATTGCACGAAGAGTGAGAATGGTGTGGTTAGAATCGTAATATTACTGAGAAGACTCAATAATATAGAGAGGGAAGTCACATAAGTAAAAAGGCTATAGGTGGTTGGGTTGGTAGATTGGTGAGGAGGTGGAGATAAAGGAATACACAGAAATAAATTATAATGAAAGAGGTAAGGAATATATACTTTAAGCAAGCACAATATGATCAAAATCATGAATACTTACTTTCCTTTACAGATATGGTAGGTGAAGGTGGATGGTAGTTGATCCATGAAGAGATTCTGGATTCATTGCCATGATAGTACTCCTATAGTGTTCTTGGGAGAGCCATATGCTTGTTTGAGCTTGTAGTTGAGTATTTTGTACCTTACGGATCTTTGAGAGGCTTTGGATTTGCACTTGAATGTAATAGTTATCGCTAAACTAAAAAAAGACCAGCCCGAGTAAAAGGTTATAAGTTTGTATATAAAGTAATCGATGGCGGTTAGGTGGTGACCTTTGAGTCGAGGGATAACTTGCATTGGTTAAGATGGGTAAGTATAGGTTTACCAAAAATAGGCAGATCTTCCCAGATTTGGTGTGTTTTCCAAGTTGAGTCCACTTAGGGAAGTGGATTTCTCGTTAGAAAAGGTAGGAAAGTCATAGAATAAGTACAATTAGGTTTGAGAAGAATTCATACTTAGTTAGATAAAGTGGTGAATTAGCATTGGGATTGATGACTCAAGATCTTGAGAATGATGACTTGGTCATTTTGAGTTAAATTCCCTTGGAATGGGTCAAAGGTGAGGTGTAATGATGAGGTGGGGGTGTGAGGGTGAAATTAATTTAATTAAAATAATTAAATTAATTAATTATGTGAAGGTGAATATATTTTTAATAATTAGTAATGAGGCCATGATGTTTTTAATTAATTGAAAGGGACCGAGGGAGTGTCACCCAAATTTGGTGTCTGAGATAAGTTGGACCACGTAATCTTAACCAAGCATTAAGTCACATGGGCGTGCGGGGTCCCGAGTTATGAAAAGGTGTGTAAGGAAAAAGTGCATGAGAGAAAGGCTTAGGGAAGCACATAGCATGCGTGACGTGTGAAAGGAGGCTCGGGACTTAGTCAATTTGAGCACCCAGGGCAGAACACATGAAAAGCATGATCGGTTGCACATGGATAAGATGCCAGCCTAGCGATAGGCTGGCCCAAGAAAGAGCATGGATGGAATCTTCTAGAAGAACATCATGAGGTAAAGTGGAAAGCTTAGGCCTAAAGAAGCATGCTCGCATGGACCACATTCGACACTTGGCACCAGATCTGAGGACGCTGGAAGGTGAGTTGGCAGTGTAGGAGAATTATAAATACAAGTGCCTACGGAGTAAAAGATATAGAAGTACGAGATATAGTGGGTTAGAGAGTGAGTGAAGCTCTGCAGAATTACTACGAGTGGATATTTGTATTCAAGAAAGAATGCACTAAGCATGGAGTTGTAATTTTTCTTTTTCTGTTAGCTTAGTTACATACATCCAGTGATATGCATGACTACGGTCTGCTCTCTATGACACTCTGTAATGAATCAATGAATATAATGAGGTTACCTGTTATAAATAGACATGGATATCAATGGTTTTAATGCACATTTCTCTCATATGAGTTCTCTTTCCTTTCATGTTATGTATGAATGCTTGTATAATTCTTTTCTGTCATAATGCATGTTCTGGGTTCTGTTAAAGTACTCAGTCTAAGGTGACTACAAGGATCTAGAGGCCATTCTAAGCCCTATGGTCCTTGTATGTTTCAACCTCCCTCATTAAAACTCTTACACTAATCATAAATGATGCTTCCCACTAAACTCACATAAAAGAGAGACTTGGTACCCGCGTGTGCCTCGGGTGAGCGCTCAGCTTCTGTTGGGTGATAGGCTGGCATGCATGGGGTTCCTTCCTTTTGTGATGGGAGTAAAAATGACTACATCTTGGTTCCGTTTCTGAGACTCTTTTCAAAGTTGTAGTGGGATATAGCATACATCATGATCTGTGTAATGAGTAATGACAGAGTGGTTGACATTGGAAATTGTTGAATCATGGTTCAAGAGCACGGAGGATGAATTTGCTCGGAGATACAACACTGGACCTAAGTTTAATACACGTAGATAGGTAGAAGAGAACCTCTACCATGATCTATATGAAACCTTCTTTTGTTGCTTCCTAATAGAACTATATGAATGGCTTTCAGCTGATATGTCTAGATCAAGTTGGAATTATGGATTGCATGTATGGACTGAAGAAGACTACCAAAGGTTGCAGGATGTAGATCTGACGTGGACCCATGTTGTAGATCATTGGTGGAGAGGAGTACTGACTAGTTACACTCTAGAATACACCATTTCCACGTATTCTTGTCCGAGAGGTTCACGAGTTTGAATTTCTGTGAGAACCTAGAGGAACATTTCTACATGATATGTCCCTAGCTATAAAGATATTGATGGTTACCATGAGTTTAGAGGCTTTCCCAATGGCCGGCTAAACCATTCTGAGCATTGGGTAAGGGAGCTTGGGTGGAGGAAGATGGCAAATATCATGACAGAGAAGGAGAGGGAAGAGAGATGGCTCAAATATAGTGAAGCACGTGAAAGTGAGAATGCTCGAAGACATGAAGCTACTAGTGTGATGGATCTATGGAGACAGACGCTACGGCAAGGAGTTGAGGTTCATGTGGAGGACGTGGAACCTGAGTAGTCTGTGTTACCCCATCTTGGCAAGTGCGTGAGGGATACCCCTTCATCTTCTTATGAGAGTTCGTCACATAGAGAAAGGAGAGTCATTGGCACATATCTAAACCCACCCAGTGACCAAGCCTTGGCACTTGGTTTTCCCAAACCAGGAAGAAGTGTTATTGACCCAATTGATATTGGTGGAAGAGACAGATTTGTGCCTAGGAGATATAATTTTACAGTCCCTTCTTCTATGGCTACACATATTCCAGTATTTGGAGGAGTCTTTGGATAAGGAGTGAGTGTACAAGCTTTTGGTCTCGCATCAGGGAGTGGTGAGGGACAAAATAGTGGTAGTGGGGTGCTATCACAGACCATCGGTGCATAGTTCAATGGGACCATGGGGGTGCTTGGCATAGCTCCTACAGGCCCTATTGGACCTAGTGGTTCTGGTAGATCTAGTGGCTATGGACCTGGTGGATTAGGTGGTGGAGGAAACACTAGAGGGAACCAAGGCTCTGGCTCAAGAGGATAGGGACCCCAACCACCACCTCAAGTATTCTTTGAAATGTATTTGCATTTTCCATATTACATGGGCATTGAGGATACTACATAACATGTTCACAAGTGTGAACTACTATGGCACATGAAGGGTATCACAACCCTAGAATGGAAGGCTAGTCAGTTTGTAACCACGTTGCAAGGGTGTGCACATAGTTGGTATAGGAAGTATGACCCTCATCAAATAGTGGTGGCATTCTGAGTTCGAGTAGAAGAGCATCAGTGCTTTGAAGGAGATTCAACAAGGAATGGAAGAGAGTGTGTGGGAGTATGATGCATGCTTTAAAACTCTCTTGTCTAAATTATCATATGATATCCATCCTTCTCAGCATGCACAATGGTTTGTTGGAGGATTGATCACCCCTTTTAGAAGGGCCTTGTCTCATAAAACTTTTATAGACCCGCACGAAGCATTAGAATTTTCCTTACGCGTCGAGGCTGTTGGTAGTATTGATACTAGATTTAGCTCGTTCTTAGAGGCTCAGATTGTTGCTATGGAAAAGCAGCCCATGAGACTTGTAGTGGTTTGTGGTGCACAGATTGTGAAATAGAGGGACACGTTAAGGATAATTGCCCCGGAGGATGGTACGCGCTTTGATAGTGGATTGTGAAATTTTTCATGGGGACCATGATGCAAGTAGATGTCCCTTACTACAACACACGATCAGGAAGAATGTATCTTGTTACTACAAAATTTACACCTCTACAACCCATGACACTAAGGATTGTAGGCTCATTGATCAGATCCATGAGGCCATTGATCATGGGGTGTGCCAAACCAGCATTGCTAGTGGTTCCAAGGATAATGATCACTTTGTCATGAGGAGCGCGTAGATGGAGGCATGCGTGGAAGAGGTTTTCAAGGAGGATTTCATGGTCGAGGTAACTATGGAGGAGGAAGGAGTGAGTTCCCACATGGAACATGTTTCAACTGTGGATCTATAGAACATTACAAGCGTGAGTGCTGGACCTATTGTAGTGCTCATGGTGTAGAAAGAAGCATAAGTATGAGGAGTGCCTAGAATTATTTGAGCATATGAATCGAAGCACCAACAAGGATGAAGGTTTGGATTCTATCTTGGTAATAATAAGGGACGAAGCCACACGCACGAGAGAGGTACCAAGATAGAAAACCCTAGTTTCAAGAGAGGAGGTCATTCATGGAAAATATCTAGACCCCACGCATCAAAAGGAGATATATTAGGACACCATGGATGTTATTCGAATCTTACAAGGGGAGATCCAGTTTCTAAAGGAGAAATCCAAGAGGGAGGAACAAGGAAGTAGATTCGAGGCACAAAAAGATGACTGGATGAGGTCAAGGAGGTGTGTAAACTCTTAAGGAAGGAGAATATCATTCCCCCTTGCTAGGATCCTAGTTGAGAGAAAAGGTACCACACACCGAGAAGAGCACAAGAGACAGTCTTACACATGACGTTCCCCCTCACAGCCTCAACTATGAAAAGGAGATTACATTGAATGCGATTATGGATGGATGGCTCCTCAAAGAATATCCTCATTGACGAGCGCGGAGGTTAATGTTTTGACTTTGGATGCCCTGGCATCGAGATGGGAAGACCCGCATTACAACCATCTTTGAATGTGTTGTATATGGTAAAAAAGACTAAGGTAATACCCATCGGTGTTCTAAAGGATGCAGCTATTACTATCCGAGGAGCCAAGTTTACTGGGGACTTGAAGTCTTGGCACTCCGAGGCGAAAATTTCAAAGACTTTGCCCGGACGCTTGGTATTACAAGAACAATGCGGACCTTGATTCAACAAGGGTACATATGCTTTAAGAACAAGGAGGAATGGGTCATTATTCCCCTGGTTGATGGGAAGTCGACACCCTATAATCAACCGTTGGGAGAAGAAGTTCTGGACAAGATTTATGTGCACTCAATCAGAGACCCTAAGATGATACACCCTACTAACAAGGTTATCCAGTTTGAAGATGCTCAGTCAGTGAGTGATACCACCAGTCTGGCATGTGACAATTGGGTGCATGGAACTTACGAATTAATGGGATGGCAGTTGAGAGGGTCGGTGACCAAGGTAATAAAGGCATGCATGGTTAGGTGCCTTGGAGGAAAAGAACTACCCAAGTATTCAGGAGGAGCCTTCCTGAGATCTTTCTACATGAGGTAGAAGCTCAGTGGAAGGATGAGAAGGAACAGAGGGAGATGTTAAGTTATGTCTTGCTTAGCATAGTAGCTTGGTGGTGGGCCACACATCAAGAGAGCCTTTTAGAATGGCATGACGTAAGAATTGCTCTCTCTGTCAGATTTTCTAGGAGCAATGTATCCACCACCATCAAGGAGTACCATGGGAAGGATCCCACCTCTTTCCATATCCAGGAGTGTGAATGGGTCTAGAGAGAAGGTGTGGAAGCTTTTCCACCATCCCTTTGGGTACACAAGTTGTATTCTACACTACAAGGTTGTGCACACACATGGTACATTCATTCAGAGACATACCGCCAGAAAAATAATTGGCAAGAACTCACAGATGACCTTATTCAAACCTTTGAATATCATAGTACCAAGCCATCGATTGATAAGGCCTTGTAGGTATCAAGTGCCTTACCATGGGGGATAGTGCCAAGACGGAAGATAGGCTATTGGAATTACTAGGTGAACCAAGATTGGAGGCACGCTTTGAAGAAGAAGAGGAAGCAGAAGAGTTACAACTTGAGTGCGCATGTTTGGAAAAAGAGAAGGGAAAGTTGGTATATGTGATTGATGGAGAGGAATTAGAAAGCTTAGATGTTATATATCTGCAGTAGGGACATGCAAGGTAGTGGGCGGTGCAGATGCTCGCACGCGTTCCTTCCATGAGCCTTTAAAAATGAAGAAAGTTAACATTGGTTGAAGAAGAACCTAAGGAAGCTATTATTGGGGATTACTGGACAAAGAAGGAAGTATCGAAAATCATTGATCTGCTATGTGAATTTGAGGATTTATTTCCACACGGGTATCATGAGCTCAAGGGCATTCACCATCCTCGGGGAGATGAAGATAAAATTGAAGGATGGTGTGTGCCTGTTAGGAAAAGGCCCTACCAAATGAATCCCAACTTATGTGTAAAGATCAAGGAGGAGATAGACAAAATGATAGCCACGGGATCATTGAGGCAAATGGAAGAATCGAGTGGATAAGTCCAATGGTAATTAGCATCAACAAGGATGGGTAGATTAGAATTTGTGTGGATTATAGGGAATTGAACGTAGTTTGTGTCATTGATCCATTTCTGACCCCCTTCACTGAAGAAATTTTAGGAGTCGCTAGCGCAAAAATATATTCCTTCTGAGATGGATTTTAAGGTACCACCAAGTTCGGATTGCAAAGGAAGACCAAGAGAAGACAACTTTTTCCACTAAGTGGGAATTTTTGCATATACGGTCATGCCCTTTGGGTTGAAGAATGTGCCAGTTGTCTTTTCATGCATAGTGGTGCAAGCATTCCAGGACTTCATCCATAAATTTATTCAGGTCTATTTGGATGACTGGATAGTATATGGTCTAGTTAAAGACCATTGTGACAATTTGAGGTTAATGTTTGAGAGGTGTAGGCAGTTGAGGATATCCCTCAACATTAAGAAATGTTTGTTTGCTACACCCTTTGGGACTTTATTGGGGAATATCATATGTAAGGAGGGCTTTCTGGTAGATCCCACTAAAGTTGTAGTTATTATGGGGTTAAGGGAGCCTACTAGCTAGAGTGTAGTGCATGGATTCCTTGGGCATGCGGGCTATTACAGAAAATTCATTAAGGGATATGCCAAAATTGCCGCACCTATTTTATGGTTTCCCTCTTGGGATAAGCCCTTTCATGTTCACGTAGATGCCTCAGGGACCGTCATTAGAGCAGTGCTTACATAGCCAGGTGAAGGGATTGTTGATCATCCTCTTTGTTTTGCAAGCAAGAAGTTGACACCAACAAAATAGAATTATACCACAACCGAGAGCGAGGCATTTTCAATTATCTAAGTTCTCTTCAAGTTTAGGCG
Source organism: Taxus wallichiana var. yunnanensis (assembly GCA_018340775.1). NCBI lineage: Eukaryota > Viridiplantae > Streptophyta > Pinopsida > Cupressales > Taxaceae > Taxus > Taxus wallichiana. The sequence goes on along the minus strand of CM031242.1, from coordinate 155,110,827 downwards.
ATTCTGTTGGCAACACCCTTTGTGTTCTACATCAACCACATGGCATTGAAGCATTTAGTGAACAAGCACATTCTACAAGGATGCATATGTCGTTGTGTGTTGTTATTTCAAGATTTTGAATTCACCGTTGTAGTAAAACCTAGAAAAAGCAACTGTGGGCCTAATCATCTATCAAGAATTGATTCAAGGAGGACATGTAAAGTATTGAGGAAGCAATGCCAGATGTGTAACTATTTAGGTTGTGGCATGCACCCTCAGATTTAGAGGAGATTATAGTATTCTTAAAGGAAGGTGTGGTGCCGGATGGAATGAAGACATTGGAAAAGAAGTAGTTGGCCATACACATCATGCCCTACATGTTAATCAGTGGAGACTTATACAAATTGGGATGTGATGAAGTTTTGTGTAGGTGTGTCTTAGAGCATGAGCACTGGCCATCATGGAGGAAGCACACAAAGGAAGTGCGGGTGGGCATTATGCAGGTGATGCCACCGCACACAAGATATTAATGGTAGGTTTATGGTGGGAAACCTTGTACAAGGATTACAGAGATTATTGTAAAGTGTGTGACCATTATCAGCGCATTGGCAAACTAGGAAGGAGAGATGAAATTCCTTTGCACCCTATTCCTAGCACGGAGCCTTTTGAAAAGTGGGCGATAGACTTTGTAGGACCTATCACACTAACAGTGTGTAGGACTAGGTCATGTTATGTCATAACTTACACAGATTATCTCACAAGCTAGGTAGAGGCATCCCCAACTATAGAATTTATGGTGGTGATAGCGTGCGAGTTCTTATGGGAAAACATTATCACGAGGTATGGATGTCCATTGAGTTTGACCAGTGATAGGGGTACACATTTCTTGAATGAGACCGTCAGGATCCTGTTATCAAAGTTCATGGTAGCTCATCACAAGACTACGCCCTATCACCCATAAGCAAATGGAACCGTGGAAGCATTCAACAAGATACTAAGTCATACCTTGACCAAGATTTGTGATGTCGGAAGACTTGATTGGGATGACAAGGTATCAGCAGTACTATGGGCTTACAGGACAATGTATAAAAGACTAAACAAAGCCACACCTTTTCAATTGGTGTTTGGTGTGGAAGCTATTTTTTTGGTTGAATTTATGTTGCCTTCTCTGCGAATAGCGGCAGAGGGTTAAGCCCGATGAACAAGTCTTTGGAAGAAAGAATTAATGAGCTAATTAAACTAGATGAGAGACGATCACTTGCTGATGGAGCTAAACAAAGTGGAAAAGGCAAAGAAAAAGGCTTGGCATGATTTCCACATTAGAAACAAGAAGTTTGAGGTTGGGCAAGATGGTGTTATTATATGATTCTAAGTTTTTGCACCATCCTGGGAAGTTGAAAGTCCATTGGTTGGGTCCTTACACAATCTCATACATCCTTGATTCAGCGATGCTAGTTATAAGCACTAGATGAGACGAAATTTCCTAGAACTTCAATGGTAATAGGTTGAAGCCCTATTATAAATAAGTCTTCTTAGTGTTTGTAAATAAGGTAGTTTTTCTAGTTAGTTTAGAATTTTCCTTTATGCTTTTTTTCCCTTTCTTGTGTTTCCCTTTCGCGTTGTTGTTTTATTTTGCACCTTGGGCACCAAAGTAACCTATTTACTCTTTTTAGAGAATTTTTAGTGTGTAGAGGACTGCACATCACTTTAAGTGTGGGGTGGAGAAATGTGAAGAAGCGAGTGATCAATGTACCAAGGAAGTTGTGTTGAAAAGCCTTGTTGAGTATCCAGGTTGAAAGAGGTATATAAAGAGGAAGATGGAAGAATGGTTGGTGCTAGGGTAAAGCTACTTGTAGATCCCATGTACTAAGGAGGAGAAAGCACATTTGAAATCAACACAAGGTAGGCAAGAGCAAGGATCGGGACAGATGAAGTGCCTTCGGTGTGGGTTACGCACGTGCAAGAGTCTCTTGTCAAGTTGGATTGGTTACGCACCAGAAGGTTGGAGGAGTTTTCACATAGGTTGGGTGCATAAGGGAAGGCATGAAGATGGGATTTGTTTGAAAAATCCACATTAAATGAACAAAGTATGGTGGTAGGTGAAGTAGCATTTAATGTTTAGAAAAGAGAAAAACTATAAGTAAAGGGTCGGGGCACTCTCATTTTTACTTTGTGAAATAGAAGAGTTTGAGATATAAGCGAGTTCCATAAACTAGGGTTTTCATATTCGATCGAGTGAAGGAAGATCTGTGAGATTGAAGTAGCCATTTGAGTTTACAAACTAGAAGGGGTTACATGGGCGTGGAGAGAGTGAAGAAATGTTGTGTTGTGAAGATTTTATCCCAGTTAGGGTTTGACAAACTAGAGCATGAATTATAAGAGTTGTATCACAAATCTGAGATCGGAGGATTAGAAGAAGTAAGACAGAATAACAAGGAGAGGGTAGGAGTGATAAAAATACCTTGACCATGGCACCTAAGAAAGGAAAGGCCAAGGCCAAGGCCAAATAACCAGAACCCGTGGTAGACATAAATGAAGAATGGTATGCAGAGATGCAATACCCAGATGGGGTGATGATGGGGAAGGAATGGGAATCCCACTTGAGAAGTGTACCTATTAGTGACTATAATCACTACATGAACACAATAGAAAAAGAAATGGCACTGGAATTAGTATGCCCCACCAACAAACAAACACCTGAGGGTTTTCCTATATACGATGATGACATTAAGGTTAAAATGGAGAAGGTAGGGTTGTTGCAACTCTATGAGTTGCCTTATTTTGGAAATCCAGAGCTCTATACCAGTGGTTGATGTCACGGGTGCACGAAGATTACTTCCACTTTTTAGGCATAAGATGCGTGTGACTCCCCAACTGATTTCACAATTTACAAGCCTCATATGTGAGGGAGACAGCCTAGAAGATGACCTTGGCGACAAGGAAGCTATTCAAGAGACCATCACCGAGTATGCCTGCAAGAAGGGGTCACGATACTATGACATTTCAGATATCAAGGACCCCGTAATGAAAATGGTCATGCATCTGGTGACTAAGTTGAATGGCTAGGAAATATGGACACAAGTCAACAAACCTTGGCTATATGTCTATAGGAAGATTGCAGAGGGAACTATATACAACCTACCCGCATACATTATAGAGGAAATTGTCAGTTGCGCGAAGGAAGGGGGCAGGATCCTCTTTAGAAATGTCTTGCTCACCATTGTATTCACGGAGATTAGGGTGCTTGACACCTTTGGAAAAAAATTTATGGGAGTACCTGCCAAGGGTCCTTCGCCCACGAAGGGTTTGAAAAATATGCCTATGATACAATAACAACACCCCACAAGGAGCGGCTAGAAAAATGGTACACGCACCTGAGGAATGCATTTGGGTAGAGTGGAGAGTCCCCAAACAACTCATAGTAGCCACTGAGGGAGAAGCTGAATTTTTAGTCTACCAACACTATTGCCTAGGTAGATTCAAGCTGATAGACAAATCATGGAGCCCTTGGTGCAAGATCCCCTTCACATTTATTACCCAATACTTCCAAGCGGGAGTGAACAAGTTTAAAGAGTCAAATAAGCTAAGACTGGAACTGGGTAGGCTAGACCGGGAACATAGGGAGATGAGAAAGAAGCTGAATTACCCCAGCAGCAAGCGTGCATACGTGGAGAAGTACGTATCGCACAAGATTCAAATGACAAGGCCAATGATGCTCCCCATTGTTGGAGGATCAGTGATGTGCGTGTACTTGTGCATAAGGCCAAAGTTTAAGAAGGGTGTGTATCTAGAGAATGAAGTCTCCATACCTAAAGACCCCTTGGGGAAGAAGAAGCCAACATCCAAGAAAAGAGGGAGAGGAGAAGAAGAAGCACCAATTGTGTATACTGATCAGATATTGAGCATGCCATCCATGAGTGCTAAGCCAAGAACTTACATGTGGAGAAATAAGTCTTCATTGGGAGAAGACGCTAGAGGTAGAGGTCTTTAGGCAACCCGTCTCAAGGAAGAATCACCTGAGGAAGAAGATAAGGCTGAATCCCCTGATCAGGAGCCACCTCTCTAGGAAAAAGTAGAGGGTTGATGAAGAAGTTGACTTGGGAGGCAACCGGCGCCCATTAGAGAAATACATGGGTGGAAGAGGGGATGAAAGTGAAGAAGATGGCAAAGTGAGGAAGAAGAGGCAGAGAAAGACCAAGAGCCACATGTGTTTAGTGTCTACGACTCGGAAGAGGAGAGTGGAGGTGAGAAGCAGGAGTTTTTATTCACACGGCGCAAGGGCACACAAGATGAGGAAGACGCCAAATACATGGAGGATGAGGAGGTTTCCAGGGAAAAGGAGGGAGCCATAAGTTTTACAAAGGAGTAGATCATGGAGGTGGCAGAGAGAGAAGCACAAAGAATGCTCGAGGTCTTGGTAGACCAAGAGTTGGAGCACAGCACTGAGACATAGTGCTGAATGAGGGGAAGGAGGAGAACATTGAAAAATAACATGATAGCCTAGGAGGCCCCGCTCTGACAGTAAGCTTCCCCAAAGGTGCACGCTTAGGTAGAAGAACTCTAGATGCAAAACTAGAGACAAGTAATGGGCTATGTTGATGACACAAGGAAGGTGTTACGCGCGTGATTCCAAAGCACCATACCCATGGAAAGGCTCATATCTATGGGTCTATTTAGAAGGATGGTGTGTACCCTAGAACCAAGAAGATGCTCTCTTAGGTGTTTGAGTCCCACATTGATGAGCCAGACTTCAAATTCTACCAAGGAGTGCTCATCACATTGCCAGAATCTAAGGGGGTCAATCCCTTAGTGAATGCTCAGGAGCTCTCGGATGAGCAAGTTTGCAATGCTCTTAACAAGGTCACGGTCGAGACCGAGGCTAGATTATTCACGCGCAATGACAGGATTAGAGTGCTTGAGGCAAAGTTAGGGAAGGAGGAAGAACTGGCAGAGAAGGCCAAGATCTTGAAACAAGAGGAACTGATTAGCGCATAGTTAAGGCACGAGTTAAAGGAAGAGAAAGTAAAGGTGTAAGAAGTGTATAATAAAATGGAGTCTATCAAGGGTGCCATCCTCCTGAAGAACCTAGATTTAGCTCCACCCACATATAAGTACTCATCCCTCCTGGAGTGTATGGAAGATCTAATGCGTGTCCTCACTATGGAGAGATGACCCTTGGCCCTGAAATTTTTGAAGAAGTGGCCATGCGCTTGAAAGAGGAGGACTGGTTGAAGGTGGTAGCGCTCGTTGCAGAGTACAACCAAGTACTTGTAGAGGTTAAGGTCAATGCCTAATCTACAAAAGTTGCATATGATACATGCGCGGACAGAGATAAGGTGGCGAGCTCCTTGGTCACCATGCTTGAGGTAGAACTAAAAGAGTTCCAAGAAAAGAACAAGGGGAACAGGGTAGAGAGAGACAAGGTTCTAGCCAAAGTAGAGAAGAAATCAGAGGCAATTGAGGCTTTAAGGAGCTCAATTAAGGCCCAGCTAAAGGAACTATACCCCCAGATCACTAGAAGGATGGATAAACTTGAGGACCTGGGCAAAGAGATGGAGCAGATTGTGGAAATTTTGGGCACACAGGATTCGGCCTGATTTTTGATGAAGTGAGCACCCTGGTGGGTGACCTCTGCCAGAAGGCACAGGGTGAGGTTGAAGTATGGAATAAGCTAGAGGCAGACCTCCGGAAATATTTTCCTAGCTTGTTGAATTGATGCTCCCCCATTCTTCATTATTTTCCCTGATTCTTTCATTCCTTATTCTTTTTGTAAAGTGTAAGACTATTCATTGGTTCCCTAGACAACATGCATCTTGGTCAAGTGAAATGTTTCGAGGATGGAGAATAGGCATAGTGTGGGGTGATGTTGGACCCCTGTAATCTTAACCAAGTATGAAGGCGTGTGGGCGCGTAGGGTCCCAGTTATGAAAAGGCACGCAAGGTAAAAGTGTGTGAGAGAAAGGCTTAGGGAAGCACATATCATGCATGACATATGAAAGGAGGCTCGGGACTTAGTCAATTTGAGTGCCTAGGAGAACACATGAAAAGCATGATCGATTACATGTGGATAAGATGTCAGCCTAGTGATAGGCTAGCCCAAGAAAGAGCATGCCCCAGATGGAATCTTCTAGAAGAACATCATGAGGTAAAGTGGAAAGCTCAGGCCTGAAGAAGCATGCTCGCATGGACCACATTCGACACTTAACACCAAATCTGAGGACGCTAGAAGGTGAGTTGGTAGTGCAGGATAATTATAAATACAAGTGCTTATGGAGTAAAAGATATAGAAGTACGAGATATAGCAGGCTAGAGAGTGAGCGAAGTTCTACAGAATTACTACGAGTGGATATTTGTATTCAAGAAAGAATGCACTAAGCATGGAGTTGTAATTTTTCTTTTTCTTTTAGCTTAGTTACATACATCCAATGATATGCATGACTATCAAAGAGATCTTACGAACTAGGAACATGTGAAAAAAATTTGTGCGAAGAAAAAGTATAATAATCTAAGTGCGTGACTAGTGTGATTTATAAACCAGAGTGGAAGAAGTACATGGGCGTAGGGAAGAAGGCTTCATAAGGGTACATTGTCTTGTGGAATTATTTTTCCGTGGTTAGGGTTCCGTAGCTACGGCACGGGAGTAAAGGGATTTTTGATGAGGTAAGCCAAAAATTGACTAGAGTAAGGAAGAGTTGTGTCTAATAACCCGATAGGAAGATGGCACCAATGAAGGAAACCATCTCACCAAAAAGGGAAAGGGCAAGGGGAAATAGGTAGTTTCCACTAGTTTCAACGAGGAGTGGTATGTGGAGATTCAATACCCAGATGGCATGTTTATTGGAAAGGAATGGGTATCCCATGTAAGGAAGATGGCAGTGAGTGATTACAACCATTGCAAAAGCACCACCTATAAGGTAATGACATTCGAACTAGTTTTCCCAACAAATAAAAAGACACTAGAAGGAATGTAAATTTATAGTGATGAAGTGGAGGTAAAATTGGAGAAGGTTGGGTTGTTATAACTTTATGAGTTGCCCTACTTTGGCAAACCCAAGCGAGTGTACTAATGGTTGATTTTACGTGTGTATGGGGACAAATTCTACTTCGCAAGCCAAAGGATGCACATAACCCCTCAGCTAATCTCTAAGTTTATCAGCCTTGTTTACGAGGGGAGTTGTTATCAATGACTTTGAGGATAAGGAAGTAATTAAGGAGATAGTCCAGGCTTATGATTATAAAAAGGGCTCATGCTATTTCAATATCTCATATATCTCAACCCAATGATGAGGATAGTCATGTGCTTGGTATCCAAGCTATATGGGCAAGAGAGGTGGACATAGATAAATAAGGCTTGGTTGAATGTGCCGAAATATTTTAGAAGGAACCATATATAACATGTCTACCTTCATTACAAAAAAAATCATTAGTGTCTTCCATGAAGAAGAAAATATCATGTTTGGAAATGTCCTCCTCGCCGTCATTTTCTCATAAATTAGAGTACTCGATGGGTCAAATAATTTTGTATAGAGTATCAAGATGAATAGCATTCCCCTACAAAGAGATTCAAAAAATACACTTGTGATACCATGACAGCCACCCACAAGGCATGCCTAGAGAAATGGTATAAGAGGATGCATGATGCGTTCGGGGCTAAATGGAGGATACCCAAACAATTTCCATCGCTAGTCTAAGGAGAGGCCGAGTTTGCTATTTACCAAAGCACTTTTGCATTGGAAGATTCACATTGGTGATGGGACCAAGAGCCCACGATGTAAAATATCTTTCTCTTTCAACATTGTGTAGTATTTCCAGCAGAGGGTTAATAACTTTAAGGAGGCCAAAATAATAAGGTTCAACCTCGGTGGGGTAGACCGGGACCACTGCGACCTATGGAGGAAGCTATTATACCATGATAAGCATGCTTATAGGGAGAAGTATTTCTCCCATGAGGTGCGAATGATAAAACCCTGTGACACTAATAATCGCTAGAAGGACAACAATGAGGGTATACCTACGCATCGGGCCTAAGTATGAGAGAGGAACCTACTTGGAGAATTATGTCTACATCCCAAAATACCCCACCGGGTAGAAATAAGGTTGTGCTCGGGAATAGGGAAAGAGAAGAGGCACCATAGAAAAAGGAACGAAGTGTGAAAACAACACGGGAGTTAAGCATGAAGTCGGGCACATATGCATGGAGGAAGAAGTCCCCCATTAAGGAAAAGGAAAAATCACCTGAGGAAGAGGCGCCAGAGAAAGAAGATCCTCCTACACAAGAAGAATTGCCAAGGAAGGAGTCACCTACTAAAGAAGAAGAGAAGGAAGAGTATCCTATACTAGAATCACCAGTTAGGAAGAAGTAGAAGGTAGTAGAGAAGGTAGACTCAGAAGGAATGAAGATCCTGGAGGCATACAGAGGAAAGAGAGATGATGATGAGCATGAAGAGGCTCTAGAACCATCCTGTGTATGATGTGAACGACTCTAAGGATGAGGGAAATGAAGAAAAGGATGGGGAGGAGGAAGGTGCTCAAGGAAAAGGGGAGAGTGAGGAAGTGAATACTAAGGATCAAAGGACCCCAAACCTCACCAAGGAGTAGATAGAAGATGTTGTGGAAAGAGAAGTAGTAGGAATAATAAATGATTTGGTGGAGTAGGAGGTGGAGTGCAATGTTTATTAGGTGCTCAAGGATATAGAAGAGGAAAGTGTGGGAAAAGAGTATGGGAGCATGGGCAGAGATCCCAACTTAGTGGTAATCTTTCCAAAGGTAGCGTACATAGGAGGCAGAAGTGTGGTAGTGGTGCAGGAGCAAAGAATGAGCTATATAGTGGATCCAAATAAGGCAATGCATGCATGCTTCCAAGGTACCATGCCTACAGACCAACTCCTTGCATGGTCTTCATTTGATGAAGAAGGCACATACCCATAAACAAGGAAGATGCTATATTGGGCTTTTGAGTCCCATGTCAATGAGCCTGAGTTCATGGTAAACCAAGGAACACTAATGAAATTACTAGATACAAGGAGTGATCCCCCGATAAATGCTCACAGTTATCCGATGAGAAAGGTTACAATTCCCTCAACAAGGTATCGGTTGAGGTTGAGGTGAGACTCTTCAGAAGGAATGACATGGTGGTCAGTACTTAGAGGAATAAGCGGAGAATAAGGAGGAACTCATTGAGAAGAATAAGGATCTGAAGAAGGAAGAGTTGATTAGTGCACATTTAAGGCGTGACCTAAGGGCAGAGAAGGAGAAGGTGTGCGAGGTGTACAAGAAGATTGAAATGATCATGGATGCCATAAATTTGAAACAATTAGAACTAGCACTACCCGAGCACAAATATGAGTCAGGCTTGTAATGATTGCAAGACTTAACTTGCATCCTTACCATGGAGAGGCAACCACTCACCTTAGAATCAGAAGAAGAGGCATTGGCATGCCAGAATGAGAAAGAGAAGTAGACAATCGGGAAATAATCACTCGATATTCTGAGCTCCTTGCCATCAGTACAAACCGCCACATGGATGGCTGAGGATGTGAATGATAACTACACTAACAAAGAGAGGGTAGCAAGCATACTAGTTGCTACACATGAGGTGGGTCTAAAGGAATACCAAGAGAAGAATAAAGGAAATAGTGAAGAGCGATATAAGATCCTATCCAAGGTTGAAAAGAAGATGAAGGGAATCAAAACCTTGCGAGGTTCAATCAAAACCTATCTTAAGGAGTTGTATCCCCAGATCACCCATAGAAGGGATGTGCTAGATGACCTTAGCAAGTAGCTAGAAGGGATTGTAGATACGCTGAATGCTAAGGGCGATAAATTAAGTTTTGAGGAGGTGAGTACTCTAGTGGGTGACCTACTTCAATAGGCGCAGGGTGAAGTAGATGTATGAGAGAAGATCGAGGTGACAATAAGGAAGGATTTCCCACTCCTCTTACAGCAATAACATATTCTCCCATTCTTTATTCTTCCATTCTTTGTTATCTCATTCTTTTCTTCTTCATTCAATTTGTCTCGGTTACACCATTTTTTTAATTATTGGTAAATTAGTTTTTTGAAAGGGACTATACCCTTGTACAAAAAAGCTCATCAGCCAGAAAGGGCAAGAGAAGAACAAAGAAAGGATCAAAATCCGGATACATAGAGGAGATCAAATGGAGCCAAACTCCAAAATGCAAAATGAAACAGAAAGCAGAAGCGTACCAAGTCTGCAGCAAAAAACAACAAAGAACTAATGAGCAGTCGCTTAACAACAATGATCAAACCGCAAACTAACATCTCTCGGACCAGCTTATTAAAGACCCGAAAGCATGTGAAGGGTAGTTGTTCCTTTGATTTCACATAGGGCAAAGTGAGTGGTTTGCAGCAAAGGTGTTCTGTTTGCCAAAGCACATAATGCATGTAATAAATCCAACTAACCAAAGACGGCTAGGATTTCTATCATGCTCTAAGATCTTTCCAAGCTTATACGAGATGGCGTCATGATCATTCCAAATGGTTAGATTTGTATGGGTGTTTGTAACTCCCTCATTCGCCAATACATCGGCGGTTCTATTACCTTCTCTATAAGTATGCATGAAGTGCGCATATGTTGAAGGTGCCATAGATACTTATGGATTCATGAATGAAACTTTTGATGGTCCAGCTTGGGGGTGTTTATTATTGAGATTGTTAATAATATTAAGAGAGTCTCCTTCAATCAGAATTTTTTCAATATACAAATTCTTAGCAATCCTAATACCCTAGAGAGCTGAGAGAGCTTCAGCATAGTGATTAGTTTGGTAACACATTTGCCCAAAGATAAGCCACTACCATGTTACCATTGTGATCTCTAATAATGTCGCCTCCACCTGCAGCTCCAGGGTTACCTTTTGAAGCTCCATCAAAGTTAAGTTTGTACCACCCAGGGGGGGTGGGATCCACTTAATTAAAGATCTGTCAATTTTGGTTCCTCTCTTCAAGAGGTTTTCAGGAATAATCTTCCATTTCTCCAAAATGGAAATTTCTTCTTTATTGAAGGAAATGCTCTTAGCAGGTTTGATGGTGACAGCATTATCTTTAACATCTTTGATGAAACCTTTGAAAAGAATATCTTTAGAAGTTTTCTTATCTCTGAAAATAACCCTGTTTCTAGCTTTCTAGATGTTCCAAATCCCATGAGCAAAAATCAAGAGCCAAAATCTGCTAATTAAATTATTCTTGAAGGGGGAGTTCCATTGGGTCCAGGCCTCCAAAATATCATCAGGAAAAACCCAGTTAAGATTTAAATGTTCCATGATCCGGCTCCATAAATTTCTTGCAAATCACAATGAAGCAAGAGGTGATTGATATTTTCAGCATCCTGTTGACAGAGGTAGCAACCATTAGGCATAATGAATCCTCATTTGATAAGGTTATCCTTGGTGAGGATTTTACCTTTTATAACTAACCACAGAAAATGATTGACTCTAGGAGTGAGTTCTTGCATCCAAATTCTGGTCAGTTAATATTGCTAGGAAGAGAGGTGAAGAAGGAAGTGTAACCAGCTTTTTAAAGTGTAATCTCCATCAAAAGAATATTTCCAAACTATCTCATCGGTAGTGCCATTTTGATCAATAGAATCAGATCCAGCTTATCTTGGAGAGAAGACAAAATATCCAGCATCCTAGAGTCAGGTAAATGCAGGATTTTCCATTTTTTAACTCCATTACTTTCTTCCATATAATTGTTAACAGTAGTGCCATAAAAATTAATGAGGGGTTCCTTAATTTGTCTGAAGTCCCTTTCCAGATCATGATTGCTCCAAGAATATTTCCAAAAGTTTATTCGGTCTCCAATGCCAAGATTCAAAAAAATACCTTTATTGAGAACGTATCTTGTATTAACAAGATTATTCCAGAAGGTGGAACCTGCAGGAAGGGCGTCCTCAGAGAGGAAGAGATGGTGATGGCGGTTACTTAAATATTTGGTCTTGAGCAGCTCAGCCCAGGGTTGTTCTTGCTTAAGAAATCTCCAGCCCATTTTGGCAAGCATGGCTGAGTTGAAATATTTGAGATTCATAATGCCAAGACCCCCTGAATTTTTAGGGGTGCAAACCTCATTCCAGTCAACTAAATGATACCTGAATCTATTTTCAGTTCCTTGCCATAGAAAGTGCTTCGATTCTAGTCTTGGTTACACCATTCATTATCCTTTGAAGGAATAGTATGTTTGTCGGGATGGAGAATAATCTTAGTGTGGGGTGATGTTGGGCCTCAAATATTAGCTAAGTGTCAAAGGGTGCGGGCACGTGCGGGAAAGTAAGAAGAAGGGTGTGCGGTAAGAAGTTTGTATGATAAGGGTTTAAGAAAGGTTTAGGAAAAACTAGGGTGCACGAGTAAGGAAGGACAATAGGATATAAGTATTTAGCCATATTTGGCATTCTAGATGCATGGGAGGAAAAACGTGACCCGACTAGGTGTGCCAAGTGGATGAAGTGTTAGCACTGGAGACTTGGTGGTCAAGAAAAGAATATCCCACACACGGAAAGTTCTTGAAAGACATCATTACAAAAATTCGAGAGCTCATAATAGAATAAGCATGCACCATTGGAGGACCACATTGACACTTGGCATCCAATCTCCTCCTAAAGGAAGGCATGGTGGTGGGAATTGGAGCTATAAAGGAAGATGATCAGAATTAGATAAGACAGACGTGAATAAGGAGTTAGACACACCTTGAGGTAGTGCATAAAGAACAAATGATTGTAGTAGTTCTAGGGTTTAGATCAAGTAGTGATATGGGATCTGAGGGATGTAATAGGCCTCTATATGGCATTAGAACTAGTAATAAGGGTTGTAATGGGAGGGTATAGCTAGAATATCACTCTATTGAAGGATTTGTAAGAGATGAGTCTGAGTCTTTTGGTATGCATGGTCTGTAATGACCTCTTTAGATTGTAATATGGCTACCAAACTATTTGAATGAATATATATATAAGGATTTGTTCTGTACATCATGTTTAAAGGAGTAAACCCTCTTGTTAAAATGGCTATCATAGTTTAGATCTATTTCAACATGCTTATTACTTTGTTTCTATAATGCACTAAGACATGGAATTGTTAGATGTTTCTTCTTCCGTGTTTATCTAAGTGAATGTATTTCCATTCTAAAAATCATCCTCTAACAATGGAAATATCTTCTCACAATGCTCACATAAAGGAGGGGCTTGACACTGTGCATTCCTCGGGTGAGCACCCGGCGCCCGTTGGGTTATAGGTCCATGTGCATGGGATTAGAAAGTTGTATTAAGGGTACATGAAAAATGGCTACAAGGGTTCATATTTAATTTCCAAGGCATCTGCAATCGCTTTGGGCATGACTGTAGTGCTTGTGCCGGAGTCTATCATGGAATTATGCAATAATTTCTTACCTATGATAAGAGTCATAAAAAGGGGTTGGGCCTTGGTTTACTTACCTCTCCCTTTTGATTTAACAACACTACCTTTGATGAGGCTCGAATTCATTTTACCCATTCCTTATCCTTCCTAGATGTGGTTGGATCATCATCTGATTTGAGCACTTCTAGAGTAACTCCTTTCCTCTAGAATGCCCAAAAGATCCCAAAGGGATGCATTAGGTGGCACCTTCCGAGTTGTTGAACTTCATTGATTGGTCCAGGCGATGATGTTTTGGATGATGGATGGTACTTTATCACTTCAACCATAGGGTGGGAGCCTCTTGATTACGGATAGTTATCCGAGCTTATTTTATGGCCATTGGTGGTACAACCATGATAGCTGGAGACTCTTTTTACACCCTACTAGTTGTACTTGGGATAGGAGCATCACCTCTATCATCCTTTTTTTGAAGTGAGTGTTGTAATTAAATTGAACTAGATTGGGATTAGTTTCCTCATTTGTAAATACAAATTCCTCTCCTTCTACCCAAGAGAAAAATGTGTGCTTTGGTGCGATCTTCACTTCCTATTCCAGGGACATCCCTTGAATGCATGCAACAAAGGCCACATTTTGGACTCCCACGGACTGGTAAGGTCTTGATGTGTTAACATCATATCCTTCCCTTGCTCTTTGTTCAACTACCTTTTGTTGTAAATTTCCTTGGGGACAATCTCTTGGCATGTGGGAAATATTACAGGGGAAGCACCATGTGTTGGGATCTTCTACCAAATGGTTCTACCCGGGTACCATCTCTCTTCCACTATTGGATGGAATAATTTAGGCTGCTTTGTTGGCACCAGGACTATCTGGTTATATGGCTGCATAGAATGTGGCCTCTGGGTATTCTAATGTTGGGAGGGATAGGTAGGCCTGTCACCTTGATAATTTTGTCTTGGGTAGATGACCTGATTCCTTTTAAGATTTACTATCTCGTTAGAGAAGTTTCTAAGGATATTTTTCATTTCCTCCATTTTGAGAGAAGAAGATAATGATGTTGTAGGGGAATTCAGTTTTAGATGAGAGGATGGGTAATTATACAAGGATGTAGGGACTTGGTAGGGCTCGGGACCTATGTTTATGGAAGGAGATATTTTGAGATATATGGGCAAGGGGGATCTAGGGGGAAGCATTCCGACATCTATTAAATTATTCTCGGCTTGGATAGAAATCTCATATGATTTTGGTAAATCATCCCCTCCTAATGATTGGATCATTATAGAAATATCCAAATTTAGATCTTTCGAGATAAAAAGGATAGCCATACTGCAAGTGGCCTCACTAGAGCAAGAATCCTTTGTCATGTTTTGTAGAACCTGGTGTTAAAATCATTCATTGGCTCTTGTGGGCCCTTTTTGATGTTGATAAGCTATTGCATAAGTGAGGATCTATTTCCTTTCTTTGAATCTTACTATGAATACATTTCCGAGGTTGTCCATAGTCTTGATAGTCTTAGCAGTTAAGGATCAATACCAATCCAAATCCTTTTGTAACATCTTTGACAAACTATTAAATTTTCCTCTTTGCATTGCAAACGTTGACATGTGATTTGTCCTAAGAAGGTGTATTCTTTCGAATGTTGGAAATCATGCTTTGATGGGTAAATTATTCTATTCTTGGATTCATTTTTTTGAAATGTTTTTTTGCTTGCAAGGAATCCATTCTTCTTGAGATAGGTAAGGTTGTAAACTGGTAATGTTGTTTGCAAATTTATCTCTCTATAATAGCAAAACCCTGGATCAATTCCATTGATCCAAGGTATGCTTTAATTCTTCTTATCTGATCTGTATGGAAAACCGATATTCGAAATTAAAGGAAGTAAGGGACTGAGTCCTTAAATATACACAATTTTATTGATCTTTCTTGGAGGTCCTTGCTCTGCATTCTGCTATAAATAGTGTGCTCGGATCTTCTTGTTAATCTCTTAGGACGCTTAATGGTGTAAGAAGGATAGAGGTCTACTTCAGGACTATAAAAGATAAAACCTAAGTCCTAGATCTTTAAGATCTACCTTAACTGAAATTCTAATCTAAGTTAAGCTAGACCTACCTTAGATCTATTCCTAACTATGCATGTTGCACCCTAATCTAAGTTGTATACTCTACGGGTGTGGGGTGTGAAGATCGTCTAAGGTAAAGAGAGGTCTATCTCTAACCTATTACCTAATATTGAACTATTATGGGATATGGCTTAATCTATGATGGCTTGTTACCTATGGCAATATTAAAATGACCTAAGGTGAATACTTTCTATCTAACCTAAGGTCGGATCCTAAACTAATGTTTATTTAACCTAAACTAATATAAGGATGGAAGGGGACCTAAGGGGTCACATGGCAAGTGTAAGGTGGTGGCGATGGTTTCTAAGTCATTTATGTGATTTGATTTTGAATTTAAAAATTATATACTATCAGTTTTGGCAGAGGCATGGAAAGTAGAGGGAATCCTAGTTGGCATCATCACTAGAGTTAAGTGATGCATGCTATTGTTGAAATTGGACTTGCCAACTTTAGATGGCGGTGGCGTGGAGATATAGGTAGGAAAGTGGAGTTTAATGGAATTTATGGTCATTGGTTCTGGTGAGAAAACCACCTTGGAAACCATGTGAGCAAATTTCTTGGGGTTGTTTGGTTTTCATGCATTTCAATTTTTTCTCTACATGGAGATATCTGGTTCTTCGAACCAGCTAGTTTTGTTTTCAATTTGTTTCTATTTTTAGCTCCTTTGGACTATTTTCGATCCAATGGAGGTATAAGAGGCATATGAGAAAGAAGTTTTTGGTTGTTGACTTCATTTGGAAAAGAAGGAATTATGGAGGCTTGGCTGGAAATCTTCTTCAAATCGACAAAAGCACTATCAGGCATGATAGGCTCTATCCATTAAGTTGTTCTACTTTTCTCTAAATGTCTTCATTAAAACAACTCTACTCTCATGAAATAAATGGGTTTTTATTTTTGTTATGGTTACCATGCAATCTTTCTTGAAAATTCTTTGTATTTCTTGAAGAATCTCTGCTTGATAAAGTAGGAAATGGGTTGTTTTCCTATCATTTAATGGTGAATCACACCTTAAATCTAGTTGTGATTTGAGTAATGTTGAACATGTGTGAACCCTACTTGTCTATTCAAAAGGGGGTTTATGGAAATGTAATGTTGCTTCAAGTTTTGAACTAGGTTTGTTGTTTTGGTTGTTAGAAGGTAAAAGAATATCCTTCTCTGTCGCATCTTTGTTTTGTTGAAGTTTTGTTACTCTGTTGGAACTGTATTAATATGAATACTTCGATTCAGAGTTGTGTGAACTTGAATTTGTATAGAAAATAGTAAATGAGTGACTTCTTCTTGAACTTACTGTATAAACTCTCATTTCTTCGAATCAGTATTCGATGGAAGCTGGGTTGATAATGGGTGTTTGGAATTTCTGTTTTTGTGGATTCATCTTGTATGGAAACAAGAATGAATGTTTTATTAATCCTCTTATCTTTTCAGTTAAAAACTAGAGTTTCTCGAATTAAGTTCTTTTATGGAAACTATGTGATAATTGTTTCTTGGACACTTAGATTTTGAAGTTATCTTGTTGAGAATATATGTGTGTGAAGTCTTCTCTTTCTGATCTTATATATATATATATATATATATATATATATATATATATATATATATATATATATATTGTCTTTCTTTAAGTTTTGGAAGACTGAACTAAAGGTTAATAGATGAAGTCTTGTTTGGTTGAGGACATTTTGAGAGTCGATTTTTCTGAGTTGATATTTGGGTTATTCATGTAGCTCTGATTGAACTTGCTTGAGGACGATCTTGTTGTCTACTTCACTTTTGAGTTAGATGTTGTTGATTAAGCATACTTGTTCTGATCTAGGTTAACCTCTTAAGTAACTTGCTAGAGTAAACTTGTTAAATCCTTCCTATTGTGGTATCGTGAAGCTTTAAGGAATGTTTATTGGATTTTTGGTTGACATTTCATGATTTGGAACTAACCAAATTGGTTCTGAATAAAGGGTTTTCTAGACTCTTCAATTTCTTTGATCTCTGAGTAAGATTGGAAGGAATAATATACCTTGTCAACTTAGTAGAGGTGTGCAGTTGAACTGTCCATAGAAATGTAATGAAAAGTATTTTATCATCTCTGTTGATAGCTTGTGCACCTATAGCTAAGCCATGTCGATCTTGTGTTGCACCTTCTTGAAATTGAATCGCGATGGATCTTTCTCTGTCCATTCATAAGATGTATTTCCCTCACCTCTGTGAGGATTCGAATGTGAGTATTTCTCACCGATTGTTGCACTATTGTCTTGAAGGAATGGAAATACTATGGTTCCTTTGACTGAAACTTTGATGATTTTGAATGACTGTTGAAGGTTGTTAATTCCCTGTAAGTTGTTTAGCAATTCTTGTTATTACATCTCTTTCTTGATGAGGATAGTATTATTATTACTACTTTCGCTTCGTGTTTGGGTGAACCTTATTTTGAAACCCGACTTGCATTTTGCGGTCGCATGATTTAGTCTAAAAGTTTTGGTGCATGATTTCTATGTTTAAAAGAGTTTAAAGATGTTATGATTGGGTTTGTACCAATCCTTTTACGACCATCTTTGCTTGTGAAGGAATGTTGGAATCCTCTAACCATGTCAATTGACTCCTTTCTCTTTTATTCTCTGAGGTAAAGATTCATCATTGTCTCCTTTGGAAACTGTAAGAGATTTGTGTTGTATTCTCTTTTCTGAGTTGTGAAATGATATTCAAATTAACTAAATTAGAAGGGAAGTTCTTATTTGTTATCTCAGTTCGTCCTTCCCTCTTTTGTGTAATCTAGTATATATAATTGGATCGGTCTATTACATTACTCTTTAGAATACATCAAGTAGTTGTTGATACTTCTCTCTTATTCACTTGATTTTTATTGAAGGGATTAACATTGTTTTGGATCATTAATGTTATATGCCTTTTATTGAGTGAATATTTTCCTAATTCTAAGGTATGACCTAACTTGAGAGCTTAGGTTATATCGTGGACTATGAATTTGGGTGTAGCATCGAAATGGGATTCTCTTATTTTATGTTGTAGATGATTCATCCTAAAACCTTTCAAGAAGTTAGAATTTGCTTGGTTGTAGATGTCTTTTTAGGGAATTTTGTAATGTTGAGTTTGTTGGTTCCTGCTTCATAAAGTAACTCTATGTTTGAAAAGTAGTGGAGTTAGTTTATGTATTACTAATTCAGATTGAATTATGTAAGAAATAGGTAGTAAGTACTTTTATTTGATGTAGATAAGTAAATTGGTTGAAATATTACTTATCTAATATAATGTTGTAAAGTGCTGATTATATCATGATCTTTTCTTAATGTTATTTTAGGCTGATCAACTATTCTTCTTTTATGGTTGTTATTACTTATGATTTATTTGTTTGCTTGGCTTTACTATTTCATAAAAGCAGAGTTGGTTTTATGAAACAGTTAGTTGAAAGCACATCATTTTAATGTTTAGTGCTTATCATGCTCAGTTCAATGAACTGACCCGTGCTAGAAATTTTTGCAGATGGACTTTGTAAGTGATAAAGGAAGGCAATAAATTATATGATGTATTGGTTTCTTAAAGTTTGGATCTTTTATAGAGAAATATGATTCATTATTGAAATGTACTGAAGGAAGAAAAGTTGTATTCTTTAATGATCTTGATGCTAGTTGACATGAAATATGTCTAAAATCATAATGAATTGAAAAATATTTGGAGTTACTTAAACTTATTATGTCATTTTTCTTGTGCATTATATGAAGGAAATTTGTAATCTTATTTTCATGGTTTCCATTCTTACCTGATTGGATCCTTATTTTTGGTTGACATTAAATGAGTTGGAGGGATGGGATTTAATTACAATATCCCTTAAATTGAATGCAACTTGTTAAGTTGGCATGCATGGAAGTTATTTTATCTAATTTGTATGGTTCACTAAATGATGTTAATGAAAGTATAACTTAACTATCATGAAGTGTGAAATGAAAAAGGGTATAATAAACCCCAACACTTAAACAAGAAAGAGGAAGGTTCATCACCTCTTGAGAAATACCTCCATAGGTTTTAAACAAACGTATGGTACATAAGATCATTAATAAATCTGACTTCATCTCTATGAAGTCTACTATAATGGAACTGTTTTGGATCTTAAACACACCATGAATGGTTGGGTTGTACTAAGTAAATCATATGATGGATGTTGTTTCTATTTTCAATTAACTGAACGATAAGCAAAAAGTTAATGAACATAAAAGTAATCCTAAGTTTATGAAGTTCCATATTAACTTAACAACTCAATTAGGGATGACAAACTTAAGGGTTGTTGGAATTAGGGTTAAGTAGGGTTCTTTATAATTTGAATCTTAATTAAAATATAAATGGGTGAAAATGACCTCTTCTCGAGGTGTGTACATCAAGATGGGTAGTTCTATCGGATGTTGGCACATGCCAACTATAGGATTGTACCTTCATGAAGGCTAGGGTCTTCACAAGGATACTGATGTTGCAATTGACATGTTGCAACACCCCTCAACATTGGTTCATCTAGATCTACTCAAACTTAGACTTGATCTTAGTTTCTCTCTAGGTCAGATTAGGAATGTGATTTAGTATAGAAAGTGATTCACGATGACTTAGGATAACTAGACACACCCAATTGACTTAGGTCAATTGAGTATGTCTATATACCCTTAGTCATCACGAATGAGTTCCTATACTAAATCATGTTGCTAACCAGATCTAGGGTCAAACCTTGAACAAGTGAACTGACAGAAGTCAGTAAAGACCATTCTAGATAATAGATGAGTGGGGTGAAGGACGTATTCCAGTTAGATGAGTATGTCGTCTAGGAATAGTAACATGAACAATATGTTGGAAATCTTTGGCCAAAGTATCGCAAGTTGTTGGTTACATTGTCCTATGTCACCTAGTTTAAGAAATGAGATTTTAGATGAATATTGGTAACAAACATTTAGATAGGTTTCTTAAACAAAACACTCAATACCCGAACAGGGTAAGAGAACCAGGTATACTTAGTACATGTTGTATTCAATACTTTAAGTTAACATGAGAGATCGGTTGAAAAACTGAGTCATGAAATGAGAGATCGGTAGTTCACTGAGTCATTTACAACTGCATATGGTTATCGGTTATTAGATTGATTGGCATTGAATGTGTGATCTAAATTATGATTCTTTAGAGCAGAGAGAACATTATGTGTAAAAAAATAAAATTTCCTAGTTTCTAAAGTCTTAAAATGGGAATGTTACATCTTGGTATCGAGTGAAGGTTGCATCTCTTGGAACTATTGCGTCCACAATCGATAAAACTTAAATTTTCTTGTTAACAAAAAATGATTTGAATAAGAGGAAATGCTGCAAACAACCCACCACATGGTGGAGAAGTAGCAACTGCCCAAAAACTTCGATGAGATCCTTGCTGCCCTATTGGACACGAGAGATTGTTTGGCTATACTTGAAAAACAAGTAATGGGAAATGAGGAGGAAGAAGATGTTTGTAATAACAATCAGCCACCTCCTGTGGAAAACACCAATTTGAGGAATTTAGGTGTTGATAACAATAATGTAAACATACCTGATCAGCCAGAAAATAAAAAGGCAAGGTTGGTAGCTAAACTCACTAATGATATCAAAAGGATAAGTCCACCTAAGTTTGATGGCACCACATTAGGAGATGGAGCTGAAAATTGGCTCAGTGAAATGGAGAAGTACTTTGTGATAAGGAATTTCTCAGAGGAAACAAAGGCAATATGGGGAGCATATCAGCTTTCCCATGAAGCATCTTCATGGTGGGACAGCCGTAAGGCTGAGTTGAACATTGATGAAACAAATATTACTTAGGATCAATTTAAAAGTTATTTTAGGCAACGTTGGCTGCCACAACTTTAATTTTACCAAAAATGACTGAATTTCATAACTTAGCCCAATGAAAATTAACTGTAACAGAGTACTGGGAATTGTTTACCAAACTCCTTAAGTATGTACCTCAGTGTCAAACTAATGAGAAGTTCAGGATATAGGAATTTATCATGGGGTGAATACCATTATAGGGGAGAGGTGGATGTTCACAACCCAACCACTATGGAAGGGGTTGTTGAAAAAGCTATAAGACAAGAACAGAAATTAAAGGTGATTTCTGCTCATAAGGAGGAATTTAGAAAGAAAGTTTGAAACTCCTCTTCATCATATCTTACACCTATGAAAGGACCATGGAATAAGTTCGGTATGAAAAATAAGTTTACAACAGATAATAATAAGAAAACAACAACAAATAAGCCTACTGGCTAATGTATGAAATAACTTTGCCAAGAACAATAATAATGGACAAAAGTCCTATGGAGGTCAGAATGATAAATTTAAGGCTAGAAATAAATTTGAGCCTAAAAAGGGACCTGTAGGAGGCTATTACAATTGTGGCAATGATCATTATGCAAATCAATGTCCTTTGAAAAAGGATGATTGTAATCAGCAACACAAGATACACATTGCAGTGGCTGACAAACAGGATGAAAAGCAAGTCACACCCATAGAGGTTCCGAGTAAGTTATTTGGCATACCTGTAACTATTTTTTTATCTTTGGAGCTACTGAATGTTTTATTTCTAGTAAATTAGCATCAAAATTAACAAGAAAAGCTGGAAAAATGGATAAAACATGGGTTATACATTATGGAAATAATGTTGTTCATATAGTTAGTATGTGTCTTTTTGGGGCAGTCCTTGATTTACCTAGTTTTTCCATGGAAGTTGATCTTTATGTTGCTCCTTTGGGATCTTATGATGTAATCATATATGTTAATTGGTTAGCTGGACATAAAGTAAAAGTTGATTGTTTTGAAAAACATATTAGTTGTTTAGATGACCTGCAGAAAACAACAGACATTCAGGGGGTAAAACATGAAATTTCTGTTAGGAAGTTGTCAACTATGCAACTTAATAAGGGTTGTACCTTATATGCAGTAAAAAAATTTGAATCTACTGAGGAAAACAGTGATTTCTTAGAACATTATCCATTATTACGAAACTTCAGTGATGTGTTTCCAGAAGAATTACTAGGTCTTCCACCCAAACAGAATTTGACTTCACAATTGAAATCAAACCTGGAACCGAGCCTATTTCTAAGGCACCTTATAGAATGACTACTATTGAATTAGTAGAGCTTAAGGCTCAATTACACAAACTTTTTCAAAGGGTTTGATTAGACCGAGTGTCTCACCCTGGGGAGCACTCGATAATTTTTGTGAAAAAGAAAGATGGTACACTTAGATTATGTATTGATTACAGAATGTTAAACAAGGCAATGATTAAGAATAGATATCCACTTCCTAGAATTGATGATTTGTTTGATCAGATGCATGGTGCATCGGTATATTCTAAGATAGATATTCGATCTGGATATCATCAATTGTGAATTAAGGATGAGGACATTCATAAAACAAATTTTAGAACAAGGTATGGACATTATGAATTCACAGTTTTACCATTTGGATTAACAAATGCACCTACAACTTTTATGAATTTAATGAATAATATTTTTCAAGAATACTTGGACAAATTTGTGCTTGTATTCTTGGACGATATTCTCATATACTCTAAAAGTATTGAAGAACATCATGAGCATTTGAAGATAGTCTTAGAAATCTTGAGGAAGAGATGATTGTTTGGTAAGTTGTCTAAATGTTCTTTCTATGACATGGAAGTACACTATTTGGGTCATGTTATAAGCAAAGATGGAATAGCTATAGATCCCTCTAAAATTGTAGCTATAACTAAGTGGCTTGCACCAAATAATGTACATGAAGTTAGAAGCTTCATGGGTCTTGTTGGTTACTATAGGAAATTTGTTAAAGATTTCTCCAAAGTTGTTGCACCAATAACTTCATTGTAGAAAAAGGATAAGAAATTTGTGTGGAATGAGAAATGTGAATCTACATTTAAAACTTTGAAGGATCAGTTAACATCAGCACCTATTTTGGTTATACCTGACCCTAATGGAGACTTTATTGTTGTAACAGATGCATCCAGGGAAGGTCTTGGAGGTATTTTGTTACAAAATGATCATGTCATAGCTTATGAAAGTAGAAAACTCAAGTTACATAAGCTAAATTATGCTCCACGTGATCTAAATCTTGCTTCCATTATTTATGCACTTCAATTTTGGAGGCACTATCTACTTAGTAAACCTTTTGAACTAAAAATTGATCATCTTGGGCTGAAGTATATTTTTACTCGGCCAAATCTGAATGCAAAACAACGAAGATGGTTAGAGTTTCTATCTCAATATAATTTTGACATAAGTTACATTAAAGGTGAGGAAAATAGGGTAATTGATGCTCTAAGCCATAGGAAGCACATTTATGTTCTTATAATGTTGAGAACTCAGTTTAAGGATGAAGTAAAAGCTATATGGAATCGATTCTTATTTTCAAAGCAAGTAAAAACAACACTTATTACAAATCCAAAAGATGTGAGATATAAGGGTTTTCACTTTGATAATGAAGGAATCTTGTGGTTTGAAAACAAGGTATACATACCTTTCTAAATGATTTAAGAAAGAAATTATTAGTTAAATTTCACAATTCACCTTTTACGGACACCGTGGTATTACAAAGATGCTTGCGATATAAAACAACAATATTTCTAGAAAGGGATGACAAAGGACATGTTTGAATTTGTGCCACACTGCTTAGAATGTCAAAGAGTTAAAGCTAAGCATATGCATCCAACTAGTTTATTGTATCCTCACAGTATACCACAATACAAATGTTAAGTGATAAGCATGGATTTTGTACAAGGGTTACCTATGTCAAGAAATAAACATGATGTGATTTTAGTTGTTGTTGATAAACTAACAAAGGTAGCACATTTTATTGTTGGTAATCTTAAGGATGATTCACCTATTTTAGCAAAAAGGTTTGTACATGAGATTTTCAGATTACATGGAGTACCTGAATTAATCATATCTGATAGAGATCTAAGAATGACTTCAAGATTTTGGCAAACACTTAACGCATCTCTAGGAACTAAGTGAATTTCAGTTTTGTGTATCATCCGAAAATGGATGGACAGACTAAAAGAGTTAATCAAGTTTTAGAGGATATGTTACAAATGTATTACATGGATCAACAGTATAAATGGGAAGAGTACCTTCCATTAGTTGAGTTTGCATACAATAACACATATCATGCCTCTCTGAAGATGGCACCTTTCGAAGCATTATACGAAGGAAATGCATAACCCTTGTTAGTTGGGACAACATTGAAGATAGAGAGGTGGTTGGACCTAAAATCCTTATGGAAATGGAACAACAAGTTAAAATGATTCATGAACACTTGAAAGAAGCAGTGGATAGGTAGAAGAGTTATGTTGACTTGAAGCGGGTTGATAGGAAATTTGAACTTGGTGAGAAGGTCTTTCTTTGGGTTAAACCGAAAAAAGAGTTCTATAACTTTTGGCAAGGCTGCCAAGTTATCACCTTGTTATGTGGGACCCTTTGAAATTGTTGAAGTAATCAACCCTATAGCTTATCATTTAGCATTACCTCCTGCTTTGTCACGAATGCATGATGTTTTCCATATTTATTTTCTTAAGAAATATGTTTTAGATTTATCACATGTGTTAAATTGGAATTCCTTGCAGGTCCAGGACCTAAGAATAATCATGATTAAACCTTCACGAGTCTTTGAAACTCGCTAGTTGTACTTAAGAAATCATGAAATAAGACAACGTAAGGTCTAGTGGGATCCGTTTAACAAAGAAAGTGCAACTTGGGAAAATCTAGAAGATATGAAAACTACTTTCTCCACTATAAATAGATCCATCTCGACCAAAAGGGCATAATTTCAATGAAAATTCCCATTGTGGCTATCATTAGTGTGTAGGACACTCCACTAATTATTGCTTCCAAATTCAATTTCTCATTCAGGGTTTGATCAATAATGGTAAAATTGAGCTTCCAAAACCTACAATTTCTCCACTGTCAATGAAAATCATAAGCTCAAGATATTTAACAACCCTCTACCCAAACATGACACAAAAATAGCCAAATCTTTCATTAACTATGTTTATCATGTAGTACCTCCACCTGCATTAGAGGCTCTTGATTTCTTAGTTGTGCTCTTTGAAGCTTCTCCCTTAGTTATTGTTTGCTATTATTCTTATTATCATGCTACATTCTCTTCAAATCACTTACACATTCACACATCTATCAGAACGGTCCCCATCAATAATACTAAGGTTGATCCATCATGGCCTATCAGTGCATGTTCTCATAAACTTCTTGATGAGATCGATTATCCGCATTCACAAATCTCTTATCTGATGAACAATTCATATGGTGTTGTTAAGCTACACATTACAATTGGTCCCTTACTATGTTGGTACCCTTCCTCGTGGGCCAATCAGTTGATGGTTGTGACATGCTTCTAGGACTCAATTGGATTCGTAGGTCTAAATCCATCATCTCTATGAATCATTTGTGACTCAAATTCATTCATAACAATAATCAAGTTGTTTCTATTAATGGTGTACCTCCATCTACTCCATGGTCATCATTTCCTCGAGCACCAGTTCAGGCATCCCCTACTCCATCTACCACATCACAACCTATGTTAGTTAAAGTGCAATCTACTCCTAGTTCACCTACTCACACACCATCTACGCGGCCTCACCACTCTACTAGTCCTACACATAGGCATAGGCCCATTCCTCACACAGTTATTGCATCTCAACATAGGTCACCACCTTGTTTTATTCTATGCAGATCTCCATCACCCATACATTTTTTCATGCCTACACATTTGTCATATACTCATCCATCACATGCACATAGACTTCACTCACTGTATAGTGACTATCTACTATTCCACCACTACTAGAGCATGATCATATGCTTTCACCACCACTAGCATCAGATGAGGGACCTTCATCCTTCACTTTCATTGGTTAGTTCATTCACTCACACACACTTAGGGGGCATAGCATTTACACATTACCCCCCCCACCATCCTAGTATTAACACATGTCTCATACTTGCATTTACACACACCCACATTCTAGCATTCACATAGTCATCTACACCACATCACCATCGTCATTACCCTATGACACACTCTTGTGCTTTGTTCACACTTGATTGTTGAGGGCATTCTATACACATGAACCTCACACACTTCACTACACATTGCATATCTTCACACATCTTACATTACATCTCACATTTTGCATGTTACATTTGTATTTCGACATTTGTACATCTACACATCATACTAGTGTTCATCACACGTGTCACACTCCTATTGTCTACGAGTCTAACATTACATAATATTCATCATACATATTACATAACACACATTTCACACTATTAGGCTATCTACACATCTTGCATTGCATTTTATACATCACATATTTACACATTTTTCTCATCACATGGTCGTCTCTTCTCATCGCACATACTACATCTTCTTTTAAGTGCAGCACTCACTACTCGATGACGTAATCTAGTCTCGTGGTCCATATTGGACTATTGAGAGTATACATATAAAATGGACCATCTCATGCTCACACATTCATCATTCAATCTTCTTATGTGACATTCCTAGGATTAGTGATATACGCCTTAGGCTATAGGGTCACTTCTTCTAGCATCATCTCATGATAGGTTATAAAACCACCTTCACTTACATTGTTTATTGGTATACGTTGTAGGATAAATCACCACTCTTTTCTACTCATCTTGTCGTGATATACACTTAAGCTATAGGGTCACAAATAGTTCATATATATGCCACATATCATCACCACACACTCATCATAATGCACTACACATAACACATATTTTGACCATTTCCCGATGACACACTCTCATTTATGGTTCATTATTGACTATTGAGGGGCATACTAAATGAACCTCACTGCATACAACTCCATTCACTTGAGGGGCATGTAGCTCCTATCATTCACTCTACATTCCATTCCATCCATCCACAACATATTGCATTTTATGGTTGCATTTATTCTTTCTTGCACTTTTCTTTACATGTTCACTTTACTACACATGTTAGATAGATCTCTTGTATGTCATTATATTTACCATACACACATACATGTTCATGTCCTTTTCTACTTGTGATCGCAGGCTATACGGGGCTTCTACATGCAAAGCACCGATACTTCACACACTACCTACTGAGGGAATCCACATTTTTATATCACATGTTTTATTGTTTCATTTTTTACTTAGAAATTGCTATTATCATGTTATACATGCTTTGAAAAAGCGGCTATTTTTCTAACATGTTAACGGGTGCTACATGTGTAGCATTTGTTATGCAATGATATTTTCTACCATACTTGTTTATTTATTTTCTATCCTTTTTAATTTTTTTAGGGTATTCCCTTTATTATGTACACACTTGCTTTTTTACAGCCACTATGTCCTTGAGTGTCTTGCGAAATCATGAGTGTTGTCCCATGTTTGCAGCCATCTTTGGCAGTCTATAATTATTTTCTTGCATGTTTACTAGTTTTCTAGCTTACACTTATCTAAGTAGCGTACACTTGACTCTTACATGCATGATTGTTTGTACTAACACTTTTTGATATACACTTGTTTGCATGTGCCTTTGTCCTTACCAAGCACATTCCCTCCCCTTGTATGGAAGTGTTTGATTACATGTTTGGTCCTCTTTTGGGGCTGTATTCTCCTATTTGTGACATTACATGCACCCCCAAAGAGGGGGAATTATTAGGGGTTTATACACAGTACCAATATAGTCAATCTATATTTTAATCTATAGTTTATTATACATTCATCATCCATGGCACAATTCATTCCACAAGTATAGAGAGTGGGTTTAGACCAGTCTACAAACCCCATACACAACGGATTTTATAGGGTAGATTGTCCTTAGCATTCTGGGGAGCAATTACAAGTTGGAGGATACAACAAACTTTCCTCCCTACACTACTTTGGCCAGTGGCGTCGGATCACCCAAAAACTAGACAAGACAGATGAGATACATTCACCAATTCTCAAGGAAGCGGTTGTAGGTTGGAGAATAACATAGCTTTCACCCTACACTACTTTGGCCACAAGTGGTGTGAGATCACCCAAAAACTCACACTACACCAAAAATTACAGGATATCATTTCTATACCCTTTTGTCTCATCACGGATCATGTGCACATGTTCCTTTTTCATTTTCATTTTTGTACTATTTATATATGTTTCTTTACATAGAATTTTTAGACATATACATGCTTATTTGACTACTTAATTGTATTCTCTTTTGTAGGTCCTGTTCACATGGGAAGAAAGTATTCAACAACAAACACACACATGGAGAGTACATCACACATAATATTAACCATGCAAGTACACTATACACATTGGCATCTACACATGTGCTTTCACCTTACGTTCACTCTCATCACTTTTTACACTTTTGCATTTTTGTCTCCACGGTCCATCTTTTTATCACTCCACACTTTTTCTCATCCTTCAAAGTGTGTTTCTACATCACTCTACATGGATTATCAGGTACACATATCTATCTACTTTATGTTACCAAGATTTTCGCTCACCAACATAAAGTGGGGGAAAATTTAGTCACTAAATCATGCACTTTGAGTCAATATTTAGTCCCAGTCTCATACTACAATTCATATGGTTTTTGAGTGAAAAGAGTAATAATTAAATCATGTCTTTAGCCATTTTTACATTGTGTGTTGTCATGTTTTTTATCTTACATCTGCACTCGCCCAATCTATTTTGTCATTTTATTTTTTTTCTACCTCTTACTAGGGTGCCCAACCTAGGACTAAGGTACCTCGGGTGCCCTGATCCTCTTTACACTTTACTTGCACCTTTTGGGAACTTTCTATCCATTTGAGCTTCCCATATTTTTGGTGGTCATCCTTTTCAAGTTTAATTATGAAATTAGAACAAGAGAACCATATAAATATAAATTTATGAGACTAGAATGCGGTGCCAAGCACTATGTACTTACTATCACCATCTAGAGTTACATCCATCAAAGCCTCCTAAAGATACATTACATCCATCTAGCTCCATCATAAGGCACACACAAGGCTAACTCATCTACATCACACTTCATAGGAGGGAAGTCTATTGTTTCCATGCACACATTTATTACATTCTACATCTAGTCATTTCTCACTACTTCACAAAGTGAAACTGGCACAAGAGAAACCTAGGGCATGATTTACACACACACACACACACATACAAATACATCAGGTCTAAGATGTAGTGTAGGGCTTAGTTAGTAATTCCACCATTATGGCCACTAAGGACATTTTGACCCCTTCATATGCATCTTTATTTTTAGGGGTTTAATGTTTGTCTTGGGGTTTTATAGATCTATCCTTCATCTCCAGTTTACAACGACATCTAGTTCCATTCGAGAAAATTTAGTGTGACAAGAAGTAACTACAAGAGAACATCATACGACACCTCAGAGGAGGGTTTCATACTATTTTCATAGACCAAGCTGCCCGGATCTTAGACCAAGCCACCCGTAAGCACCTTTGTTCCCCTCAGGCACCCCAATCTAGTCAAGGAGCTCGGATCTATGCTTTCTCGGGTTTACGTGTGATCATTTTCTCCTCTTGTTCACATTATTTTCACTATGACACATTCTTACACCTTTGTCAAATCAGATAAGGATCTCCTAACCCTTCTTGCACATTAGGGTTTCACATTTCCATTTACTTAGTTGCTTGGGTCACTTTCTTTATTTATTTATTTGTTATTTACTACTTTGCATAACATTAGATTAGGCTAGGATTTCCCATTTTATTTTAATCATGGAGAAAGGGTGAAGGGTGGAGAAATGATCATTGATCCGAAAGCAAGATGTATAAGGCATTGTAATGGTAGATGAGAAATAGTATAAGATAGTATTGTCGATTTATGAGTAAATATTGAGTAGTACATATGCCATATATGAATATGAGATGTTGAAAATTTTATGGTATGTTCTTTAGAGGAAATTATGATTTGTATGGCATAAAGCAAGTAAGAAAAAGCGAGTTATAAGGCTCAAGATATGAGCAAAGTGAGCAACTTTGTATTAGTTGTAAAAGTGGTTGCAAATAGTGACTATAGTAAATAGTGAAAATTTGAATTGTAATTTCATTTGTACTAAGAGCAGTTGAAATTTGATCTCTGAGCTACGAGAATGTTGCATATTAGAGTAGCGAGTTTGACTAGATTCAAGAGGGTAGTGGGAGTCATGGCTTCACATATAGCTAATGAGTTGGTAAGAGTGCTTATTTTTGGAAATTTTGTCAAATATGTCTATTTTTGTCAATTTTCGTAAATTTTATTTTTTATTTTTGGTGTTTATGACCTAAGCGGAAACATCCAAGGTGTTTTTGTCCCTAGGGACACTAACACCTAGTTGAAAGTTCTAGTGACCAGTTTTTAGGTGCATGTGACTTGATCCTGGGCAATGGCGTCCTAGAGCAAGGTTTGGGAACTGTGTTGGAAAATGTGGAAATTTTGATAAATTTTGGACTATAATGATCTATATGGTGTGTTGATATAAGGTTTTCTTTGTTATGTTGTGTTGTATGCAGATCATCACTTGAGTACATTGCTTACTTGGGGTTGTCAACTATAGAGTGGGATATATTGGACCATTTTGGCATATGACACATTGCTATATTGGGGAAGTACCCCATAATATGCCTATGTTGACTACTTTGTGTGATAGATGGTGCACATATATGTGTACATTCTAGTTGATGATGACGAGATGACAGTTATATTAGAGGATGTATACCGGATATTGTGGTTTCTATTCAAGAGAGAGAGAGTATATGTGATGATTGTAGTGGATGCATATAGTCAACTAAGGGCAGCGAGGTGGTTTTCAAAGGCACATGAGTATATGCAGAGACTCATATCAATTTAGATACGATAGTGAGATCCATTATTCTATGGTTACGGAAGTTTTTGCAGGTGATTATAGCGTTGTCGATGACGGTGGAGGGTGGTGGAGTTGTGATATTATACAAGATGAATGATATTTATCATATGATAGAGGAGTATGGGACGAGGTATGCATGGGCACATTGTTTATTGGCCCACTTATATAGATATTTGTATAGATTTACTTAGAAGGATCATGGAGGTGTACTAGGAGTCATGACTTTGTTGTATGTATGGGCATATGAGAATATAGCGATATTGAGGCCACTTAATGGGCCATGGGCTGATTGGGCTTGACGTAAGACATTTTTGGTGAGGTGGATATGAACCCATAGTAGTAGGGTGGATACTGACCACCTATAGGTTGATGATATATCGGTTTTCTCATGGGTCTATTATATGGAGACCATACAGAGACTATGGAGGTTGGTTAGAGGATGTTGTGGAGTTGTGGTGCATTTGGCACACCATGTGGTCAAAGGATAAATTCCCAAGTGGGTGATTTGTTCCAGGGTAAGTGAGTATCTAGACAGTTTGGCATGGCCCAGGATGTGCCTGGCGCCATATATAGTTAAGATCTACTAAAGTAACAAGATGACCAGGAGTGAGGTCGGTCCCGACAAGGTCATAGCTAGTGCATCCTAATCTAGATGAGGTAGATGTAGTTATAGATTCTATACAATTTGACGAGGTAGGGTGTACTCACGGTCATACAAGTAAGTGGTGGGTGACACATCGATGGGTGTTACTATTTTCGTAGTAGTGGTATATGTGGTCAGGGCTAATTTGGTAGTTGGAAGAGTAGAGAGCGGGCACCTACCCCCAATGTAGATAGTGTAGCGACAGCATGAGAGAACGTAAGTATTGTTCATTGCTATTTAGTTATTGTTTGGTTATTAGATATTGCAAAGGTGTGTAGTAACTAATGTTGGTTTTTTTTATTGCAAGTAATGCCTATTGTTCATTGATTGTGGACACCTTCATACACACATTGACACATAACGTGCTTCCAAATATGTTCGTGGGAGGTGGTATGCTAGAGATAGTTGATGCTATTGCAGATGAGAATGCCCCTTTTTGATCTAGTGGCTATATCAGCAACCATGTGTCTTGTGTTATTAAATGAGTTTGATGAGGCTTGTGTAGAGACTAAGAAAAATACAAATATCATAGGATGAGGAGCTCTAGTTCAAGATGTTTTTGTTAGATATGTTGAGATATAGGGCTAATTTTTAGAGCACACGGCCAAGATTGTTGTATTATGGAGCCGAGTTAGAGAGATATAGAGGCCAAGATCAGCGACATAGAGTTAGTGGAAAATTCTCTAGTTCTAAAGCTCCCACGATTGTAGATAGTGATAGAGAGGATGATGTATGATGTATTATATATGATGTAGTAATACATGAGGGCTTCCCCCCAACTATTGTATTTTATAACTTATAATTTTGGAGGATATATATATATTGATGTCACTTTTATTGTTGATGTGCATTTTACACTATGTGATGATGATGATATGTTTGTGGTGGTGTTTATTTATTTTTATGGATTTTATGTGCATTGTTAGAATGATTGATATAATAGATATTGTTGATTATGGAGAATTGTGATGATGTGGAAAGAATTGTTAAGAAGTGGATTAGATAGGAATGTATATGAATAAGAATGTATGGTATAACATGTAAAAAGTAGAAATGTATGTATGTGATGTAAAGTGGTGGATAAATAAAAGTAGCAATAATGATGTGTTAATAATGAAATAATGACGATATGTAAAGTAATGTTCATAATTGTGTGTGATGAGAATGAAGGGGGAAGAAAAGAAATTGCCCCCAGTGTGAGAATGAGGTTCATTTATAAATTCCCCCTTAGTATTCAAGAATGAACCATAGAACAAGAGTGTGTCATTAGGAAATGGGTTTTTGTGTGTGCAAGGAGATGCCATAAAAGATATGGCATGAAGCATAGAGCATGAGGTGTGAAAGGATAGGTTCATGGATGTAGTATTCCCTCAACATTCAAGTGTGAACCATAGCATGAGAGTGCATCATAGGGTAATGAAATGGAAAATGGATGTCATCTACCAGATATTAAGAGGCCTACAAGGCATGGATGGAACATGTGAAGCAGCAATGGTATGAGGGTAAGTGCCAAATTAGATGCTAGAGGGAATGGAACCAAGAATAGAAGGTGTGGTGGGAGGAAGTGCAGAAGCAAGAGGCTTAGGAAGCCAATGAGGTACTGTAGCAATGTGTGAGGAATGAGAGGATGTAACCATATGTGGATTATATGGAGGACGTAGATGGATAATGACCTTAGGAGGTGGGTGGATGACTACTTTAGATGGAGGTGAAGGAGATAAGTGAATAGTGGTGGAAGCTCGCTTATGAGGAATAGGAGAGAGAGAGCACTCATGAGAGTGAGAGCGGAAAGTAATGACACCTTTGTCTTCTAATTGTTATAGGTAATCATGGAGAGCATAACAATCATTATCATGGTGGCCATTGATGCGATGGAAATTACAAAAGGAGGTCACTCTGGTGGATGATGTTAATTATAAGGTAAATGAATGAGCCACTTATCAATTAAAGTTCGTAAAATATAATGTGGTTTTACATTATGTGAGAAGTGCAATGGTTCATGAGTGGGAGATGAATAAGACTTAGGTGAATGCCGATGCGGTTGAGGGGAAGGAAGATGCTTATGTGGAGGTGGAGATGGGGATTGTGTAGGAGGGTCAATAGATGAAATAGGAGAGACTTAGAAGGCATGGGAGGAATAGAAGAAGTGGGAGAAGGTGTTAACATATTATCCATAATGAGGTCATTTTCTAGATCAATACCTTTATAGCACAAAAGAGTAAATTATTCACATGTATCATATAATAACTTTTCCTTTAATGGAGGAATTAAGCCATGACAAAAAATTAATTAGTTTTCTAAATCAATGGGCTGAAATAATAACTTATGCATGTAAGAATTTAAGTGTATGATGTAATCTAAAATTGCTTCATTTTTTCCGTGATGCAAATAAGGAAAAACGGTCATATGTAACTTTAGGACCATTGTTAGAAATAAATTGTCTAAGAAAAACATCCTCCATATCATAATAATTACTAATGGATCCATAAGGAAAATGAGTATACCATTAGAGAGCATGATCAACAAGGATATGACAAAATGCTTTGAGTAACAAGTGATAATTAGGATAAGTAGACATAGTTGAATGATAATTTTGAGATGTAAATAAGGATTGTCAGTGCCATCAAAACAGGAGAAGTTAGGCATGATGAAGTCCTTTGGGAAAGTGGAATTGTGAATCTTTTTAGGAATAGGATTTTCATGTAGAGAATTATTTTCAATGGAAGCATAATAGGATTTACTTTCGAGGGTGAGTGTATGAACTTGAGATTGCAAAGTGCCAACAACATGCATGAGGGATAGAATATCATGTGAAGGAATGGTTGGTGAAGTGAGAGGCATATTTAGGGGTTGGATCTTTCCATTGTGAGTGATCATGGGAATGTGAGAAGGAGGAGTGGATGTGGAAGGAGGAGAAGGAGGTGGAGGAGGAGGAGAGGAAGATGGAGGCTCTATGGGAATGCTAGATGTAGGCTCAGGAGACATAATAAGAGGTGTACTAGTGGTAGGAGTAGAATCATCATGAGAAAAAAATTTCATAAGTAGAAGAAAGAGGATTAGTAAATTCATATTTAGAAGTCTTAAGAAGCATCATCACTGACATGTTCATGATCAGAAGTATAATCGACATCACTATCAATCATATTTTCACAAGCAAGTATTTCATCAAGACTATTATTAGCATACAAAGAAGTGGTAGGAGTACTAATATCATATTTATCATTGTAATCATTGGAAACATTTTTAGAAGTAGGAAGAGTAGTTGATATAGATTTTCATTCATCTTGACTACTGATAGAAATAACATCATGCATAGATACATTTTCAGCATTAGAAGTAGAATTATTAGTATCCATATTATCACAAGAAATAACATGATCAAGAAAAGAATCTATAGTAATATTATCATGTGTTATAAGAGGAGGAGGAGGAGAAGGTGCAATAGCATGGGTGACTACGAGAAGATGAGGGAGAACATGAAGAAAATATTTGGTCAAGGGAGACTATGTAAATGTTAGGGGTGTCAAGGAAAATAGGAAGGGTGTTTTGGAAAGCAATAAGTTTTTAGAGGACTGGGAATCACATTGAGGATTGCGGTAGAGGTCATGAAATTCAGATTCTAATTGTCAAAAATGGGTTACAGGAATGTATCAACCATATTATGCTTGGGAGATGAGGACCTCTTCTTGGCCATGAGGGTTTTTGGATCCTAGGGCAAGAAGTTTGAAGAAGAGCAGGTTCACCAAATGATTTAATAAAAACTTAATTAAATCTAATTGTAGAGTAAATAATATGGTAAAATACAATAAAGATGCATATGCGAAGCACTCAAGCAATACCAAAATATAAGTGAATGGTAGGGATAAATGACTTAGTTGATTCTTGTGTGATCTGGAACTAATCTAGGCAATGTAAAGTGTTGAATAGGGTGTAAACAACATTGTAATTACTCCATGTAAATTTGAAACTTGAGAATGATGTCGATAAGGCTCCCGATGCTTGGGCAGAGAGGTGCATGGGTGTTGATGACTAGTCCTAGGTCTTTGGTGACTATGCAAAGGATCGGGATCTACTTTCTTCTATGTCACTAGGGTTTCATTGCTAATTCCTATCAATCACTTGATATTCACTCTTTGATCACCGAGGGTACTGTAGCCTACAAAACAACCCTACTAGTTACTGCATTATCTCACAAACACATCAAATCGGAATGAAATATGCAATATGTGAAGTCGGACTAACCCCGATAGTCACCTGATGAGTGAACTTATGACCGAGCATTACACTACATTCCAGAATCCATGTAGTTCTTTGTGCTTGTGTGTGAAATAGTTTCTTTAGGTTACCCTTGCGCCAATGATGCCAAGATAGCAGGTTGTAGCTAGATAAGATGTAAATGTGTGATATGGAATTCAACACTTCCCCCTATGCAGTGTATACCCAAAAATGTAATCCATTTGATGGTAATGATAGTGTGTAGATGTGATTTCCCCTTAGAATTTCAAAGTAGAATAATAGTGTGTATGTTGTGTATATATATGTAACTCTTTTTTGAATTTCGACACTAATGACACAAAATACGACTATAAACACAAGATAAGGTTTAGAAAACTAAAAATTTCAAACGCAAATGTCAAAATGTGTAAAAAGAACAAAGAGGATAGAAGTTCCTATAATGGATAGGAGCACTTGTGCGCTAGTGTCCAAAGTGGGTGTTGGTGTCCTAGGATAAATGATGACAAATGTGAAAAGATGGATAGACATGGATCCATGTGACCTGACAAGAACTAGGTATAGAAATGACAGATGTGAGATAGAAAGACGATAAAAATAATCAAAGCAATTAAATAGATAAGGGATTGTGTCACCATCGAATACTTTTCTTACTTAAGATCCATGCATATAACAACATACTTGATGGCATAGTAAAATAGTATT
Source organism: Taxus wallichiana var. yunnanensis (assembly GCA_018340775.1). Classification (NCBI taxonomy): domain Eukaryota; kingdom Viridiplantae; phylum Streptophyta; class Pinopsida; order Cupressales; family Taxaceae; genus Taxus; species Taxus wallichiana. Next base: position 155,073,852 of record CM031242.1, on the reverse strand, counting down.
ATGTGCATGATTTTGTGTCTACACATGTTATATTTGATGACATCAGCATTCTAAGAAGCTTAAGTGGGATTTTGTAGGCTGATCTCCCTTTTTCCTTTGTCCCTTGGTGTAATGGGACACCAAGGTGTGCTCCCCATTGAGTGTTATGTTTTTCACTTAAAGTGATAACTTTGGGTATTAGAAAATGTTATAAACTCACACTACGTTGGATCTTGAGCACTTTTTCATGATAAATAGAGCCATTGTGGCCTTTGGTAGGTTTGATGTCCCTTTTTACCTTTGTCCCAAAAGCAAGGGGACATGGGGGACACCAAAATGTTCTCCCCTTGTGGAGGATTTGGCTTCGTCACTTAAGTGACAACATAGGGTGTTAGGAAAAGGTTATAAACTCACCAAAACTCATTTTTGACCTATTTTTATAGAAGAAGCACACCTTGGCATCCATTTGGAGGCTTGATGTACCCATGTCCCTTTTCCCCAATAGTTAAGCAGACATGGGAGATAAAAATGTGCTCCCCCATCCTTGGCTCATTTTTGTCACTTAAAACCACAACCCATAGTGCTAAGAAGATATTTTCAACTCACATATTTTGGCCCCATCCTCATGAATAAAACACCCATGGTGTATTTTTAAGGGGGTGATGTGTCTTTTTCCCTTTTTCCCCTATTTTCTACAGATTCAACTAAACCTCCAACCTCCACTAAACCCAACTTAGCTTATTTGTGTTTAATGTGGGTTAAAATGTGAAAATGGGAGGGAAATCAAGTTTGAAAGGGGGAGAACCACTCAAACGTAACACTTAACCAATTTTGAATATTATTTATGTTATTTCCTCTCCTCTATTGTTTTTGGCATGTTGTTATGCTTCTAAAATTGTTTAGACATCCTATGTGCTCAAAAACCTCTCTTTGCTCATATCTTCCAAACCCCATGCTCATTTGCCATGAAACTTTGACAGCCTCTTCCTCTCCAAAACGCTTTTAAGAAGAGTATAACATTGTTTCCATTAATTATATGAGTTATTTTTATAGTCATCTGAAACTTACATCAAAAAACCTTCATTTTCAAATATATAGAAACTCAACGATTGAAGACTCTTGAATTTTGGAGCAGAACATCTAGTGAAAAATAGAAACTTTTGAGACTGATTTCACTCCAATCTGGAAACTAGAAGACCAGTTCATATTTATAGTAATTCACTACTAATATTACCTTCCAATAATAGTAAGTCCACAAAATTGGTCATTTTGATAACAACTTTCTCTCTATCAAATCCAAAACAGGGAAAAAGTGACAATTATGAAATTTGTCAAAACTAAACATCCAATTATGATTTACTAAAATTAGTAAGTTCTCAAATTATGTTCAAATTTTTCACACTCCTTTATCTCACACCCAAGTAAGCATCTCCAATCACAATGAAGATCAAGTACACATGATTTGAGACAATTTCCACATTATCCACTGAATACCCCAATGTAGGAGATAGTGATGTCTCTTACATGAATTTGGAATACCTTGAGGTAATAATGTTAAATGAACCTCAAGATCCTATAGAGGATAATATTATCTTAAGTGGTCTATTTAGATTAGGTGGTCATCCATTATTAGTTCGAGATCACAAAACTAGTTTTAGCTTTGTGCCCAACTGACACTTATGACCCTGACGCAACAATGGTTCTTGCGGATGACAACTCCATTATAGCAGTTCTCACTCCAAAAGGGATTTCACAATGCTTACAAATACCCATTTACAATAATATAGTTATCATCACCCAAGAATTTTCTCTCATGAATGGGGACAAACATATTTGTATTTGCGAGGAGTGACGGTGGGGTCTTGTCTCAAACATGGGAGAAAGCCTTCTTGGATGTCGAAATCATTGTCCAAGTGAATTTCAAGAGGCCTACTCTAATGCAATGGTCCTACTAAATAGGGTAATGGGAGAAGAAACCATGAAGGACTTCCATGATTGGATGTCCTAATTCATTATAGTGGTCATAGAAGGAAATTAGATAATTGGTCGGGGTAAATCACAAGTAACAACATTTAGAAGCATTTGGTGTAATTGCTTACCTCGAAGAAGTTCTCAATGACCTCATATCTAGTGTATGCTCTCGCGTATACAAGACCCTTCCAAGGTATCATTACTACCCCAAATTTTCCACATAAATATTTCACATTCAAGAGGTATCCTTAGCTCACATTCCGAGGAGTAGATCTCATTTCTCAAGGGCAAATGATGCATTCACCATTTTCATAAGGTTCCTTACGGGAAATCCTAAACAAAGAATCTCATCATAGGAAATTAAGTTGATCAAGAAGTATGGAAGTCATTTCATTCAATTTCTCACCTTCACCTATCTCTGGGGTCGAGGTTTAACCTCACCCCTTGTAGGTTATCAAAATATCTGAGTGATAAAATCATCATGATTGAGTTGTGTCGGCAAGAATTGTCATATATTCACACCAAGTGCAAGAATATAAATAAGAAGGGTGTCTATTTCCTTATTTCACTAGGAATGCATTCATGCAAGATTATGGTATGTATTAAACATTGAATTCTCCCTCACAACCTTCAATTTGTATTCCTATGTGTTTAGGCCCAACTATGACCCCAGGAAAGATCATGAGTCCTTCCTCTTGTTGGGTGATTTAATTTAATTTGTATTAAATATTAATTCAGGGTAAATTACTGTAACAAATGATATTCAAATGATTAAGTATAGTAATATGTAAGCACTAAGTATTCAAAGATGTAAAACCTTAAGCAAATGAGAGAGGGATGATGAATTAGCTAATTTTGTGAAACCTGGAAGTGATTGAGACTATGTATCTACTGGAATAGGATGGAAACAATGTCAAAATAGATTGTCGAGGGTTCAAAAACCCAAAAATGTACAAGACATAAGCACCCGTAAGAGGGTAGGATCACCCAGTGTTAACGAATGATCTAGGTGCTTGTATCCGCTCGGATGATTGGAACTTGTTATATTTTGGGTTAGAAGGTCTTCCTTATTGTTTTCTCTTTATCACTCTGGTTTTGTTGTTAGATCATCAATCGTGCTTGTAACCTACAAACAAATTACTACCTACACATTCCTACAAACCACATCAAATCTAATAAAAAAAGATGAAAAATTTGGCATCAAACTGACCACGACAATCACTGAAGAGATAATTTTCAACCAAGTGTTGCACTACATCTCACACTCTATGTATTGCTTTATGTGTGTGTGTGTATTTGTGTCTCATTCCCTAGGTTGCCCTTGTGTAAGTTGGACGATGATAGCGAGCTAGATCTAGATTTGTCCCTAGTATGAAAAATGTGTGTGATGCAATAGAATAAACTCCCCTCCTATATAGTGTATGAATACCAATGCAACCCTTGACCCTTGTATGAATGTGCTAGATATATACTTTGTAGTGCTTTTTTTTCTTTTTTCAAGCATAGGTGGTGATAGATAATGCTTATAGTCTTGGCCCTCTATTTGAAAGAAGTAACTAAGTATATATGATTCCCTTATTTGAATTTTATAATTGACAACTAAAAGGCTGACCCAAAGTATAAAAGGTGACCAAGAAGTGAAAGGGACCCAAAAGAGTAAGAAGAAGAAAGAGATGGACATGAGTGCCTAGGAGGGATATGAGTGCCTAGGAGATTCTATCCTAACTGGGCCCTAGTTTATGAGGCCATCAAAAGGTAAATCAGTCAAGTGTCGGTAGAACTATAAGATGTGTAAAGCTAGTAAAGTGTAAGAGATAAAGTAACCAAAAGGCTAAAAGGAGTTGTCAACCACTATTTTTATTGCTTATGAATCATGTATACATTAGTATGATTTAGGACCTAGAAATGTACCCAAGTACATAGATTTTGTGTCTACATTTTCCCTAATTTATGTTGTTGAGTGAATACTCGATAGCATAAAGTAGATAGAATATGTGTACCTTGTAATTTGGAGAGGAGTGTAGCCAATAGCGTGTTGAGTGGAAAAGTAGTTGTGTGAAGCGTGAAGTGATCGCAATGTGAAGTGTGGCAACTATAAAAAGGAGGTATAACTTAGAGGTGAATCGTAGGCATAGTAGAATAATGTTGGAGCTTGTGCTTATTAATGTGAGTTGTTTCTTGTTTTTGTAAGGACGGACCTGTAAAATAAGATCAAGAGAGTAGTAAAAGTCTCGTATGTGAAATATCAGAGTAATGTATGTATAAGTATGTAAAAGTAGTAGCTAAGGAAAGAGTGCACTGATTTGTGAGAAAGTATAGGATAAAAAATTATCTCGTTTGTCTTGGAGATGTTGTTAGATAGGGTTAGGAGTGGTCAATTCCTAACAAAAAAAGCGTCAAGCCATGAATTTGAGTGTCTTGTCGCTAAGGATAAGGTTTTAGGAAATCTCGCACAAAGAGTGAGGTTTTTGGTGATCTCACGCCAAGAGAAGAGTGTGGGGAGATGTTTGTTTTATCTCCTTCCATGATGCTTATCATATAATAAGTGTTGTTGTAAATTGGAAGTTCACGATTTGTAACTAAATTGTAGCCAAGTTGTAATCAAATTGATCTGAATTCTCTAACCTGGAGACAAGTGTCTAATACTGTAGATCCATATTGTAACTTTTTGGAAACTCTGTTAAACTTAGAAACTAGTTGCTTTTACCCCCAGGACACAAGTGCCTAGGTGGTACACAAGCACCCACCATTCATGTCTAGTACTGGGTGCTAGTGTCTACTCTGTAATTTTGGTCCAAGTTTAATTTTGGACCAATCGATAACTATGTGCCTTTTCCAATTTTGTAGTGTGTTTTTCTATTCTAGAGCTCTATGTTGTTGAAAGGGTGATTTTTCACCCAATAGTTTCCCCCTTATTTGGGTTGCATGTAATGAATGTAGGAGAATACAACCCAAATAAAAGGACCTAAAACTGATATGCATATCATAGATTGGATACCTACATGGGGTAGGGGATGTGCATGGTAGAAACTAAGGCACATGTAAACAATATAGACTAGAAACAAGTGTTAGTGTAAAAGAGATAACATGTAATAGAATACAATGTATCAAGCAACTATGAAGACAAGAGGGACCGTAAAAAGTGGGTTGCATACATGGAACATTACTCACAATGTCACAAGATAATTAGGGTTGAAGCACCATAAGTAGACAATAATCAAGCATGACATAGGGCATCACCTGCAAACAATAATCAACAAGTAACAAGAGACAATCATGGGTGTATAGAATCTTGCAAGGAAAATGCTACACACGAAGCACACTGTTAGTATGTTAGAAAGATAAATAGTATGTCAAAACATGTATGGGGAATGAAAATTAACAAGAAGTAGTAAATATTGTAACAATAAGACTTGTGAGTGTGGAGTATGAGAGTAAAAAATTTAGATGCCCCTAGGAGCTTTGACGGGACTCGTAAAGAGTAGTGTCGAACATCATGCATCTTGTAAGAATTTGTAAAAGTTGTGTGTTCACCTCAAGATACCATGTGAACAACATGTGTGTATATCAAAACATAATGACATACTAAGAAACCATCTAGCATAGGAAATAAAGTGCAACATTTAAATAATGTAAGCTAACAAGATTAAATATAACCAAGATAGGTAGACGTCGTGTGTGTAGACACAAAATCATGCACTTTGGGTAATTATCTAGTCTTGATTACATACTAATATTCATATGATTCCTAAGTAAGAAAATTACTAACTAACCCATGTCTTTGGCCACCTTTCTTTGTTTTTGTTTCCACTTTTGGTCTTACACCCTTACTTGCTCTGTCTTCCTCTTTATACTTCACAGTTTATCATCTTGGACGTCATCTCTAAGCGTTCTCGCCCCTTGCAGGTGCCCCAAACCCCTTATACTTTGTTCGCATATTTTTGGTCATTTCTAGTTGTTTGAGCATCTTATCTTTTGGTGATATAAATATAAATATATGTGATCATAATAAAGGACCAAGTACTAAGCATTAGCTATCACCACCTAAGGTTGCATCCATCAAGCATCTAAGAGCTCCATTACATCCATCTAGCACCATATAAGGGACACAAGGGTTGTTTATTCTGCATACACTTCATAAGAGGTAAGTTCATTCTATTCCATGCACACATCTATTATATTTCTTTACGTTTAGCTTACTTGCTCGCTATCAGTGTGAATTGCACAAGAGCCACCTAGGGTACAATTTTGCACAAACATGCGAGAACTACATCAGGTCTAAGATGTAGTGCAACACTCGGTCATAAGTTCACCATTGTGATAGCTGAGGATAGTCTTACCCCTCATCATGTATTTTTTTAGGATTTGATGTCCATTTAAGGGTTTTGCAAGTCATTGTTTCATTGTAGGTTTCAGGTGACCTCGGGGATCATTATACAACCTCATAGTGACCAAAGGAGAAAAACATCAAACACTTAGTGACCACTTAGAGGAGGATTCATGAGCACTTCGCAAACACATGTGCCCTGAAACAGGCCTAGAGCGTCTCATTCCAAGAAGATCATCAGCTCACACAGTTTTATGAGGCTTTGTGTGATGTCTCTCCATCTTTGTTCATCTTTTCAACACTTCAAACATAATCTTGATTTCACTACATATCAGCTAAGGATATTTTCCCTCTCTTTGCACTTAGGATTTCATATATTTTGGCTTACTTTGCTTGGCTTAATTTTTGTACTTATATGTTTATTCATTTATTGCAACAATATCATTGATTATGCCTATAAATTCACATTTAGCTTAATCGATGTGAATGTGATGGTATTTTGTGATATGCAAGATGTGTAGATGGGAGGATCCTTGTTTCCCCCTAGCAGAGATGTGTGTGACGTGAGGTTCATTTAGGAATTGTGCCCTCAACAGTCAAGTATGAACCATATAACAAGAGTGTGTCATTGGGTGGCGATGGTAAAGTATGTGTACCAGAGATGTGGTAATGCTCGGAAAGGTAGACATGAAGCATGAAGCATGAGAGATAGAGAGAAAGTCACCAGGATGTGACTAGTGAGGGGGAAGTCAAGTGCCCCCCGATTGTGCATGGGGTGGGGAATCAAGTAAAATCATCAAGGAGGTCATCAGTGTTAGGGTCATAACTGATAGGATTTGGATTGGAGACATAGTATGCAATAGTGTGAGGTTTATCATAGAAAGAGCATGTGTGAGTGTAAATTATACATACCCATAGCATATTCTTCATCAGTAAAAGGGGGTTGTGAGACAATCATGTGTGTACCAATGAGTTAAGTTTTGGGCATAGCCAAGGAAGGAATCATTGCAAATAGAGATGTGGCCAAAAGGCATAGGAAAGGTAATAGTAGTATGGTTGGGGTTGAGGGTACCACCAATATAGTCAAGCCAAGATTGTATGAGGGTGAGAGGAGAGGAATGGTGTGTATGTGTAATAAAGACTAATAAATGGAAGATACAAAGGCCATAAGCATAAATAATGAATAAATATTTTTATATAGGTAGGGAGAATGAGGGGGATATCAACAAGTGTGAATCCTAATTGTGCTAAGCCTTCATGTGTGCAAACAGTGTCGGGAAAGTGGGATCGAATGGAATATGAGGCCAATAAGAGTCATGTATGAGTAAGGTGCATGTGAATGGATTGATTTGCAGACCAAAGGTGATCTGGGGAGATGAAGGAGGTGGCATGAGGTCCAGTGTATTTACAATTTCTTTGGAAATGAATCATGGTTGTAATAGAGGGAGGAGGTTTCTTGAATTGATACTCACTCGGGCCAATAGCAACGAAAGTGTCTTGGAAATAGGATTTGTCTACCTCAAGAGGAGTAAAGTTGAGGTTGTGTAACTTTTCATCAGTAAGTTCTATGACATCAACCTCATCATCGGAATCATCGGTGTTGACATTATCTTGTTGGGTAGCATTATCAAGGATATTGAGAGGAGGGGTCATGGATGTAGGATTAGGAGGTAAAATAAAGGGTGGAATAGTGGTAGTGATGGAGGGAGATATGGTAGGGGAAATAAGATTAGTGGTATGTGTAGGGATGGAATGGGTGAATGTGGAGGTAGAAGAAGTAATGGAAGCACTAGATTCATCGACATCGTATGTATCGATAGTATGGTAAGGAATTAGATTAAGTGGGGGTATAGGCATGGTAGTGACTCAATCTATTGATAAAACTTGAATGGTTTGGGGTTGGTGGTGATCTTGAGAATAAATTAATGGGAAAAGTTTCCCTAAATCTCCCAGTATTGTTAAAGTATGGTAGATGGTTTTGAGGGCTTTTTGACGCCTATCGGAATATGTAGAACGGATATCATACGCACTAGATACAAGTATGTGCATAGAAAGGATGTTTGTAGGATGCATCCAATACACAAGTGACGCATTGACTAGACATGGGTGTAGTGTAAAATAGGTCTTCAACATCACGAAGAAAAATATGGGTTGTTTCAAACCTCCGGTCTTCGGTGTTTGATGGTGTAAAAAAATGGTCAACTAAGAGGCCTACTTTTATTTTAGCGAGGGACCCAACTGCTAGAGTGATATAACTCATTTTGTACACTCATCGAGTTAATACCGAGCTACTCAACGAGCTAGCCAAATTGTATTGGATCAAGATACACTAGCGAGCTAACATCAAGCTACATGGGCAAGTTGAGCTCATGACAAGCTGCTCACAAGCCATTAACCAACATGGTACTTATCAACTTGAACAACTCGGTGAGCCCAAAGCCAAATCAAATGGAAAAATAACTTAGAGATGTGGTTATAGCCACAAGATGATCGGGAGGATAAATCCTTAATGAAGGTTTGATTAACACTAGCCCCGATCAATGTGGGACTAACCCACACCAACAAACCTATGAAAAACGGACTTAACCAAAGACAATGGACGTGGGACGGCTCGGCGGCGTGGGAGATATGGATGACGGAGGCTACGATTTGAACACGTGACCTGTTTATAGAAAATCATGTGCCCTACCATTCAACCAAGCATGGACGGTTGAGGAATAAGCGCAGACCAACTACTATAAATAGTAGATGCAATGGTGAATGCAAAGGGAAGGGGATTCAAACCCTTGACCATTGTGCAAAAATAACATTACACCATGAACGTAAGACTTAATATAGTCTTAAGGATAATTATGTTATCCTTTGATTGTGGGCCACTTGAGCCTATATAAGGCACTTCAATCATTCATTCAAACACATAAGCACTTCTCAAGTGTGAATGAGAAGTGAATAATAGTAAAGCATTAGAGCATACTAAGGCATTCATGTTGAAGATAAAGACCTATTATTAAAATAGGCATGGAGGATATTAAAGACCTATTATTTTAATAGGCATGATTATGTTTAAAGACCTATTTTTTAAATAGGCATTAATGATGAGATAAGACCTATTATTATATAGGAAACATTATAAAATCGGGAGTTATTATTTTTAACTCACTGACAGGTGTAAAGGCCAATTGAAGCCTTATTCTCGTGTGGGAGCCTGGAGATGTCATTTTGAAGCCGAGGGACATGACTAAGCCTTTGGATAATCATATTACTAGATCTCTAATTCTTCATATCTTTGGGCATATCACGAATTTAGTTTCTTGAATCTCACGAAGGAGAGTCTTACTATTACTGAGCTCATGGAGTCGACACCAGAATCAACTTAGCTTTGCATAGAGGTTGGAGGACAGTGGATCTAACCTATTTGACCCTAAGTATCAAGCAATGCGGTCATATCCTCTTCCTCCCACTCCATATAACATTCATGAGTTTGGTGACCTCAAGGAGAGGACTATGACAATAATCAAAAGGTCAAAATAATGGTTCAAATGAATAATGGATTCATTCATTAAGATTGGAGATACACTAGCTTCTTCCAAGAAATTTTCTCTCACTTCTTCTCATAGGTCATCTAATGCGGCCATTGGGTCCTCTCGTTCAAAAAGATTATCCAAGAGAAAAATGGTGGCAGAGGAGGGCATTGATGTTTCACCCCTGTAGATCTTCACAAGAGGGAAAAGGTCCTATGGAGAAACTTGAACCGGGAGATATTGACCCATCTCAATCTTCTGATCATCTTAGTAATCCAAATGTCTCCCCGGAGGCAATGGAGTCATCTCATCTTTATCATGTTGTGGTTCCATATCAAACACCTAAGATTCCTAACTTCATATCAATATCTTATGAGCCTTTCCCATGGGTACATGAATTTCTTGGAGGAGAATCAAGAATGGTGCAACAAGAAACAACACCTAACTTTGAGGCCATCTCAAAGTACATCAAAACCAAGCGGACCAAGAAAGCTCAAACAACTTCTTATTTCTCAATGAGGCTTCTGAATCTCATTATGTGGAATTTGCACATCCTAAAGTGAATAAATGGTTGGCCATTGTGTCTTAGGTTGTCATCGATGTCAAATTCCATTGATGGAAAATGGTTTCATATGAGTCTTGATGAGGTGTTATCCAAGGTCAAACATGAAGGTTAATCAAGTAGTGTCATGATTTGGTCAAGTTGTTATGGTGTCTAAGCATGGTCTTGAGTATGGTGCAAGCATGGATGATCATTGTATGAGTCCCAAAGGTTGGTATAAGGTTCATCATAGTCAGAAAGATATGTTAGAGGTGTTAATGTGTCCTGCAATGAGTCATCATGGTCATTTCATGGGTTGTATGGCTTGAGTCAGGTCATTTTAAGTATATTCCTAGACCTATAGCATGTGGTTTGGTATGGTGGTTTGAGAAATGGAGTATGAAATTCATGTAAAATTATGGGAAATGTGTTGTGGCATGTATATTACATGTATGAGGAGTTTTAGGTCAGTTCTCAAAGGTATGATGATGTTTCATGGTCCTTTAGAAACAAGAAGATGAAGACAAGACAAGTAAGTCACTATGGCTAGAGATTTTAAGAATCATTTGAGAAAGGAGGTGAGTTATCATGCATAGAGGAGGTAGTCATGATGTTTCATGACAAGTTTTAGGTCAAACTATTGAAGGAAACTCAATTTATGAAGTTTTTGGTAAAAAAAAAGTTCTAAAGAAGAAAAATCCATCTCAATATGGGAACTTTAGATGCTCACCCACTCATACACACTTTGCATGGGACCTAGATGTTTTGGGGATAATTTTTCATTGAGATAAGAGTTTTTTTCAAATTGAATGAGGTGATTTTATCATCAGAATTTTATGAACAATCATTAAGAAGACAAGTTGGTTTGAAACCCTAGTCAAACCCTCCTTCTAAAGTGACTTGAAATATTTGCTTTGTATGAACTCCAAATGAAGTTAGAAATAAAAATTGATCCATTAGGGGTGAATAGGATTCCTCAAATCTCATTTTGGTGGTGTTTGGTGTTCCAGCTATTTCAGGAAGAGAGAGAAAAATCCTTATTTTGTGGAGATTTACAGTTTTATGGTTGAGATGGAAGCTTCAGGATGAAAAGTTAATTATTCCATAATCCTTGGGAGATTTTATAGACAGTCATGAAAATTTTCAAGATCCTTCTATGGAGAAAATGGAATATACATGACCTCAAATTTAGCTTACCAATTTTTTCCTTAAGGGCTAAAATGCTAGTCTCTTGGTTTAATATGAGTTTGATCATTTTTCATGGTGTTATTGAATCTGATGGTCATAAATAGTTGATTAACACCTAATATGATGTTTTGAAAAAAAAATGGTATAATGAAGATGTTTTCATTGAATACCTAATGGCCTAAAAATCCCTATTATGCTTACTCAAGAAGGTGACTGGAATAGGTGTGTTGGATCATATTTCTCTATGTGAGCTATGCTTCTTACTACTTAATAATGTTGGTAAAAGTGTACTTGAATTTTTCCAGGTGGTGGTTGATCTTGGAAGTTGATTTGGAGGTGTTTGTGCTTGTTCCTCTTAATACTTGTTCTTAAGTCATGTAATCTGAATGACTAACCTCAAAGATTTTCTTGGTTGAAGGTCTTTCACTAATAGTTGGATGATAAAATTAGTTGTTCTAGAAAATATATTTACATACCTTTCCAATGGTATATGAATTGATCTGGATGATGATATTTTCTATGTGAAGTTGGTCATTCTTAGGACTATTTTCTGGGTACTTGAAGACCTTTTAAGGTTTTCTTGCTTCTTGGTGAGTTTCATGGTTGAGATGGATGTTTCAAATGTTCCTAAGCTATTTTATGATGCTGATATGATTTACCTATATTGTGTGATATTCTTGAGTCATTAAAAAGCTATAGTGTGGCCTTGAAGATCAGATTGCATTCACTAGATCTTGGAGATTGTGTTTTGAGCTTATGGAAATTTCCTTGTGCTTGATCATAGTGTTTTGGCCCCTACCGACCTACTTGGATCCCTTGAGTTGTTTTATATGATGTTTTTGATCTATTTTTTATTTGGGATGATGGATCTATATGGTCATGGTTGACATAGAGGTGTTATGAGCTTGAGTTGGATATATAAGCTAGGTTGCTTAGTCATTTATGACTAGTTGAGATAGAGAGGATATGAGTGACCTATAAAAGGTTGAAGAAGAGTGTAGAGGGGTTATGGACAGATCCTATAAGAGTGATGAAGACCTGAGCAAGATTAAGGATCAGTGATACAAGGGTAATTGACCTAATCAACCCATGAGAGGACAGATTTGAGTGAGTTAAGAGAGAGATCAATTTGATGAGGATTTGGTGTGTTTTGAGATGAACTTGGATCACAATCAGTTGTGTGAGAAACATATCATATGTGATTATTCATTTATAAAATATTTTGTGATGAGTAATATTCATACAAGTCCTTTGTTATGAGTAATATCAAAGCAAATATTTAGGGGTGGTTTCTCCTTGTGAAGTGGGTGTTTCACTAAATAAATTGTACGAGATGTGTAATATTCTTGCAAGTCTTGTTTTATGTAATATAAGCAGAGGTTTTTAGTGGGTTTTCTTCCCTTGAGGGTTTCCCACTTATATCTGGTGTCTTGTGTTCTCTCTCTTGTTATATGCACTTGTGAATGTCTAATACACACTTAATAAGCTCACATGGTTCATGGATGATTGAATGAATGGTTTGAATGATGAATGTATGTAATGAAAAATGAAATGAAAGTTTTGTAGGACTAATCCCCCAGTCCATTGTGTTTCCAACATAAACCTATGGATGAGATGACATTGGATGACTATATGTTGACAAAGGTTTCCTTGGGGCAAGCTACACACAAGGGATATGTGCATTTTTCAAAGAGTCTGTAGCTCAATCACTTGTAAGAAATGAAGAAAATAAGCAAACTATGGAACAACTTGAGGAGCATGTCAAAACCTTGACTACTTATGTGCAATCATTCTTGGAGCCCAATGCATCATCTCTCCTCCCTCTGTAGAAGTGATCTCTCCTATCAGTAGTTTTGATCCCCATTTGATCAAGAGAGCCCAAGGGTACACCATGTAAGGAAGAGCCAATGACAGATGGGTGGAGAAGATCATTGAAAAAGGAAAGGTTTTGTTTCCCAAAGTCCTCTCTCTATTTAACTTTGTATCAACCACTATTTTAAAGATCAAAGTGACTAGGGGGAAATTGAAAAGAAAAATCCTTTTGGGATGGTGTTCTCCCATTAGTATTTGAGATGAGTTGTCTTGACTCCTACTCCTTGGTGAACCGGAATGTATTTACATCCATCTCGACACATATATATTTTCAGAGATAACAATATATACACATATATAATTTGTTAGAAGAAGTTAGTATGACTTCCTATTTAATATGAAGTTGGTTTTCCTATAGTTATGGCTATATAATAGCCAAATGCAATGTACAAAATATTCAGGAAAATATAATAGAAGAATTTTGTTGTGTTTATTATCTGTAAATATGCTACATCTTTTTCATTTTGTACCAAAGTGATGGAAACCTAAGAATCGGGGGTGATTATTCAAGTCTCTTGCCCCAACATGTGAGAATATTTGGAGTTATGTTTGCGTGAGGAGTCGTGAGAAGTGTAGGTGTTAGCTTATTGAATATCTTTTAATTGCATGCATTTGTTTGGGCAATAGTCTTTCAGAAATTCATTGAGTGTGTTTTGATCAGTTTTGTGGATTTGTTGTATAATTTATTTCCTTTTCAATTAATACTCTTCATGGGTGCCATTTTCCATACGTCCTCACAATCGCTCGTGCACTTTGATAGTGTTGCATTTATAGATTGATATCACGTGTGCATGTAGTGACATTCATTGTTGATTAACATCTATTTTGATAGAGTTTTCTCCCAATCACAATATACACAGAAGGAATAAATCTTACCACCATCATTTACTCATGTCATGCATTTTTTTGAGTTGTATGCCATGTGATCATTGAAGTATTTCAACTCAAATCCCACCTTCAGCCACACACATGTAGAAGACTCAAAACTGCAACGTTTAGACTTCAAGTCGTTGAGGTACACGGGTCTAAGAAATAACGAGTTTCATTTTATTTTGACACATCTAGAATTTGGTTTATAAAGTCATGAAGTATTTTTTTGTCAAAATTATATATAGAAGTGATTCCATGTGTCATTTAGGTTGAGAGTCTATATTATTTTTCTTATATGTCTACGCCGAATTAAATGATCCTATAAGGAATCATTTTAAATTATATTTAAAGACTATTCCACTCATCAGGATAGAGGTATTAAACATACGTATTAGATTTGGTCAACATATGTATTATTTTATCAACATACATATTTTGGTCCAAGTATAGTCTTTTAGTTGTGTTTATTATGATCATATTTAGTACATTTTTAGTACAAATCTAGTTTATAAAGTCCATTGTGAGTCTCATTTTAAATTTTTTAAAATAATCTTTTATCGTTATATGTAGTCAAGTATCATCACTATGAGTCAAAGTCAACAAGTTTGAAAAATTAAAAAAAATTGCCTTACGGACGCATTTTCGATGTAACCCGACATCCAAGTTATAATTGTGCTTCACAATCAAATCTGACTGAGCTAGCAGCATAACACTAGAGGACGGAGGTATCAGAGGTTGGAGGTCAATCAGTGACCTATCATCACTTACCAACAATGGGGCCGCACTGATGATTTAGCCGCATTTTTCAATTGTGTTTGTTTCAATTTCAATATTCCTAGTTTTCGAGTGTTCTTGGTGTGTTGTGTGCTGAATAAACCCCTTTTTCATAATTTCAAAGAAGATTCATATTTTCAGAAAACTCACTTTTGGGGAGTAGGAGAAGATTTCAAGGTAGACTCAAGGGATGGTTATTCAGCTAGTACCAAGCTTGTGGATCTTGGAGATTCAGAATTTGGGTGCCCAAAGAGGAAGGAAAGTCCCATAAGAACCCAAAGACATAGGGAGTATTCCTACATAATTTATCTCCACACTACACCTTTACAAGGGTAAAGATATAATCTATGGATTTTGTACAGTATGAGCGGTGCTTTCAGGAGGTGGTTCAACTTCTTCGAAATATGGTTCTTCGTCGTGTTCACATTAAGGGGGTGAAGATTAGCTATTAATAATGTTCACACTAAGGGGTGAATGTTAGGAAAATAATGTAGCGTTCACATTATTATTGTAATTGTTATAAAATGAATAATTACGTTAGTAATTATTCAATAATAATTAGTCGTATATATTGTTATAACTAATAATATATACGCATATATAATTTGTTAGAAGAATTTAGTATAAATTCCTATTTAATAGGAAGTTGGTTTGCCTATAGTTGTGTCTATATAATATCCAAATGCAATGTACAAAATATTCAGGAAAATATAACAGAATAATTTTGTTGTGTTTATTATTTGCAAATGTTATATCTTTTTTTTCGATCACGCGCAATGGGTGTTAGGTGTGATATAATGAATGATGTCATTTCAGAGCTTGAGTCCGCAAAGGAGCATACATCAGAAATCTTAGAGAGTGTTATTGAAAGAGTACAAGAGCTCATATCATCTTCACTTAGTGAAAATTCATCCTTGGAATAACTCCTCGAGTTCCTTTCAAGAACTGGTTTAGAAAGAAGTTGGAGACCCTTTTTCCTTCAATAAGGATACCTTGGAATCTTGTTAAGTTGTGGAGCTTAATTGTTTCACATTAGCATGCTTTATTAACTTGTTGGAATACACAGTAACCAGCGTCAGTCACCTAGGGACTGGTATCGGTCAAGGAAAGGAGGAACCGACATTGGTTAGGGTAATCGGCATTGGTTACCTATGCGTGATTGTTTTATTTAACTCACGGGAATTAGATCTAACCTAATATAAATTTGATCTAATGGTTGTAATAAAGCATAGCTAAGTTGCCCTAAGTTTGTATATGGTTATATAAGCTAGAAAACTAGGGTTAGAAGATAATAAGGAGAATTGTAAGAAGGAATTCTTAGAGAGATAAAAAGAGAAGCTTGTGAGGAAGAAAGTATTGTACATTCAGGAGGTGTGGAAGATTACATATCTTCATTGTATATTCTCTAAAAATCTTTGAATAATAAGATTGGTTGTTTTTGGTGGACATAGCCCACATTGGTGAACCACGTTATATCTTGTGTATTAATCTTCTGGTTTATTTATGTATTTATTTCTTGTATGCTTAGATTTGAATAATATATTTGTACAACTGGTGTGATTAACCCTAACAAATGGTATCTGAGCTTTGTTTGAGGGTTTTGTATGTTGTGATTTACTCACGAGAGGGATTTCTAATTATGTGGGAACACAACAATGGTAGAAGATAGTAAATACAAAGTGGAGAAGTTTGACGGCCGTAATTATCAATTATGGAAGATGCGGGTGGAGGATTATCTGTATCAGAGATATTTATATTTACCGTTGGATGAGAAGGAGAGGCCTACAAAGATTCTCGATGAAGAATGGAAGATTCTTGTGAAAGGCTCTAGGATCTATAAGATTGATTCTCGGAAGCATCCGTAGCTTTGAATATACGTAAGCAATGCCTATAGTAGATTTAATGAAAGCTTTAGCTAATTTATATGAAAAACCAAGTGCATCGAATAAAGTTTATTTGATGAAGAAATTATTTAATTCTAAAATGCTAGAAGGTGGATCTGTGTCTAATCATTTGAATGATTTATGTTCTATTGTAAATAAATTAAAATCGGTTAATATCCCTTTTGAGGATGAAGTGAAAGCATTGTTATTCTTGTGTTCTTTGCCAGATAGTTGGGATAATTTGGTAATGGTTGTTAGTAATACAACATCTGCTACTAATATTTTGAAGTTTGATGATGTGATTGGTATAATCTGAATGAAGAAATACGCAGAAAAGTACATGAGAGTCATCATCTAGAAATGCTTTGAATGTAGAAAGTAGGGGGACAAAAGGAGAAATCCAAGAGCAAGAATAATGGGAGATCAAAATCAAATAATGGCATATCTAAATCCAGAGGTAGAGGAATAACCTATTGGAATTATGGAAAGAAAGGACATGCAAAGAAGGATTCTTGTTTCAAGGAAAACAAAGAGAATCTACTAGACAAAGGTAAAGAGGAAAGTGTACTAACAGAGGTAATGCAAGATGTCCTTATTCTCTCCTTGGCTAATAAAATAGAATCATGGGTTTTAGATTCAGGAGCCTCTTTCCATGCTACCCTTAATAAGGGTTATTTCAGAAATTATGTCTTAGGGTAAATTTGGGCATGTTTATTTAGGATATGATGAACCATGCATGATTACTAGTAAAGGTGAAGTTCATCTAAAATTACACAATGGAAATATATGGATATTGAAATATGTGAGGCATGTGCCAAGCCTAAGGAGAAATCTAATTCTTGCTGCAGACAGACAACTAGGTGAAGATGGTTGCATGCTTACATTCATAGCTGATTCTTGGAAATTTTCCAAGAAAATATCTTGTTGTTGTAAGAGGAAAGAAGGTAGGAACATTGTATTTGTCTACATGTATTATTGATTCCTTTTTTGCTTTATCTACTTCAGATTCGAGATGCAAGCATGTGCCATAAATGGCTAGGCCATATGAGTAAAAAGGGAATGCAGATCTTAAAGGAAAATGGTAAGTTATCATATTTGAAAGATGTAGATATTTATTTCGTGAGCATTGTATATTTGGAAAGAAAAAGAAAGTGAGGTTTCTTAAGGTTGGGGCAACAAAGAAGGAGTAGAAATTAGAGCTTGTGCACTTTTATGTGTGGGTACTAGCCCATGTAGCTTCTCATGGAGGATCCCAATACTATGTGACTTTCATTGATGATGCCACAAGAAAGGTATGGGTTTATTGTATTAAGCGTAAATCTGATGTTTTTGAGACTTTTAAAATATGGAAAGCCCTTGTAGAAAATGAAACTAATTTAAAGTTAAAGTGTCTTAGATCTAACAATGGTGGTGAGTACTGCGTGCAAGGTTTTCAATGATTATTGTTCAGTGAATGGAATACGTAGAGAAAGAATGGTTCCTAGAACTCCACAGGAGAATGGAGTGGCTAAAAGAATGAACAGAACTATCATGGAATGTGCAAGAAGCATGAGGATACATGTTGGATTACCCCTGCAATTTTGGGTAGAAGCGTGAGACAACTGCAGGTGTATTTAATCAACTGCGGGCCTTCAAGTGCACTGGATGGTGGAATACCAGAAGAAGCTTGGACTGGAAAAGAGGTAGATCTTTATTTTCTTAGAGTATTTGGTTCAAAATATTTTTTGCATGTTGATAAATAAAATAGGAAGAAATTGGATGTTAAATCCAAGAGATGCACTTTCATTGGTTATGGTTCTAGTGATTTTGGATTCTGTTTTTGGGATTTAGAGGATGTTAAGATTGTTAGGAGTCATAATATTGATTGGAATGAAAAGAGAATGTACATGGATCAGGTTTTGATACCAAAGAATGAACCAAGTGATTTTTCTTTTGAAAATAATACATTCTCATATTTAAAAGAATCACACATAGGTACCAGCATTGGTACTATAGGGACCAGTGTCAGTGAGGGTAAATGGTGTCGACAAGAGAAGGACCAGTGTCAGTTAGGTGAACCAACATCACCTATAGGGGAACACATGTCAGCTATAGGTGACTGACATCGGTCACTATCGAAATTGATACAAATGTGCAACATGCATAGATTGAGCCCCAAACACCCCAGATTTCGTAAGAAGGTCCCAAAGGGTAAGTAAACCTCCAGAAAGATTTACTCCATTATTTTATTTATTATTGACTGATAGTGGTGAACCGAGAATTTTGAAGAAACAATGCAGCAGGATACCCACAGAGTGGGAGCATGGCATGGATGAGGAGATGGACTCCTTGGAAAAGAATCAAACATGGGATTTGGCCGATTTTCCGGTGGTAAGAGAACATTGCAAAATAAATGGGTTATAGGATCGGGGGAGGAAGAGGGTGGACAAAAAAGATACAAATCAAGGCTTGTGGTAAAAGGATTTGCACAGAAAGTAGGTATTGAATTTGGTGAGATATTTTCTCCTGTAGTTAAGATGACTTCCATTCGTATTGTTCTAAGTTTAGTTGTAGCAGAAGATTTGCATTTAGAACAACTTGATGTTAAGACAACTTTCCTTCATGATGATTTGGAGGAAGAGATTTATATGTAGCATCCACTTGGTTATGAAGTCAGGAGTAAGGAGAAACTTGTGTGCAGGTTGAAAAAGACCTTGTATGGGCTCAAGAAAGCTCTAAGGCAATGATATATGAGGTTTGATAGCTTTATGCATGAGCATGGTTATATGAGATGTGAATCTAACCATTGTGTTTATTTCAAGAAGCTTGGAAATGGAAGCTATATTATTTTGTTACTGTATGTGGATGATATGTTTATTGCAGGATCTAGTATGTAGGACATTGGTGAGCTTAAAGAAAATTTAGCTCATACATTTGTAATGAAGGATTTGGGAGCTGTAAATAAAATCCTTGGCATGTAAATTCTTAGAGACAGGAAGAACAAGAAGTTGTATTTGTCTCAGGAACATTATATCAATAAGGTGTTGGAAATATTTAATATGCAAAATTCAAAACCTGTAAGTACACCTATGGTTGGACACTTTAAATTGAGCAAATATCAGTGTCCTACATCACATGAGGAGGTCGAGTACATGGCACAAGTTCCATATGCTTCAGCAGTTGGAATTCTTATGTATGCTATGGTTTGTACCAAACCAAACATTGCACAGAAATGGGAGTTGAAGTGCATTTATGGCCAATCTAGGTAAAGAGAATTAGAAATCAGTCTAATTGATTCTCAAGTATTTGAGAGGGACATCCGACATGTAGTTATGCTATGGAGGGTTAGATATTTCTTTATGTGGCTATATTGATTCAAATATGGTTGGTGATTTAGATGGTAGGAGAAGCACCACTGGATATGTATTCATAGTAGGTGGGACAACAATTAGCTAGATTTTGAGATTACATAAGGTTGTGGCCTTGTCTACTACAGAGGTTAAATATGCTGCATCTATAGAAGCTAGCAAAGAAATGATATGGATGAGCAAGTTCATGGAAGAGTTGGGAAAGGAGCAAGAGGATTACAGTTTGTACAGTGATAGTCAAAGTGTGATTCATCTAGAAAAGAACTCAACATTTCATTCAAGACAAAACACATTCAGTTGAGATATCACTCATACAACAGGTGTTGGAGGATGGGCAGTTGAAATTGGAGAAAATTCATACAAATAAGAACCCTACGGATATAGCCAAGCCAATTCATTGCAAAGGAGAAGTTGGAGCTACACTCCACTTCTATTGGTCTTCAAGTTTAAGACTTGAAGAGGGAGAAACAAGCCAAGGAAAGGATCCAAGAATGGAGTTGTACAGTACAGTGCAGTAATTTATCTCCAAGTGGGAGATTGTTGAGTTGTGGAGCTTAATTGCTTCACATTAGCATGTTTTATTAACTTGTTGGAATACACAGTAACCGGCATCGGTTGGATGACCAACATTAGTCACCTGGGGACCGGTATTGATCAAGGCAAGGAGGAACCAACATTGGTTAGGGTAACCAACATCGGTTACTGTGCATGATTGTTTTATTTAACTCACGAGAATTAGATCTAACCTTTGATATAAAGTTGATCTAATGGTTGTAATAGCATAGCTAAGTTTCCCTAAGTTTGTATATGGTTATATAAGCTAGAAAACTAGGGTTAGAAGATAATAAGGAGAATTGTAAGAAGGAATTCTTGGAGAGAGAAAAGAGAAGCTTGTGAGGAAGAAAGTATTGTACATCCAGGAGGTGTGGAAGATTGCATATCTTCATTGTATATTCTCTACAAAGCTTTGAATAATAAGATTGGTTGTTTCTTGGTGGACATAGCCCACATTGGGTGAACCACGTTATATCTTGTGTATTATTCTTCTGGTTTATTTATGTATTTATTGCTTGTATGCTTAGATATGAATAATATATTTGTACAATTGGTGTGATTAACCCCAACAAATCTCTTGTGGAAATTATAGTTTCTATCTCTAATACCACAAAAGACCACAAAAATTGGTTCACACAGTGTAGAACACTCAGTGGCATTCTTGAGACTTGGGTCAGTATTTTGGAATAGTTGTGTATTCCATAGTCAAAGAAGGTTATCTTCGTAGTGGCATGGTTCAACAAAGTGGTGAAAGGCAAGGAATTCACTCCCGAGATCATTTCCATGTGGTACCGCAAGAGCTAGCTCTTCTTCATTGGAGGATTCTTCTTCTTTGACATGATCATCTCTCTTTTCTTCTCTCTCTCTTTCTATGTTCTATTTCTCCATTGGGAAATGTACTTTTTGGATTTTTTGTCTTATTCACTTAAGTGACCTTTAATTTTGCATTGTAAAAAGTCCCTTTTCTATTAATAAGAAAGGGGATTATTTTTCATTCCTAGAGGAATGTGAAAGGTCACAAGTGGTGGGAATATGAAAGGTCATGTGGGGTAGATGAAGAGACACGTTGTAAAGTTATAAATTGGAATGGCTTCTCCATTCCAAAGGGCTAGTTTTTCATGGTTAATATCTCCCATTATCTTACTACAAGAAAGAAACTACAATTTGCTATCTCCTTGTATTATGTTTTCCTCTCCATATCAACTTTACTCCACAAGCATGGTCACTTGTGCAATATTATGCAAATGAACTTAGATTTATTTATTAAATTTCGCCGAGTTTATACAACCCGAGAGCCAAATCAACACAATGTAATAATATATTCAAGATACTTTGTGGAGAACATTACAAAGGTTATTATATTACCATATATATAGCTAAACAACTTCCTAATAAATACAAAGAACAAATAACAAATAACTCATTTATTAGTTTTACAAGTCTAACAAACTAACAAATAAACATAGATATGAGTTGTTTAAATAACAACTCATTTACATCCTCACACTAATGTAATTACATTTACATAATAATTACTAGTCCAATGTGGAGCACTAATAATATTTCCTAACATTCCCCCCCTAGTGCGAACATGGGAGATAAACAATTGCACTTCTTTCGCAGCTTGCCGCCCATGCGTGCTCATGATTTGGATGGTTTTTTAGGACAACCAACAACCTCAACAAGGATGGTTTTCCAAGGACAACCAATAACTTGCAAGGATGGTTTTATAGGACAACCAACAACCCAAAACATACAGATGGTTTTCAGACAACCAAAAACCTCAACAAGGATGGTTTTTAAAGTGGTTTACCAACAACCACAACAAAGGATGGTTTTATAGGACAACTAACAACCCAAATATTATGATGCTACTTTTTTCTTTTGCTTTCATCTATCTAGTAAGTTTTTCCTTTAGGGAATTATGTAGGAAATCCGCTCACTGAATACAAATATGAATAGGAATGATCTTTTAAAATATCGCAAAAAATAATGAAAACTAGAAACAGAACACACTGTAAAATAGGTACTATGAAATGAAGCACACAACTAAAATAAAACTCACACCACAAAATTCCACCACAACTTTGTGCAGCCCCATCATTGGTGACTGAAAAGAGGTCATTGATTGACCTCCACCTCCGATTCCACCGCCTCCGGTGTATGTGTTCTTAACTCAACAGGATGCAAACATGAAGCACATTTGTTTCCACATTGAGCTTATTCTTTTCTTCCCTCCCGCAATGTGAAACACTTTTTTTTTTGGGCGTCGGGTAACACCAAAAATGCATCCGTAAGGAAATTTTATTTTATTTTTTTTGAAATTTTTACAATGACATAATTTGGACGAATTGACTATTTCAAATTTGAAAATGACTCAAATTGAAAAAATTGATTAGACAATATTTTTGATGAAAAAATATCTTACATTATATTAAATGGAACATGATACAATATTTTCCCAACAAAAAGTGGGCGGTATGAGAGCACACCCCAAAGCCGCGAGCAAACTAGGCCAAGCCTAGGAATACATCAAAACATCAAAACAACAAAAAGAGAAGCGAAGTCAAGCCATTCAGAGCGAAAATGCCTATAGAGGGGGTCACGATCATCCGGCCAATTGTAGTCACAAAATCACGCACTTACTACTATTATTATACTACCAAGTATGTTGTTTTATACATGGATCTTGCGTAAGAAAATTATGCACTGATGACCCATTCCATAGTCCAGTCTTCTATCTTGTTGGTCCTTATTGTTGTTTGTCTTGCACATTTGTCACTCACTCACACATTTCTAACCAAGTCTCAGGGAGTCTTATTTGTCGGTCGTCACTAGTCTTTGACTAGGGTACCTAGATAGGGATTAGGGCACCTAGGGTGCCCTGGTCCCCTTCACACTTGGTTTTGTTTTAGACATTCGAGATTGGTATTTACAGGTTTTCTCTCTCATCTTCCTAGGTACTAGTCGGCATGTCGGGTTATAAAGTGTTGAAATTAGAATAAGAGATCCTTATATAAACACAACATACATGTTAATTTATGGGAAGACTATTACTATCAAGGGCTAGTTATCTATGTAGATCAAGGAATTGTATTTGGGCACTATTCTGCATCACACACTGCATCTATGAAGGGAAGTATTCATTCTATTCCATCCACAATTTTACATTTTATCTAGTTATTGCTTGATATCTCTGTGTCATTGGTGCTAGGGAAACCTAGGCACATTATTGCACACACAAGCACATAGAACTACATTATTTATGAGATGTAGTGCAATGCTCAGTCATAAGTCCATCCATTTGGTAGTTGAGGATGATCGACCCCTTCATTTGCATCTTTCTTTTTAGGGTTTGATGCTTTGTGTGGGGTTTTGCAGGTGATTCTTCATTACAAGTTTGTGGTGACATCAACAAAACAAGTGTGACATTCACCCGACCAAAGGCAAAGTATTGTGAATACCTAGCGACCATATCATGATTCCAAGTTGTTTCACAGACTAGGGCACCCAAATTTCATATTAGGTCACCCATAGACGCCCTTATCCCTCTTCAGGAACCCTAATCTAGCCATATCTACCTCTACTACTATTTTTTAAGATCATAACGACACTTTGCTCTACCATTTCATCACTCTATTCAGTCCCGGATCACTGTGAGGTAAGTTCAATTTAGATAAGTACCTTCCCCTTTCATTTTATTTTATTTTAAATTACTAAATAAATTACTTAGCATTTACATTTCAAGTATATTTCATTTATTACATTGTTGTACTCTTAAATTCTTGATAAAATTCAGGATTTATAGAATCACCAACCGGGACGGGAGGGTCCTTGTGAGTGTCTGCCATGTCCCATCTCAAGCCCGAGGGGCCTTCTTCTTGGTTTTCTGCAACATCTCATGTGAGGGAAACGACCAATGTCATCTAAGGGAACTTATCCAAAGGTGGTGGAGGTGGGGGTGGTAGGCTCCAACCATCATGGGTGCATAATTCAGAGCCACGGTGAACCCCATTCGAGCTTATGAGCAAAAAGGGGAGCCCCATCCCTGATGAGGAGCTAGTGGAGAAAGACTTTGCGGATGACTACGCAGAGATCAGCGAGCATGATCGTAAGAACACCGCTAGGAGCAGCTCCGTTGACCTCCAGAGGGATGGTTTTCGTGGGGCGGAGAGTGTCGAGAAGGAGAGGGTGGCTCCTGAGAAACATCACATGGGGCATCACCCCAATGTCACCAAAGAGTTTTGAGGTGCTCTACCTCTAAGGCCGCCTTGTTTTTCCGAACTTGAATATTGACTGACAAGATGAAAAATGTTAACTCTTTTACAAAAAGGATAACTAAAACAAAATGATATTTATTTTTTACTCTTGTAATCTCTGACCATAAGACAAACGAAAAAAATAGGTACCAAAAATTAACTTCTATGACAAAATTTAAACTCTTAATAATCTTCATACAAATGGACAATAGTATGGACCAATAAAATAAAATGAAATGAAAAAACAATAAGACATACCTGTTGTCCATTTTTGCACCCCTTGCAAAAATGGGACAACTTGAGGAAAATTGGACCCGAACACTTTCTTAGGACTTGGTGATGAATCGGAATTTCATGTTTTGGGCATTTGGAACTATTCCAGGCAGTTCTCATCTTCTCTCTAGGCTTCATAATTCCATACTTAGCCAAAAATTGAGTAAAAATAGTAAAATGGGGAAATTTTGGCTTTGGGGCACTCTACTATATTTTTTCTAACTCCTCAGTCCAAGAGAAATCCAAAAAGTTAAAAAGAATCGAGAAAAAAATGGAAAAAATTGAATGCAAAGAGTAATGTGGAGTTTTAATGTTACTCTACATGTTAAAAACAACTAAGCAAAGCGAGTCTCGGTTCCACGAGTTGAGCACCCCTAGATCCCATAAACCAAAGGAAAAGGAAAAATAGGAGTAATGTGGAAATGTGACCCAACATTACCGCAAAGTAATGTTCACTCGCAAATCCAAGTCAAGCAGTCTCTAAAGCCCATAGAGCAAAGTGATGCAAAGGGAGAGAGTTACGGGAATGTGACCCTTACCGATGAAGAAATGGAGGCCCGAAACTATGAAGTAAAGTCATCGCCAAAGCCCACGAGTAAAGTGATGTAAAGTGGAAGTAATGTGGGGAAAAGACTCACGTTATTTGTGAAGTAGTGGGGTTCATTTCTCCAAGAAAATAAATGCGGTCCCAAACCTTAAGCCAAGGCGATGAAGGAGTGATGCGGGGATATGACCCTCACTAACTATGAATTATTGGTCAGGTTAAAACCTAAGCTAAGTTAGGTCAAATGTCTACAAAGTGAAGGAAAAAGAGTGATGTAGGGTTTGAGTTCCTACTAGCTATAAAGCGGTGGGGGTTACAAACCCGAGTTAAAAAGAGCTACTCTAGAAACCCAAATGGCCATAACTCACTCCTCGAGGCACCAAATCCAATAAAATTATACTTGTTGCATTCGTATTTCCAAGATCTTCATCATGAAATCATAAAATATGAAAAATTGGTGAGGTTGGTGGAAAAAATGAAGAAAACTCTCCATATCCAAAAAACGCATCCGGGTAGTTGAAAACACATTAATGGAGGCATAGGGGTAGATTTCTTCTCCAGCAAGGAAAAAGACATGGCAAAATGAGTTTAGTAGGGTCATCCATACCAATTTTAGAGCATTTAATGACTTTTGTTGGTGGTTGGATGTCAAGTTTTGGGATTTCTCTTCCTCTTCCTTCAAAACTTCTATATATTGTAAAAGAGAGCTCATTATGTAGTTGGACATTTTTGAAATGTTGCTCTCTTCTTCTCAGCTGTTGGGTGGATGTTAGAGTTCCAAGCCTCATTTTGGGCATTGTAATGATGAATCTTTCCTCCCTTTCTCAATGTAATGGTCTGTGCAACTTCTAAAGCAATAAAATTTAAGTTTTGTGGTTATTTCATTGCCCTAGCTTTGTTTATTGCATTCTCTTTCCTCTCTATCACATTTGTAGGTATGGTTGTGCATATTTTGTTCTCATTGCAAACTTCAATGATGTTGTGCTTATGAAACTAGTGTATTGAGTGTTGTTGTGGTTTGTGGTGCTTTGTCCACCCTCTCCATCTCCATTTTCTCCCATTTTCATCCATTTGAGAGTGTCTCAACCCCCTTTTTATGGTGTTATCACCTCTTTTAGTGTAGGATTTCCTTTTCATGCATCTTTCTAACCCTCTCTCTCTCCCTGGTCCCTTAGAATGGTTAGTTTAGGATTAGTTAGTTGTATTTTCCCTTTTAGGAGTAGTTTAGCATTAGGTTTAGGTAGAGGAAGACGACCTCTCTCGGAGGTCCATCTTAAGTAGCAAGTCCCACAACTTGAGAGATGGTCCCATGTTAGCAAAAAGTAGAGATATGTATAGCCAAATCTCAAGGTGCTAATTTTTGTTATAATAGTTTTGGCATGCCTGGTGGGACAAGCATTGAAAACTTAAATTTCACCATTTGCCAAGTTGACATGTTCTTGGTGAATTCAACCTTTAGAGGTATATGTTCAAGCACAATTGGTGACTCCACTTATCCAAACAACCCATTTTTTGAGTTATAGACATTTCCTTTCCATCATTTCCATCCATTTTTATTTCCATATCTTTCCATTTTCCTTCCATTCATGAAGTTGTGCAATCATGACTTCATTTCCATCTTGGAATTTTCATTTGCAGCGCAATAGTGTCATTCAAATCCATCTCCAAGTTATTACAATCCACCTCCAGATCAGTTTTATGATCAAAATTAGAATCAGTATGCATACCCATATGAGCAAAATACAAATCAGTTTGGTCATTCACTAAACTATGGAATTGTTCAAGGGCAAAGGTATGTAGATTTTTGAGGCCATCCTACACTTAGAAATGCTGATTTGCAGAGAAATATCTAAGAGATAGAGCTGGAACATGGTGCAAATGAGGGCTGAGAAGACAATGAAGGTAGCCAAGATTAGTTTTAGGATTCCTTACCCGTGGGTGGCCCTATACCAAGTAAGTTCAATCCTCAATAAAATATGTAGTTCATAATTAAAATAATGACTCGAGTCACAAAGTGGGTTAAAAAGATGGAGGCTCATGAATCTAGTGTTAGGAAACCATGTCAATGGGGAATTTCCTACTATCATCTCATAACCCTCTCATTCCTCTTACCCAACCCATGCAATCTCAACCTTTGAGTTTCAAATTCCTAGCTTCTTAGATGTTTCCCCCATTGAGAATTCCACTTCTCCATCTTCTTCCCTTCCACCCCACCTTCAATTATCTTCCCTCTTTCCTTCCAAATCCTCATACCCTCCATAAGAAGATTCTAAACCTTCCCTTCACCACAACCATTGAAAAATTAGTTGAGACCCAACTCACCCCTCCTCTTGTATTCCTAAACCCATTTGGGAAGAACAAAATCAGAAAATCAGTCAAGGAGGGAAGCAAATTAAAGAGCCCAATAAAGAACAACTTGTGCAAAATTTGAAGAATTGGGTTGCCAAGTTTGAATTCAATCAAATTCCAATGATGACTAGGCCTTAAAAAGAGGTTTGGATTGAGAAACAAGTGGTGAAAGATGATGTTGCAGAAGAACAAGGACATAAATAAGATGATCAAAAATCCTTGTGCTCATTGTGTAGTGTGCATGATGGCACCATATTCATAGAGGTTGTTGTTTCATCTCCCCAAAATCAGCAAAGGAAGAGAGGCCCCTAAGTGTGCAAGATGTTTCAATGGAATGTAGTGATCCTCAATACCCTACATGTTTAGAGTTTGTTGCACTTTTGGAAGGTTGCATTGATCCACCAAGAACATCTTCAAATGTTGTAACCTATCATGAGGAGCTTCATGCCATGGAGGAGAGAGTCAGTTTCAGAGGTCTTGAGAGAATAGCAGGTCATAAAAGAGATTTCATATACTTCTTCCACCTCATCTTTTCAAGAGCCTGATTTTACAGATGAGTTTGATCTCTCAAATTTTGTGTTTGAGGATGAGGAGACCCATAGTGAACTAATTATAAAATCAGAAGCCATCACGGAGGAGGTAGAGTCTTTGGCAAAACTAGACAACAAAGAGGCTAATTTTTTATCAAATTTGGAAGATTGTGTTAGTGAGGAAGAGCCCATTGAGCTTACCGCTTTCGTTGTTCTGCCACTTATATTTCAACACAAAAATCCTATTGCCACGGAAGAGAATGTCTAAGAAGAGCATTTTGTCAATATCAGTCCTCTTGAAGAAGAAATAGTTGAGTTTAATCTTGTAAGATTCATGTTGGATGAGGAGGAAGAAAGAGATGATGACACCATTTGTAAATCAGTCATCAAGGAACCTGGAAGAGCTGGTTGTTGAGGCACCACAAATTCTAAATCAGCTTACAAGAAGCTCCATTGAGAAGGTCTGAAGATGACTCCATTGATGGAGTTGAGTTTCATAAAGAATGGGCGATTTAGAGGATCAGACTGTGCCCAATCAAATATTTGGCTAGTTTAGAGCCATCCAAGGAGTCATAACCAATCATGCTTGCCTCAAAGCATGAGGAAGAACTTAAAAGTACCAAAGGTCAACTCCAACAATGCCTCCAACCAAATGCAGAGCAACTTGAGGAGGTATTCATTTTGTTTTTTTTGCTAATAATTTGAAGAATTTGGGAGGGTAAGGCATGTTTGCATTTCCACCACGTGCTTTGGTTGCCAATTAGATCACATGGCCACATTTTGTGAGGAAAGGATGTTATTTCTCCCTATCTATCAAATTTGCAGGATTTGTTTGAGTCTCCTTTGCCTTTGGTTAGAGTAGGGAAGGTAGGTTTGCTTTCAATGAAGAAGTGCTTGTGCACACTCTGCACACTTCCACTTGGAGCATGTATGATCTTCCCTTTTGTACATAGTTTTTTGCGGTGTTTGTTACTCTTACACAATCCAATTCAAAGAAGTGCTTCAAGTGGTCTCATAGGGGTTATTCTTCAAGTTTCATATCAAACTTGATTAAAAGGTTGGCTCCATGCCCAACAAATACTTCAAGGCCACTGATCAACTAATCTAGCAGCATATGTCCCTCGTGAGTCACCAAAAATGTTGTCCGATTTGCACCCCTTGCAAAAATGGGACAACTTGAGGAAAATTGGACTTGAGCACTTTCTTGGGACTTCAGTGATGAATCTGGAATTTCAGGTATTTTTCATGTTTTGGGCATTTGGAATTATTTTAGGCATTTCTCATCTTCTCTCTAGGCTTTAGAGTTCCATACTTAGCCAAAAATTGAGTAAAAATGGTAAGATGGGGAAATTTTGGCTTTGGGGCACTCTACTATATTTTTCTAACTCCTCAATCGAAGAGAAATCCAAAAAGTTAAAAAAATCGGAAAAATGGACAAAAAATTGAAGGCAAAGAGCAATGCTGAGTTTTAATTTTACACTACTGCTAAAAGCAACTAAACAAAGCAATCCCGGTTCCATGAGTTTAGCACCCCCAAATCCCACAAACCAAAGGTGAAGGAGAAAAGAGGAGTAATGAGAAATGCGACTCGACATTACTACAAAGTAATGTTCACTCACAAATCCATGTCAAGTAGTCTCCAAAGCCCAAGTTAGCAAAGTGATGCAAAGGGAGAGTGTTGTGGGAATGTGACCCCTACCAACTAAAGAAAATGGAGGCCCAAAGCGTGAAGTAAATTCATCGCCAAAGCCCGCAAAGCAAAGTGATGCAAATTGGAAGTAATATGGGGAAACAACCCGTGCTAGCTATAAAGCAAGAGGGGTTAATTTCTTGAGCAAAGTAATGCATCTCCTACACCCTGAGCCAAGGTGATAGAGGGAGTGATGCGGAGATACGACCCTCGCCAACTGCTAAAGTAGTAATGAGGCTGTAAAACCCGAACTAAATGAATGTCCATAAAGAAAAGGTGAAAAGAGTGATGCAAGGTTTGAGTTCCTACTATTTGCGAAGCGGTGGGGGTTATAAACCCGAGTCAAGAGAGCTACTTTGGAAACTTGAATGCTCATAACTCACTCCTCAGGGAACCAAATCCAATAATATTATACTTGTTGGATTCATATTTCCAAGCTCTTCATCATGAAATCATAAAATATGAAAAATTGGTGGGGTTGGTGGGAAAAAAATGAAGAAAACTCTCCATCTCCAAAAGAACACATCTTAGTTGAAAACACATTAATGGTGGCATGGGATAGATTTCTTCTCCAGCAAGGCAAAAGACATGGGGAAATGAGTTTGTAGGGGTCATACATACCAATTTTAGAGAATTTAATGACTTTTGTTGGTGTTTGGATGTCAAGTTTTGGGATTTCTCTTCCCTCTTCCTTCTAAAACTTCTATATATTGTAAAAGAGAGTTCATTTTGTAGTTGTTGGACATTTTGAAATGTTGCTCTCTTCTTCTTGGTTGTTTGGTGGATGTTAGAGTTTCAAGCCTCATTTTGGGCATTGTAATGATGAATCTTGCATCCCTTTCTCAATGTAATGGTCTGTGTAACTTTAGAGCAATAAAATTTAGTGTTTTGTGGTTATTTCACTGGTTTGTCTATTGCATTCTCTTACCTCTCTATCACATTTTTCGGTATGGTTGTTCATATTTTTTTCTCATTGCAAACTTCAATGATGTTGTGCTTTATGAAACTGGTGTTTTGAGTGTTGTTGTGGTCTGTGGTGCTTTTTCCACCCTCTCCATCTCCATTTTCTCCCATTTTCATCCATTTGAGAGTGTCCCAACCCCTTTTCTTGGTGGTATCACCTCTTTTAGTGCAGGATTTCCTTTTCATGTATCTTTTTTACCCTCTCTCTCTCTCCTTGGTCCCTTGGAATGGTTAGTTTAGGATTAGTTAGCTACATTTTCCCTTCTAGGATTAGTTTAACATTAGGTTTAGGTAGAGGAAGTCGGCCTTCTCTAGAGGTCCTTATCAAGTAGCAAGTCCAACAACTTGAGAGATGGTCCTATGTTAGTAAAAAGTAGAGAACTAGATAGCCAAATCCTGTGGTCTTAATTTTTGTTATAACAATAACAAGTTAATATTGAATCATTACATGTATGTAACTCAATTTAAAAAATCTAAATACATACCAATCTTTAAAAATGACTAAATCTAAATTGTTTCAAACCAGAGACGCTTTTATGTTTCGACTTTTTGACCACGTCGTGAATGGAAGAAAATAATTCTTTTGTAGGGATGTTGGAAGAGATCACAATGAATAGGTGGGCATGTATGTCTTGGTTGTAGAGACGACATCAATAGGGGTACTGAAAAAAATTAAATCTTCACTACGACAGATTGAACCTTTGACAATTTGAAAGACTCATTCCACCTTTGACAATGTGTCCTTCAATATGGCGAATACGTGACTAAAAGTTACACGTGCTTGGGATCTGTAATAAATTTATTTCCATAGTTTTTATGTCCATTAATAGAGCTTGAATGCATACATCTAGAGTTTCTTAAATGTGATTTTCATACACCACTATCAATGCAAATAGGAGAGAAAACACAATGTAGCAAAATGCACTAAGATATCTTTGATTGTAATATATGTGTCTTTGTAACGTTGTAAAGATACAACTAAGGCTGAGTGTTGTATTAGTATGTCTCAAGCCG
Source organism: Taxus wallichiana var. yunnanensis (assembly GCA_018340775.1). Lineage (NCBI taxonomy): Eukaryota > Viridiplantae > Streptophyta > Pinopsida > Cupressales > Taxaceae > Taxus > Taxus wallichiana. The sequence continues at coordinate 155,041,402 of CM031242.1, read as the reverse complement.
TTTTGGTGAAGCAAAACCCCAATATTCACAACTGGATTTATTGCAAAAGTGTAATGGAGATGCAATGATGACATCGACAGAACAAACTGCAAGGGAGGGTAATAACCTCATATTTGCATGGCAATAAATCCTAGATTTGATTGGAATGGCGTTGATATATGCTGACAACAAAATCAGATAGAGATAAAAAATACACGCTTGAAATATTAAATTTGGTCAAAGGTTATACAACTCGAGAGCCAAATCAACACTATGTAATAATATATTCAGGATACTCTACAAAGAACATTACATAGGCTATTATATTGCCATATAGATAGCTAAACAACTTCCTAATAAATAGGAAGAACAAATAACAAATAACTCATTTATTAGTTTTAAGGGTCTAACAAACTAACAAATAAACATAGATATGAGTTGTTTAAATAACAACTCATTTACATCCTCACACTAATGTAAACATTTACATGATATTTACTAGTCAAATGTGGAGCACTAATAATATTTCTTAACATTATTTGTGTTTTGTTCTTCTTTCCTTGACATGGTGTCTTCTCATTTATAACTTGGAAATATTTTGGTTTTATGTCAATAAACTTAGCTTATTATTTATTGAGTAAAACCCCCTTCTCACTTTCTCCCCTCTCTCCATACACACACCTTTCCTCCACCTCCTTTTGTACACGGGTTTAGTGGAATACTCATGTGTGATCCCCAGTCAAAAGGGCACCCATGATGGTTAGAGTAGTGTAAATGTTTCTTGTTTTCAATAAATGAAGTTGCCCTATTCCTAAGCAGAGGGACCTAGTCCTAAAGCATTGGTGAAAATCCCTAATTTTCCCTTGTGACAAATTATTTTGCAACAAGATTGAACCATTAAACGGTTCAATTCCAAATGGAAAGTCTGTATAGGTATTTTGTGGGATTATGCAAGTTTTTGGGCATGACGTTTGAGAGGAATATACTATTGTGGATTGATGTGATTAGTTTTGTAAGTGATTGAGCTATGTGAATAAAGAAGTAAGTCATGCAGAGAGATAAAAACATGTCACCTAGGCTTGAAATGTGTGTGCAGTAGGGATAAAGCCAAAGATGTCATTGCACAAAATTAGGTGTCTTCAACTAGCTTGAGAGATAAAACAAAATATTTTAAGTTTTGGAAGTCACGAAGAAAAACAATATTATGCAATTTAAACCAAATTATTTAGGAAAATAATCCTTAATTCTCCGATTAATTTAATTAGGTTGAACATGTTGTTGAATATATGAACTAGTACAAATTTCTTAAATATATATCTCTCGAAAAACATTAAGAGATATCAATTTAAGGATCTCATCTTAGATTTTTGCATACCATTTGATTAATAATTTTATTACTTTTGTGAATTTCTCACTAAATTATGACAAAGGGTGTCATTCTAGTTGCACCATTATATCACACTCGATTTTTTATTAGACATTAATAATGAGCTTCAAACTCTAATCGTATACTTTAAAATTACAAAGTGGATGTCAAATTTATTTAAGGATTTTTGTAGAGTGACATTTTATTTCAATTGTATAAAGCTAGAGATAATGTTATCTTTCAAAATGAAGATATTTCACGACAATTTTCCACTAATGATGAAGTGGCTATTATTTATTATATGCATCTTGAAATTTAGGTCCAGGGCATAAAAGGCAAGATTGGAATTTTAATATTTACAATAGTTGTTCAACCATTAGGGAAGTGCTCTTTACACCATTATTCAAGTGTCTATTGATCTTCCGAGGCTAAGATTGTTTATGGTTGTTAAGCGCAAAGGAGTCATATGCATAACCGCCACTCTTCCCCGATCCGTGGTTGATTCTCTACTTTGCCATCTCAATGGATGAGTTGGAGTTTGTCACCTCCTCAGGGCAAGGTGATTATTAGTTTGTCACATTGGACATGTCCGACTCAAGGTCAAATCATTGTGGTTGGCTCTTTGCCACCGAGGTTGGGGCATTATGATTCCTCTTATTATTCAAGATAATGTGCATAATTCTAATGGGTGGACCACTTTGTTGTTTCTTTGACAGGGAGCCTTCAGTAGGGGGTTCATCCCCCCAAGGATGATCCACCACCTCCCACTAGTGTGACATCTATATGTGCTTAACTCTCCCTTGATCATGTAATATGTAATCTAGGCTTTTCTATTTTACCTCTTTGGATTTGTTTCATTGTTGTATGTCCCTCAGCTTCTTGTTATTTTGGTGCTTACTTATTTCGATGTTTAGATCAAGATTTTTCTAGTCACCTTTTTCCATATAACCATCCTACATTCAAAGTTAATAGTTATATATTGATGTTTTCCAATGAAAATAAAAAAATATTGTGTGAGGGCACCATTTAAGGTCGAGATTAATTGCCACAACTTGGAGACATACATTAGTTACGGTTGCCATTGTGAAATGAATGAACGAACGAAGGATTTTAATAATGTCCACGATACCAAACGATCATGGGACCAAGAGCCACAAAAATAATCTATCCAAATAAAAAACAAAATTGCGGGTCACAGAGGCTACCCGATGATATTGCAAAAAGTTAACTCTTTTCTCGATGTCAACCCTTCTAATATGTATCTTGATTAAAAACTTGATATTTTGGTTAGCCTTTCCTCTTGAAACAAGTTTGTTAACTTGACAACACTTAAATTGTCCCTGTAGCTGCTTTGAATGTCATTATAAGTTGCACACTCCATAATGAAGTGTCATTTTGTCTCCACTACCCCCTTGACACAGAATAAATAGGTTCTTGTTTCCCATTCTTCTTTGGGTATTGTCCACCTACCGGTTTCACACCTAAGATGATGTGAGTTGGTTCTCAGTTGGGCAATTAACATATTTGCTTTCCATTTAATTTCCACTCCTATGTATGCCTTTTCTTCGTGCTCCCAAGTGGGGTTAAAATGATTGATGTAGTATAATTTCTTTCATCCTATATTCCTTGTCCACATGGTTGTCTGAATTTCTCTTTCACGTACTTTTTTATTTCCTCATTGGTATTTGGACATTCTTGCATGTTGATGTCCCATTTACTCATCCACTTGTTGTTTTGCTTCATCCATGTGCTTTTCCTTCGTTTAGTTCTTCTTCAGCTACTATTTTGGGCCATCGATGATTCTCCATTCCCTGTACCTTTTTAAAATAACTTAGAGTTCAAATCATTGTCGATGCTTCCAGTGGAAAGGTACCAGATTTGGCCAAAATAATCTCATATGGAACCGAGGCTTTAACTTTGAGGCTACTAGTTATTAAGTGCTTTTGGACCCTCTCTATCTGTCTCCAATTTAAGTTAGAAACATTGTTGCCCCAAACTTCGCACCCATATAGAATCACTGGTGTGACTAGCAGGCCAAACAAGGTATTTTTGGTTTTCCAATCCCACAATTCTACATTCCTGCACCTGTTTTGCAATGAGTATAAGGCCTTCCACCCCCTTGGATTCTTTTTTCCCTGCATGTCTCCCAACTAAGCTTATTGTGAAAGTCAAGCCCAAGATATTTGTATTGTTCCACTATTTCTAATGTGTTTCCTTAAAAAAGAAACTCATATTGCCTCTTTTTTCTCTATAGAGAAAAGATCATGATTTTTGTCTTGTTAGTATTCACTTGCATTCCCACCTCTTGGAAAAAAAGCTCTAGAGCTTTCAGATGTTCTCTCAAACTTTGGGCCATTTTTGTAATTAGAATAAGATCATCTGCGTATAGAAGTAGCTTTACAACATAGCTAGCTAGATGGATGCCTCCTCCACCAACATTATCAATCCACTCCTCTAGTTTATCAATGTAGAGACCAAACAAGGTTGGAGATAAAGGGAAACCTTGTTTGACTCCAATGTCACTTCCAAAGCATTTTGACATACCCTCACTTGTTCTGATTTTGGCCTTGACTTGCTCATAAAGCCTATGAATTGTTGCTCTATACTCATCTGGAATACCAAGCTCCTTCATTCTGCTCCAAAGTTTACCTCTAGGGACCGTGTCAAATGCTTTCTTAAAGTCAACAAAGCAATAAAGCTTCTTATCCTTGATTATCCCATATTTTTCCCACCAAGTGTCTAAGGGTAATGCAATGATCGATAGTGGAGTGTTTTGGCCTAAAACCTGCTTGTCCTTTTGCTCTTTTACCCTGTTTTTCTACTCAATTGCTGATTTTGCACCCTACCATGCTACCAAATTGTTTTCCAAGAAGGGGGTTCACCTTGTGATGGTTCGATAATTGGACGGATTATTGATGTACCCACTTTTATAAAGAGGTATAATGACACTAGTCATCTAATCTAGTGGAAAGCCTTTTTGAATGATACCATTAAGTGTGTGTTTAATATGTGGTGTGATGGTTTCCAAGCCACACTTTAGATATTCAGCTTGCAACCCATCAATGTCTTGCACCTTACCCCCGTAAGATTCTTGATGCCTTGAATGATATCCTTTGTAGAAAAAAGCTTAATTGTTGTGTTGATTATCGGAGGTTTATCTTGAACTCTTTCATATAGTAGCTTGGCGTACTCTAACCATTGTGTGTCAATAATATTGTTCTCTATTTGCTTTCTTTTTGTTGTAACTCCCTCCAAAAACCTTTGGGGTTATGTTTTCCAAGGTAAATTAATTATTTTCTTCTTGTGTTCACATAACTTTCCTTTTTAGACCGAATAATGCTTTCATAAACCTTTTTGTTTTCTTTGGTCATTCCAAGTTTTCTCGAGTCCTCTTCATTGCCTTGCATTCATCATCATACCATGAATTTGCTGGAAAACTACTTGCCCTCCCATTCCTAGGTTTGCTTCTTTTACATGCATTTAAAGCCTTTTGAATTATAGAAATCAACATATTTTTATTTGTTGGACAACTGTTCACAACTGAAGTATTCTTTGGATCTTGGGAATGTTGTTGAAAATGATGCTCAAGGGTTGCTTTGAAGAGCTCTCGATTCTCTTGAGTCATGAGGATTCTCCCTTGAATAGGTTTCTTCCCTTGCTTGTGGTGGTCTTGCCCTCTATTCCGATGGTTTATTTGCATATTTATTTTTACATATATTGGATTGTGATCTGATCTCATCTCGATAGGGTAGTCCCCAACTTCGAGTCTCACCAATTTCGGGATAAAGCTTTGTGAACAAATAACATAATCTACAACACTTTGACCGTTGTAGGTCTTACAAGTGATGTTCCCTGAGTTCGGCCATGTCCTCATTCCATTGCAAATAACCATGTCATATAAGCTACATAAGCTCAAAATTTCTACTCCATAACATGTGATTGTCCCCTTCCCATCTTGCCCAACATTGATCTTCTTCTTCTTCGAACCATAAAGGATTATTTCTTATTTCTTCTTCATTTCTCAAATTGAGAGCTTGGTTGTTTGTTTTCCACGCATTAAAGTCTCCTATGATCAAGACTTCTCCTGAAGTGCTGAAAATTGAAATGTCACTTTTTAAAGATGCATAAGGATCTTCATTGTCTAACTTCTTTTTTTATATGTTTTTGAGCCTCTCGGAGCAAAATAGCAAGCAACGAGCCTAATTGTTAACTCATTTTCTATTATTTTCAGCCATATATACTGTTTATTCGGGTCCTCTTTCTCCACTGTTATAATTCCACCCCATGTTTCTTTGATTAGCACCGTGACCCCTCCATGACCTTTGCCGCTTTCGGTTCTTTCATTCCAAACTGAGACTTTCTTATAACCTTCAAAATCTGGAACTCTACAGCCTTCGTGTTCATGTGTTTCGTAAGAATAATAATGTCATTTCCTTTTGCTATGGGCCCTAACCCAAGACCTCTTCTCCAAGGGTAGCCTCTACAATTCCAACTTACCAAGGTCAAGTGCTCTTGGGGGCCTCGAGTCCCTATTTCTTGTGTGTCATTCTGTGGCTGATTTGAGCTTTTCCATTTTGTAGCCATGCCCATTTCCCTTCATCCCTTGTTGCTTTCACTTTTTCCCATTCTTTCCTCCTTTCTTCTTGTTGTTTGGGAGTTAAATCTTCATCTAGGTAGATGTGTGTCCCTCTAAGATATCCTTTGTTCCTTAATATCTTGTTTTTGTCTTCCATATTTTTCATGATAATTCTTATGTGTTTGTCCTTTCCTCCACTTAACCATTTTCCCATTCTATTTTCCTGAAGAATAGGACATGTCCAATGTAGCTGATATGCCTAGAAAGTCTCTTGCTAATTTGATGGTGCTCTCATTCTCACCGTAATCTTTTAATCCCTTGATAATGATGTTTGCAGCCCTCTCTTTCCTGTCATGTTCTTCTCTTATTTGCATTCTAACTTGTTTTTCTATTATAATCTTCTGTTCCTCTGATGGATCATTTACTCTTTGAGCCCAAGACTTTTTCCCTTCGAGATGACTTCCCGAGTGACCCCCATACACTTCTGCATTTGCAATTTGTGGCTCTTTCATTTGGTCATTCCTTCCTTCACTCACTTTTGTTTTATTTTTGTTATTGTTGTCGTCACTCATTTAAAGCTTGTTTTATCACCACCAACTCTTGCTGCCCCTGTTCCATATTATTTTGTAAGTTGTTTACTTGTTCCCTGAGCATTTGATTCTCTCTTACTAATTGCCAATGAGATTCTATAGCCTCTCTCAGTTTGTTGTCCATATTGTTCGTAAGTTGTTTACTTGTTCTTTGAGCATTTGATTCTCTCTTACTAACTGCCAATTAGAGTCTATAGCCTCTTTCATCTTGTTGTCCTCATGATGTTTCCTCCTTTCCAAGTCCTCGAGTCTTCTTTTCATGTTCATTAATTCATTGACATAGAGTTCGGGTGACCATATTAGTGGTGTTGTCGTAGGACTGTATAATTCATTGCTTGCTTGATTCACTTCTCCTTTTTCTCCTTCGTTTGTTAAACAAGTTTCAGATTTCCTTTGTGTGTTATACACAAATGTTTTTTCATATTCTCTTTGTCTTCAAAAGCCCACGTATGATTATGATATGTATAATCTTTCTCTTGTTTCCTGTGATGAATGAGTTGAGAGCATTGGTTCACAACTTGTACCGGTTCGCCCTTGCTCTTAAGTATTGTATCACGTGTTTTTTACCTCTGTCTTGACCATGTGTTGCATGAGTTGCCTGCAAAGGTTGTCTTGTGGACGTAACTATTGAAGTGTTGCTGACTACCTTTGGTAGAATGACTGCCAATTTTTTGTTCTTTGTTTGTCTCAATTTCGGGCCTGTCTCCGCTTTAAAATACCTTTATATTGTTTTGCGTTGACATAGAGCAATTTGTCACCGGTGTCTGATACCCTAGTTTGTTGATATCCCAACATGTGTGATTGAATGTATGATTCCCATGCTTCTGTCAATACATCTTTGTACATGGGACATTGAGTGAGGTCCCACAGGGTTGTCAGTCCCCCATGATTCATCATTCCTGTTCGTTGGTCCCTGTTTTCTATTACTCCTTTGTTGGATTGTGTTCTACTTTGAAACAAAATTTTAATTATTTTCAGGGGCAATATCACTACCAACAACTATGTGCTCCTTAATGTCAACTTCTATCATAGTATTGCTATTTCCCTGTTGTTTTTCTTTCATTCTTCAAGTTCCCGTTTGTTTTTGAAGATTACTAAAAGTGTTTGCAATATTAAAAAGATAATCAGGGCAAAAGACAAAAGTTGTTTTTTTGTGGAGACTCACTGGAAAGTGCCGCCTCTTTGGAGGCTCGTGCACATGTATTGAAAATGCGCGCTAAGTGCGCATTTTGGACTTGAGGGCGCGCCATATGCGCCTCCCAAGAACTCCTCCATCTGCCGCGAGCGTGGTTGTAGGCTACTGCATTGCACGAAATATTAGTTATTCCAAACTTTGTATCACATCAATGCCGCTAGATACATCATATAATTAATATTTAATTGCATGCGATTGGATAAAACAAAAAATCCCATGGCCGATTTAAAATTTAAAAATCCACATTCCATTTAATGTCAATGCAGATCGTATGGATAATTAATATGGACACGACAACCAATGTTAAATTTACATGTGTGCATGTTAAGGGAAATGCTTGTTGTAGTGGCTACTCGAGTGCAATTTTTGGCACTATTAAAAAGTGCATGTGGGGGACTATGGGTAATGTAGCCGATCCGGGCCCCCTTGGTCTCCTTGTCAGATTGGTTCTGACGAATCTCAACACCTAAAATCTCTGTACATTATCTAGAGACTCTGCGCCCTTGTCTTCGTATTATTTGAAACCTGCATAACCCTGAAATTCGCGCCTATTGACTTGATCCGTGTGAGGCCCAATGTTGGATTTTGCAAGGCGTTTAAACATTTTTAGTCATTTTAGATGTCAAAATACAACCACTTTTAAAATATGACCATCATGGTTGACAAGTAAATATATAATTTAAACGTCAAAATGACATGTATATTCAAAATTTGACCATCGTGTATATATATATATATATATATATATATATATATATATATATAACACTTCATAAATTTGTGAGATTCATGACAAACATAACATAACTGAAAATGGAAACTTTGGAAATGCAATAACATCGATATAATTTCTAGACCGTCAAATAATTTTATTGTGACATGTAACATTGAACGTCAAAATCCAGCACTGGGGCCCGCGTCAAACCTGTGAGTCCATTCCCCTACCTTAGAAAACACTGATCTCTACCGTTGAAAACGCTGATCTCCCGCCTGCTGCGAACTAGGGTTTCGCTGGAACCTGCGAATCGTACATAGAAGAATACTTGATACATTCATTGATAGCGGAAACATACATGATCCAAATTCCAATTCCAGTGGAGGGCAGATCTGATCTAATATAGGGGTTGCAGGAAACCATGATAATCTGCGTTGCAGTTGTCGGTCTGCAGGCCAGTTATACGTCCTTCCTAGGCATTAATTCAGCCTTTTTCCCCTCCAATTTCTTTTGACTTCGATGGCGTTTACTTTGAATTGTGTGGTGATTGCAGAACAATCCTCTTTACATACAAAGTTTTACTGAGGGAGATGATGCTTTGAAGCTACACTACATTGTGCATTGTTCTCTCGATGTCATTGACGAAAGAGGTCTCACCCTAATTTATTTATTAAGAAATATAACTTCAACAAGCCACCTTAAAATCGCACATAATGATTTTACTTGTTAAGAGTGGAATTGTTAACTCAAGTGCATAGATCTATCAACTTTCATTAATCAAGAATGTTGGATGTTTCTGTGGGGTAGAATAAAAGTTTTTGTAGCAGAAATCTTTGTTTACAAGGACTTAACAACAATACAATGATATTTGGTTAAGAACGAAAACAAATGATATTAATTGAAACTAGCTAATCGACTGCTTTATTTAATCATATGCATCTCCATTGTTTTCAGTGAATAATCCAAAGAAAACTGGGTCAACTTTGAATGAAACATTTCTTGGACTTCTTTATCCAACCGAGAATTATAAAGTGTAAGTTTACATACTTCCAGTTTTAAAGCTCATGTATTTTTTTGTTTCCTTTAGCCATGCTTATGTAGCAATGGCATTAGAGGTAAAAATTGAGACAGTATTGGTTCTGTGATGTTTATGTAGGTATGGGTATTTGACAAACACCAAGGTTAAGTTCATTATGGTGACAACAGACCAGGACTTGAGAGATGCAGATGTTAGGAGTGTAGGTTCCCTTCACTCTTTTGCGAATTTTATTTTCTTGCTTCCAAGGGCTTCCATCTTCTATAACAAGGATTTTGTGAGAGTTCTAAATGTGAAAATGAGTGGTTTCTCTGTATTTAGAGTCCAAATATAGCTATAATGCATTTATTATTTTAAAAGAATATGGATTCATTCTTGCAGTTTCATAGCGGCAAAGCATATGCATTGGGGTGCAAATAGGAGATTCTTTAGTTTACTGTTCAATTGTTCTGTTTGTTTTTATAGACAGCTCCCTTGCAGTGTAGCCGCAATTATTTTCTTTTTTCCTTTGCAGTGTAGACTGGAATTTTCAAGTTCAAGAGGCATCACAAATCTTATCAAAATTTCCTATTTTTTTTGTGGTAAGCATAATATGCTTATACAATTGTTTGTTTGACCCCATAATGTTGAGGTCACACTGGCTGACACAGGTTGGTTGCATAGAATAGTAGAACTGTGGAGGTTCACAGCTAGCATACTGGTATTTAAAATTTGTACATTTTCTTTTTGAGCCTAGAGGCAGGTCCATCAAATGGCATTTCTTTGTTTTTTTCTGAATTCCAGTTAGGGAGTTCAAGCTAACATGTCAAGTCTGATTGGTGACCTGGAATTGTGTATGGTTGAGGGAGGTCTGCCTGCATTCTGTATGGCTGCTTCTGTTTGGCCTAAGGCTTGGAAATCTGCCGAAATCACTTGGTTTGGTTTTTTTTTAATATATTGGGGATAGTACACCAAAATCTACGATCAAAATGTCAGCATCTAGATACAAGAGTAACAGCCCAGAACAACAGGCACAACCAACAAACCACCAAAACTAAACAGAGCTGCCAAGGCAAACATAGAAATAGACCCCATTGCGGGACAGCCTCGACATCAAATTATCAAAGTTTCATAAGTCCGCTCAGCCACATAAACCATAATGGAACAAACAAGAAAAACCAGCTTATGAAGTATTGTTGTATTCTTTATTTATACTCGGGCTTTCAATAAGAAGCCCTTCCAAGTCCTGGACAGGCATGTTACGAGTGGATTCATCAAGCCCAATGGTCTCAAGCAGCACATCAGTGATGATCCCCTGTAACCGAATTTCTTGTATGATTTCCTCGATGTGCCCGATGAGAATCTCAAACAACTTCTGCTTAGCCATACTCCCCTCTGAATTATTTTTGACCTCAGCCTCTTCATCACCATAGGCCATCCACATACCACCGATCCCCTGACCACCATAGCAGACAGGACAAAGTTGATGTGCTCCCAAGAGAGAGAGCTTCTGTGCTAAGGGCAATCCATCATCCTCTGGCAGACTTGGCTTGGTTTCAGAAAGCTGTTTGGGTTCAATATACCGTATTGACTCATTAAATCAGATTGTTTCCCCAACCTTCTCGCCACCTGATATGAACTTATCTTTTATCATGTGAAAAAGGTTCTTTGTTTTCACATTGATTACTTTCAGTACACTCGCACGTTTATGGAAGATCATAGAATTTTTGTTGCTTTATCATTCTGCTTGACATTTATGTTGCAAGGTTTTACCTAAGGGATGGGGAAAATGGAGGTAGCGACCATTTTGGTATTTATCTTCTTCTGTTTTTTGGGAAAGAGCAAGAATTTCTTATTTTGTTAAGAGCTTGGGAGCCTGATATTTGCAATGGCAAAGTTCTGGGAGATAGATTTTTAATTATGATATATATCAGGAAAGAGCAAGACTCTTATTTTGTAGAGGGAAAGGAAGTTTGATTTTGCCATGGCGAAGTTCTGTGAGACACAGATATTTAATTATGATATATGTGGTGAAGAACCACGCCTGGATTGAAGATAAGATGTTATGCTGGAAACTGCAAGATAGATACCTACCCTTGGTTAAAGCCGTGGGTGAGATGTCATTGCTAAAGAGCGTTTTGCATGTTATGGCTAATTTAGGCATGTTGTTAAGAGCCTTTTTACTTGGTGTGGTTCTGTGTATGGTAAGATTGTGCTACCCCAGCAATCAGGTTTGAGCTGCAAGTTTGAGTCCACTGGACAATTTTCCTTGGATTATAACTTGTAAGGTATCTGCTTCAACTTAAGCATCACATTCTTGTGCTAAGAATGTTGAATCGGGTCTGAAGGAAAACAATACTTGGGCACTTTGTTATCCTTCTGATTTTAAGCAAATCTTGAAGATTTTAAGCAAATCTTGGAAGATTTCCTTGATGATTTGATTATTTTGTGTGATACCATGTTTATTTTTATGTGGTTAAATTCTTGAGTAGGGATGTTTTTCCTTGTTGATGTCACTTTCATTGTATACTGTAGAGTATAGATTCATAGAGTATATGCACGCATATTACTGGATACTTGCCCCTTACCTGGATACTTGTTTTATTGTATCCAATATGTATTTGGACTGGATACTTTCAATGTTAAGCTTGTATGCATATTGGGCGGGGTTGTGCACCACGTTATCTGTTCTATATGTTTTATATACGTGATACAACCAGTCATCCGTCGTATCACGTATAGAATGTAATGGATGGATGATGGCTGATGTGTAGCCCGCCCTGCCCCGCCCTCCCCACCCCAACCCCACCACATATAGATATCGGGATATAGGCCCCCTCTAGAACTATGGGGAGAGGAGGGATAGAACTAAATCACCTCCCCCGAGCTATACTATATAGGTTATTAATGAGGGGAGCGGAGTCCCGCCCTGCTCCCTATATCTATATGGCCGATCTAGCCTTGACTTGATAGAAACCGCAGCCGGGCTGAGAAATCAACAATTAATAGGTGGGGGTGGGATCAATGCCCGCCTCTATATCCGTCCAGAATGAGCTTTGCACTATCTCTTTATCCTTACCGAGCTTCAAACAGTTATATACATAGGGAACGGGATGAACTTTGGTTCGGAACCAACCCCAACCTATTTAACAGGTGGAGCTGCGGCACTTCTATGCCCCAATTCCGATGCAATGCAGTAGGAGTAAGCATTGAACCTGCAACTGCTGATTGAACCCCAACTGCATGGCCAACGCTGCTCTCCCAGGAGCAGCGTTGGCCATGTCTGTATATAGGGGTGCCAGCCATTACAGCTCCCGAGGGGATATATAGTCATATAGAACTATAGGGTGCTCCTCTCCCATTGGTCAATAGCCCTCTATAGAGATATGGGGCGCTCCTCCCCAACTATCTAGATATATCTCCGGAGATAGCGATGGTTGTGGTTGGCGCATATAGAGTAGAGGGCATCCCCGAGAGAAATATGATCTATAGTTCCTAGTTTAGTTGGGAGTCCGAGGAACTCTCCCGCCCCGCCCGAACTATCTCATCTTGGATATCGGCTAGGATAGAAAGATAGATAGATTTGGCTTGCGAAGAGTGTTTGGCTTGCAAGTTTCTCGAGCTCTAGTCCGGGGTAGAGTGAGGAGAATCGTAAACCGGCACATAGCTAAGAATAAGCATAACATGTAATAAGCCATGCCCGACGTCCTTTGGAGTTTACTTGGGACAATTGGAATTGGCCATCAACGGTGAACATTCATGTGCTTATATACATTCTAAGACAAAGAGGTATAATATTCTAAAGCGGGCGGATTAACCGTAACCAAGTCATGATCTGCCCACCAGGTCCAGTAACGAGGATGATCCTAAGGGGTGAGTCAAGTTGCTCTAAGAAAATCATTATTGGGGCCATGTTGCTTGGTATCTCTAGTGGGGAGGAGCTTTAGGGACATGTCCCTTTAATGAGTGTTCGACCCGTAAGCGATAGGGTCAATTTAGATAGAAATGTTAGCAGACAAGGTATATGGCTTGGAACCTTTTGTGTGGAGGAGCTATAGAGACCTAGTCCTAAAGGGCTCTATTTCGGATGAACCCGTGGGTGGCCTTAAGTGATGGTTTTAAGGCACGGGTGGAACTTACATTAGTCATCTTAGGGGGCTCAAGATCTCTAGTGGGGAAGAGTTCCTCAAGATCACACTAGTGCTTTCTTCCCGAAACCGTAACCTTGGGAAGATCCTCGGTGCGCCCTAGTGTTGGGTTGGGGGATGCGTTGGTCTTTCACGGTCGATATCTTTAGTGGGGAGGAGCGGTTGAGACTAATCACCATCTTAGTTTGATTGGGGCAACCTTATGGGACGAATTGCTTAGTTCTCGGGAGCCATCACTAGTAGAACTATGAGACTCGGTATCTCTGTGGAGAGGAGCCTTTGGGGACAGTCCCTCTAGTGATTACTTGGTCCGGGTGGTTCGATATCCTTAGTGGGGAAGAACTGCTAAGACTAAGCCTCGCTTGTACTTGCCCTGTCTGTCTAAGAATGGATATCGGGCGTGACTCTTGTAATTATCTCTCGTTATTGAGTTGAGCCCCACAAATGGCGCCTAGCACTGTGGATGATCCTAAGGGGTGCATCAAACTGCTCTAAGAAAATCATTATTAGGGTCATGTTGCTCGGTATCTCTAGTGGGGAGGAGCAGCAGGGACAGGTCCCTGTAATAAAGGTTCGACCCCTAAGTAACAAGTTTGAGTTGGGTAGAACTCCTAGTAGATGGGGGTATATAGCTCGGTATCCTTAGTGGGGAGGAGCTATGAGACCTTGTCCTAGAGGGCTCTCTGTCAAGCTGAACTCGTGGATAGCTTAAGGTGATGATTTTTGGCCTCGTGGAACTTACATTAGTCATCTTAGGGGCTCAATATCTTTGTGGGGAAGAGCCCCTAATGATTTCACTAGTGCTTTCACCTTCCTCTTGGAATCGAACCTGGAGAGATCCGTGCAGTGCGCCTTGGTGTTGGGTGGGGGATGAGCTGGTCTCACGCCGGTTGGTATCTTTCGGGGAGGAACGATAGGGACTTGCCATCATCTCAACATGACTCGGGGGGCAACCTTAAGGGACAACTTGTACAGTTCTAGAGCCGTCACTAGTAGAATTATAAGGCTCGGTATCTTTCGCGGGGAGGAGCCTTAGAAACAAGTCTTAGTGTAAACTTGGTTTGTGCTGTTTGGTATCTTTAGTGGGGAGGAATTGCTAAGACTACGTTTGCTAGTACTCACCATGTCTGTCCTGAGAATGGATTTCAAGGCTGATCCCTGCAATTGTCCCCGTCTGCTAATCTCTTATGGGACCCTCCTTCCTCATTACGGTAAGAAAAGGGATTCAATACATAAATGGGGGCCGCCCTATAGAATGCTTCAGAGATCAAGTAAACACCTTTGGGGATTTGATGAACGTGGGAGCCTTGACGTGTGCCTACTCGAAGGGGCGCCTTAGAGACGTGTTTGGAAGAGACCTAAGGGTGTCGGACTTATGGGAGGGGTAAGAACGAAAATATTGGTGGGTGGTGATTGTTTAACAATCCGATAGGAAAGGACAAGCACAATGTTGTCAAGGCTTTGATGGTGCGGTTTCTATCCAGGTGCCGGGTGATCCAAACCTAGAAGCACGAGACAATAAGACTAATCCAAGTCTGGATTCAAAATTATTGTAATGTGAGAAAAGTCCAACTACTCTAATAAATGGAAAAATACAGAGTCGCCCATCAAAAACAATAAAAAAGTTAATAGAAAATCCGAAATCGCACAAGGAGTAGAAAGTTTGAAATCGCACAAGGAGCGACTAACAATACCCAAAACGTAGCTACGATTGGAAGACTGATCTCGTCCTAGGGGCTCCCGCAAGATACGTAGAGGAGGCTAGGCCCGTTGCTCGATCCTTTGAGCAAGAGGAGTTTTAGAGGTCTAGATCCACCTGGGAGGAACAAGCCCGAGTCACCCTAAGGACGAGGCCGACCGTCCTTGGGGGCAGCGGTTTGCGCCCACCTAGATGACCTCCCGAGGACCTTATGCCTTCGTAAGGGTGAGGGGGGAGAGTAGTAAGCGCCCGAGGGGGCATATCAAAGGTGTGATTCCCTCGCCCCTCTTAGCCCAAACTCATAGAATACCTGTTGTTGCCGCAGAAATCAGCAAAGACCCCACGGATGTTGATCGATTTCTAGTTTGATCATACTAGCATCCAGTGTGATTGCACAACATGAATCCTCTTCCCAAGTGTGGGACTTGCAAAAATGGAAGAGAAATCTCCAGATTAGGACATTTGGTTCCTCAACTCCTTTGATCAACTATTTTACTTGCACAATCGGGCAGAGGTTTAAACTCCTAAATCTACTCTAAATTCCAAAGGGACAAGGATAGAAAATGCAAAAAGAAAGAACTAAAACTAATGCTAATAGGTGATGCACCAAAGCAGTGGTGAGCATTTTTTACTTCTGCAAATTGACACAGTTCATAAAATGCAACAAAAACAACATGCACAAACTGATAGCTGTAATGAAGTGTTAGAAATTAGGCAAACAACACCAGCAGAGGATAAAAACTAATCACATGGCCTGTATTGTTATTTTAACATCAAAATCACTTGCATTCAAACACCTGAAAGGCAAAAATACGATTACAGTTTCTAGAAAAGGTCTGTTATTCCACTAAATCACTTCCAAGGTGAAAAAGGGAGCTTGCCATACACAAAAAAATGTTCAACCTTTGAAAAATGAGCCAAATCTGGCTTTTACAATGCAAGGGACGAGCCTAGGAGAGAGAAACGCGGGAAAACGTGCAAGGGGTTCAACCATTGACCAAAATGCCATCAAAACAAAGCATGGGCGACCTGACAGACCCATTCCCTGACATTTTTAACCATGCTGGGAGAGAATGCGAGCCATTCTTCATTAAAATCGGTGGTTGAAACGTCATTTCTGTTCATCACCACGTGCCAGAAGCGTTTTTTTGATTTTCTCTTCAAACTCCACCAAAATGCAAAATTGACCCCGGAATCTTGTAGAGAATTTCACCAGCTTTCCATTGATATAAAGAACGCGAAAACCGAGCTCTGGATCGAAAGATATGGCCATTTGAAGTTTTAGGGCAAAACAGGGCCAAATCGGGTTGGCGGGCAAAAATTCGAATTTTTGCACCTTTTTGGTCATTTGGAAAATTTTCCAAAATTCCTTGCACTCCGCCACTCTAGGTGCCACGTGGCAGCATCTCATTGGCCGCGGGCCTTTCAGGGGAAATTTTTTCCAAAAAACTCCGCCGAGCCATAACTTCAAAAATACATGGAGTTAGGAGGAAAACTTTACCTTTCTCGGAAAGCCGAGAAATAACTCTATCCAATGGTGTCATTTCCTAGAAGGTTTTGAGTGCCTGAAAACAAAATTTTGTGACTGAGGCACAAGAGAGGGAAGAATGGGAGGAGTTAGCCACAAAATGAGCAGGGGGCACATTTTGGATAACAATTTTGGCGACTCAGAGGGGTCATCTGCCTGTTGGATGAAGTTACCAGTTACTGAAGCATCCATTGGGCATGGAGTCATGAGTTGTAGCTTGCAAACTGATCTGAACTTTGAAAACCTCCTCTCTGAGCCACTTGGAAACCCATTGAAATGGACTGTGCAAGAGCAAAACCAGCACCACAAAAACTATGTACAAAACTAAAGGTCATACATGCTCCAAAATGGAACATGCAGAGTGTGCACAAGCACTTCTTTTACTGAAAGCAAAACTACCTATCCTACTCTAACTGGAAGCAAAAGTGGGCTAAACAAACCCTGCAACTGGTTGGGAGAAATAGCTTCCCTTTCTCAAAAGTTGCAACCATGCAACTGATTTGGCACTGAACATGGCTGATTGGATGAGTGGAAAATCAACAAGAAGCTGGTCTTCTACCCAAATCATCAAGGTGTCAACTGAAAACAAATCCAATACCTCTTTTAGTTGCTCTGCATTTGGATTGAAGAGGTATGACAGTTGATCCTTGGTACTTTGTAGCTCACCCTCATGCTTAGAAGCAAGCATGACTGGTTGTGACTTCTCCTTTGACTCCAATGAAGTCAAATACCTTATTGGGCAAGGTATGATCCGTTTGATATGCCCATAGCTCTGATTTTCAACTCCAAAAATGGAGTCTTCTTGTAGACCTTCTTGGGTGGGTGATGTGGAAGCAATGGTAGGACTTTTCTGCCCTTTCTCTTCCTTCATGGCAACATGGAACTCTTCTATAGTGTGCAACTCCTCGTTATTGATTGCAACATCCAATGAAGTTGCTTTTGCATTGTTGTTACCTGCTGCAATACATTGTTGGCTTTGGAGCTCCTCCATCAGTAGCTTTTGGAAGATCAAATTCTTCCAGCTTTGATTCAAGAGGCATGTTGCAAACTGTAGGCTGTTGTCCTTGAACTCTTTTGTCCATGGCAGCAAGTTCTTGTTGTTGGAGAACGAATGGTGAAGAAGGAAACATGGTAATTTCAGCTAGCTCTTCATCTAAACATTCTTCTAAGTCTGATGGCAAATCAAACTCTTGAATGTCTTGCTGCAGCAAAGTCTCTCCCTCTTGTATGGTGGCCTCCAAATCTGCATTTTCTTCACCCTGTATAACTTCATTTTCAAACATGAAACTTGTCAATCCAAACTCATCCCAAAAATCAGATTGTTGGAGAGATGAAGTGGGAGAGAAGCATGAAATTTCTTGTGCCTTTTGCTCACAATTTGGACCTGTTTTGTTCACCTCCATAATGGCTTCATCAATCAAATCAGCCCCTTCAAATGAAAGCAAAAATGTATCAATAATGCTTCCTTCTTCTACTGTTGTAAAAACTGACTTGACCTCATCCATTTGCTCCTCAAAGATGGGGTTTTGAGATGGTTTTCCTTCCTTCTCGATGGCTGATTTTGCAGTGCAAACTGGATCAACATTTTCTTTGGGCAAAGTGCCAACATGGACACCCAACTCATCACCAACAAACTGCTGTTTTTCTCGCTTCACTGCTGTTATAAAATCAGCCTTGTTTTCCACTTGTTCTCCAACTTCAACATCCTCTATTGGTTTCACCATCAAGGGGATTTTTGTAATCCCGAATTTAAGAGCCCAACTCTTCAGACTTTGAATTTCTTCATCCTTGTTTGGCTCTTCTTTCTGCTGCTGTTTTCCTTGATTGGCATTCTGATTTTTATCCTCCCAACATGGATTTGGGAATGCAAGAGGAGAAGTGGATTGTAACTCAATTGATTTTGCAATTTTTTGTGGTGGTGGAGGTAGGAACTCTTGTTTCTTTGGAGGGAATGGCTGTTTGGAAGGGAAAATGACAAAAGAATTGAGATGGGGTGGAAGACTAGGGAATGGAGAAATGGATTCAACACTTGGGACAGCAGATGGAGAGTTTAAAACTTGACACTGCTGAGATAAAACAGATTGGGAAAGAGGGAGAGAAGAGGCATGAGATGGTGTGCTTACCTGTTGACAAGGTTGTTGAATACTCCTCTCATACACCTTTATTCCTTCAGTCCACTTTGCAAGCAATGGTAGTGTTGTAATCATGAAGTCTAGCTTCTCTTGAGGGCTGTAATGCCTTGGAAAAGGTCCCACCCATGGACAAGGTGCTCTACAACCGATTCTAAATGCTTTCATTTGTGCTTGAGCCCTGGATAACACCATGTTTACCTCCATCTTTTGGATTTGTTCCAGCAGATCTGCATTTTCTTCTTGACTGCCCTCACAACCAGCATACCCTTGTGCTTGACATGCTTCATATCCAAACTGACTTTGGCACTGCTGCTCATATGGGTAGACATGCTGATTTTGAATTTGATCAAAATGCTGATTTGGAGGATTTGTAAAACATGTTGGAGGTGTGATATACTGCTGTTGTAAATGTGAATTCCATGATGGAAATGAAGTCATGATTGCACAACTTCATGGAATGGAAAAGAATGAAAATGATGGAAAGAAGAATGGATGGAAATGAATGGAAAACAGGTCTGCAACTTAGAGAATGAGTTGTTTACCAGATGGAGTCGCCAGATGTGCTTTTGAAAGTGCCTCCAAAAGGCTGAATCTTTAACAGGAACACACCAACCTGTCAAAGATAAAATGGAAGACCTCTAAGGTCCCACTGGGCGTGCCAACTGTTGTTGCAAATCAGCAGCACCCCCTGGATGTTGATCAGATTTCTAGTTTGATCATACTAGCATCCAGTGTGATTGCACAACATTGAATCCTCTTCCCAAGTGTGGGACTTGCAAAAATGGAAGAGAAATCTCCAGATTAGAGGCTGGTTCCTCAACTCCTCTGATCAGCTATTTTACTTGCACAATTGCAGAGGTTTAAACTCCTAAATCTACTCTAAATTCCAAAGGGACAAGGATAGAAAATGCAAAAAGAAAGAACTAAAACTAATGCTAATAGGTGATGCACCAAAGGAGTGGTGAGCATTTTTTACTTCTGCAAATTGACACAGTTCATAAAATGCAACAAAAACAACATGCACAAACTGATAGCTGTAATGAAGTGTTAGAAATTAGGCAAACAACACCAGCAGAGGATAAAAACTAATCACAGGGCCTGTATTGTTATTTTAACATCAAAATCACTTGCATTCAAACACCTGAAAGGCAAAAATACAGTTACAGTTTCTAGAAAAGGTCTGTTATTCCACTAAATCACTTCCAAGGTGAAAAAGGGAGCTTGCCATACACAAAAAATGTTCAACCTTTGAAAAATGAGCCAAATCTGGCTTTTACAGTGCAAGGGACGAGCCTAGGAGAGAGAAACGGGAAAACGTGCAAGGGGTTCAACCATTGACCAAAATGCCATCAAAACAGCATGGGTGACCTGACAGACCCATTCCCTGACATTTTTAACCATGTTGGGAGAGAATGCGAGCCATTCTTCATTAAAATCGGTGGTTGAAACGTCATTTCTGTTCATGACCACGTGCCAAAAGCGTTTTTTGAATTTTTTCTCTCCAAACTCCACCAAAATGCAAAATTGACCCCGGAATCTTGTAGAGAATTTCACCAGCTTTCCATTGATATAAAGAATGCGAAAAACCAAGCTGGATCGAAAGATATGGCCATTTGAAGTTTTAGGGCAAAACAGGCCAAATCGGGTTGGCGGGCAAAAATTGAATTTTTGCACCTTTTTGGTCATTTGGAAAATTTTCCAAAATTTCCCGCACTCGCCATCAGAGGTGCCATGTGGCGGCATCTCATTGGCCGCGGGCCTTTCAGGGAAATTTTTCCAAAAACTCCGCCAAGCCATAACTTCAAAAATACATGGAGTTAGGAGGAAAACTTTACCTTTCTGGAAAGCTGAGAAATAGCTCTATCCAATGGTGTCATTTCCAGAAGGTTTTGAGTGCTTGAAAGCAAAATTTTGTGACTAAGGCACAAGAGAGGGAAGAATGGGAGGAGTTAGCCACAAAATGAGCAGGGGGCACATTTTGGATAACAATACCCCAATTGGTAATGTAAGGCCCTCGTCTCCCACGACCGGGACTATTATGGAAAGAGAGCGTGGGGGGCGTTCACATGTTGCCCGAGACATATCTAAAACTTGTTTGGATCACCCTGAGGGAACCCAGAGTGGGTGGGTGTGAAGAATGAGTTTGTTACAATGGTCACCCTCGAGTTCCCGGGCTATCATTGGGCTCCATGGGAAGAGGCTAAAATCTACTCCCCCACACTGTTTCGATGTGGTCCCTCTTCAATTACCTCTCGAGGTCCTAAGAATGGTAATGCGGTATGGTATTGATTACCTCATGGTCGTTGTGTGGGGTGTTGGGCACTTGTCTAGATGCGCATTTGGTTCCAAGCTCAAGGTTTTCTTAGGATCCCTGTGGTCGTTCGTCTTTAAGTGGTTCAGTGTTAGGGATGGGTGGTGTGGCGGGTCTGTCCGTTTTGATGTCTTAGTCTCCTTGAGCTCGGCGTCCTGTATCATCTCTCGGCTTAAGAGATGGTACCCATCTTGGGTTGTCCGGTTGCATAGTTCTTTCTTCGAGCGGGTGAAGAATAGGTACCCTGCATGTCTCTCCTCCAAGATTCCCTTATCTAGGGACATGTTGCGAAGGGATCATGCTTTGCCACTTGGAACATGAATGGGTTCATGTCTAAGAAGCATGAAATCTTTCAATGCATTGAGTCGGAGGGGTGGGGAATCCTGGGGGTTCAGGAGTCTAGGGTTTGGGGGATAGGTGGCCAATCTCGATTCTCGGTATGGTTGTCTTTCAAGTCAGGTAGTAGCTAGAGAGATGGACAACGGGAGTGGCTCAATGTCACAGCGGTTTCATTCCTTTCAAATGGGGGGTGGATCCGTATCAAGTGTGGGTTCAAGTTTTGTATGAGAAATTGGGAAATGTGGCCTGGGTCTTTGGTAGTGTCTATGTCCCTTAGCGTGGACATGGAGGTTGCAGGAGGCAAGTGTTTGGGAAGATCAAAGAGGTAGTGTGCAACTTTCAGAGGTCCTATAGTCGGTCCCCCATGGTCATTTTGGGGGATTGTAACACCCCCCTGATAAATTGAACAAATGGACCCGCAAACTTGATCTGGAAGTTCTTCCAGTTGAGTGACCGTCAAACCTTCCACTCACGCCTAGGTCATGGAATCAGTGCACCGAGATCATATCATTGTGAACCAGGGGGCCTGTGAACTTGTGACCCATGGTAAGGTGCGTCAAATGGACGACTTAGATCACTGGGCCTTGCAGGAAAAGTTTAGGGACCTTAAGTGAAATATCCCTTGTGGGATAATCTTGAAATTTGACAAAATTTAATAAAAATTTGCAGCAAATGATATTATGAAATTTTTGGAAATGAACCAACTAGGGCAACGAACTGAAATTTATAGATATCTTGCAAAATACTTACCCAAATCACACGAAATTTTATAGAGAGCTTGCTAAGGTGAAAACAAAGACTAGAAAAATATTTTTGATTTTTCTGAGTAATATATAACTGCCAGTAATTTTCAGAAAGCCCTAAACTGCTGAAAACTTCAAAAATTCATAACTATGTGAATACAACTGATAAAAATCTGATTTTCTGGAAATAACATCTACTAAATATATAGAAATGATCCCAACCTCCAGATCTGAAAATGGACACCTGGAAACCCTAAAACCCTAGAAAATAATTGTTCCAATCAATCAAACTCTTGATGAAGAATGGTTGTCCTCTTTATTTGAATCAACTTCGATTACTCTCCAGATTTGACCAAAAAATATGAATAAAGCTCCACAATAGCAAACTAGGGAGGATCTTTCACCTCCGAAGAATGCTCTGCTAGTTAGGAGTGGATCTCTCACCACCGAAGGTAGGGTTCTGCGAGATCTTACTTCACAAGCAAAAAGTGTGCAACCAACAATGGCTCCAATATCCGAAAATGTGTGTATGAATGAATGCCCACTCTCCCCAAGTGCTTCCCTTTTATAACTCTTCATTGCAACAAAGGGCCCAAAGGAACCCTAATCGACCTCCTTGGGGGAAAAACCACATAATAATAAACTAACTTAAGTTACTTTATCATCACTATGCCAAAAGTACACTTAAGTTACCCCCAACGAAGAAATAGAAAATAAAGTACCATATATTCACCCATCACTTAAGTCATCGACAAAATATAACATAAAGTGCCTTAGGGAGCATCACGCAACCTTATTTCACTTAAGTCACCTCAAAGTACATGTCCAACGTCAATACATAATATATAAATGAAACGAAGGTGCAAACAATACCCAATAACCATCAACGTCACTAGCCCTCGGGCACTACCAAGGTTAAGATGGATGAAAGGCCTCCTAGGTCACCCGCTTCGGAAATGGGGACATTACATTAAGTTTGTAGGGGGTCAAGTTGGCAAAGTGGTGGTTGCGAGAAAATAGTGCTTGAGGATAAAATTGCTGCTAAGAAGGACGCAATAAGATTGTCCAATAGGTGGGCAACTTTGAAGGATTTGGATCCAAAGGCAAATGCAGTGAAATTGGTGGAAGGCAGAGTCAATGGCTTCAAAAGGATCTCTTGACAAGTTGTAGAGGATGTTGGTGCGGTGGGGACTGCAGGGGCCCCCAAGCCGTGGTGTACCTTTCGGATAAAGCCCAAATCATTAAACTTATTAAGAGACATAGAAAGTGTTAAAAGAAGATGTTGGAGGTGAGAGTTGGGTCTCAAACTCATTTGGAAGTAGTGTAGGCTTAGAAGGTCTTTGGGAAGGAGGTTAAAAAGGCATGAAATCGAGAGAACTGGGCGGCGTTTCAAAAAAAAACCTTGAGAAAGGGAAAAAGCTTATGGTAGAGAACAGACAAAAGGAACTTTGGAATTGGCTGAAAGCTTTCATGGGTAGAGGGGACAAGGGGAAGTGTAATGCCCAACCAATGAGGAATAGTGATGGTGATCTCATCACGAACCCCTCGGAGGTCTTAGAGAGTTGGAAAGCTCACTACATGAAACTTCTCTGCGACCCCTCGGCTAAAGATAGACAACATTGGGATGGTGTTCCTTTAGTGGAACACCCCTCTCTGAAGTCCATCAATGGCCCCATTGAGTGGAAAGAATTCCGGCAGTTGTGAAAAGTCTGGAATACCATAAGGTCAGCAGTGAGGATGGTTTGCCCCCAGAATGGTTTAAAGTGGTGCTTGGGCAAAAGAAGCATGGTCGGCATGGGAGGTGGAGGAAGTACAAGGCGGGGCAACGTCCTCTGGGCAAATGGCTTGCTTAAAGGTTATGAATTGCATTTGGGAGCATGGGGTGATTCCCAAAGATTTTAATGCAGCGGTCCTGGTTTCCATTCCTAAGAAGGGTGACCTAACGCTTCATGACAATTATAGGGGTATTTCCCTTATAAATGTGATGCTTAAAATCCTCACAATTGTAATCATTAAGAGAATCGAGAAGGAACTTGAGGAGAGGAAGTTCTTCTCAAAAAGCCAAGCCGGTTTCAAAAAGGATGAGGAGTGTGTTGGTCAGGTTGCGGCGCTCCATAAGATTGCTTTAAGACATATGTAAAAAACTTAAGAAGCCTATGTATGTGGCGTTCATTGATTTTAAAAAGGC
The DNA here is from genome assembly GCA_018340775.1 of Taxus wallichiana var. yunnanensis. Classification (NCBI taxonomy): domain Eukaryota; kingdom Viridiplantae; phylum Streptophyta; class Pinopsida; order Cupressales; family Taxaceae; genus Taxus; species Taxus wallichiana. The sequence goes on along the minus strand of CM031242.1, from coordinate 155,016,878 downwards.
GTATGATATGGTCCCGCATGAAGCATTGTTTAGGAAGCTTCAGATGGTGGGAGTGGGGGAAGGCCCTCCACTTCATCTAGGAGTTGTACAATGGTTCCTCTATTTGTGTCAGGTATGAAGGCCTGTTATCTTCTCCTATCCTAGTTAAGAGAGGTGTAAGACAGGGTTGCCCGACCTCACCCACTCTCTTTAACATTTTCATAAATGACATTATGAAGGATCTTGAAGGCTTGGGTGTGGCCGTCCCCGGCTTTGTTGAAGTGATTATTGGGCTTTTGTTTGCAGATGACCTGGTGGCGATGTCAGAGTCAGTAGAGGATATCAAAGAAATGTTGCAAAGAATCCAAAGTTGGAGGGATAAGTGGGGCATTGATAAGGGCAAGTTAATGAAAATCTTTGGGGATCAAGAGGAGCATCAACAACACGTGTTTCGAATTGGGGATTAACAGGTTGGTGTTTGTAATAGCTATAAATATCTGGGAATAGAAATTGACCCTCATTAAGGAAAGAGTTGCGTCACGAAGTAGAACCCTCCATGGGGTTCGTCACTTCTTAGCCTCTCGAAGAGTCCCCACTTGGTCTAAGATCCTCACCTTCAAGGCTTTGGTTTTCCCCGTTCTCACTTTTGGTGCAGAAGTGATAGGATGTTTGATGTGGCTAAGTAGAATGCCTTGCAGAAAGTGGTGGTGGAAGGGATGAAGTGGATGTTTGGGAAATCTTCTACCTCCAACTTGGTTGGGCAACCAATTATGCATCGAGAGCTCAACATTTTTGGTCCCCGTCTTTAATGCAGGAGAGGGCCCGAGCCCTGGAAAAGTATGGTGGTCTTAAGACGGTTATTGCGGATCTTGTGAACCACAATCTGCCCTGTAGAGTGGGGGAAATTTGGACCTGGATTCATAGAACTACAAAATGGCTAAAGAAGAATGTGCCAAGGGCTAGCAATAGTCAGTTGGTACGTGAAGAAGCTTGGGTTGCTTGGGAGAACAAATTCAGCTTCGGGGTTCCCTAAGATTCTACAAGGACTTGTAAGTTTGGTGAGACTCAAAGCTTCATCAAGCGGGTGCAGAGGTTCGAGAATGTGTGGCTGAAGTTGTCTCACATTGGCTCATGAATGCTAGGGTAAGAGGGTTTTTCCTTAGTGGTCGTGCTGCTAGATTTGCTCTGTTGGACCTGGCCCTAGGTTGTGTGTGCCCGTTGTGTGGGGATGTCGGAGGGGACTCTCTCCTACACCTCTTTGTTAAGTGCCAGCATATCAGGTTGCGAGAGACAAGATTGCAGGCCGGTTTTCAAAACGTATTGCAAGAGCTTTGTTGCCTTGCCCCTGCGGATGCCGGTGAGAAGGATTTGCTCTCGATACTCCTTGGTGGGGAGTGTGGCGGACATCGTCTATCGTATTGGTTAGGCGATTGCTTGCATCGAGGGGAACTGCAAGCTTTGCGCTTGTGGCGAACTTCTTGGCTGTGGCATTACCTCTCTATCAGAAGGCCCTGCAGGGTTGGACGATGGGGGAAGTGTCGCAGTCTTGCCCCTTCGGGGGATCGGGGATACCTAACCACTATTGAGCCGATGCACGGTGTGTAGGGCAAAGCCTTCTTGTTAGGCGCGCTGCTGGAAGAGTTTCTCTTCCACTCAAGCCCCCGTTCTCAGGAATAGGGAGCTTGCCGTGAGGCCTCCTTATGGCTGAGTGGAGAACAACGGTTTTCACCAGGAGCATTCCCTGGAGACTCTAACCCTTTTGGGTGGGGTCGGTATCGCTAGATGTAAACAACAAATGGTCTGTGTTGCTTGGTATCTTTCGGGCGCAAAGCGTCACAGATTGGGTTTTAGTGTTGGTTGCACTATCAAACTTGAAATTGAAGTTGAGGGGTGATTCCCAAAGATTGCGCTTGCCCTTGACCGGCTTGAACAAGGAACTCTTCCAGTTCAGGAAAACTAGGAAAAAATATTGGCAGATAACAAAGAGAGATCTAGGGTAATCTCTAGTTGGAGGCGGATAGATGTTCAACTTGTATGCATATTGGGCTGTATCGTTTCAAATTTTTCCTTAGGCAATCATCTGAGATGCATTGGATCTGCATGGCACCAAATCCTATTTGTACCCCATGAAAAAAAAAAAAACTAAAAGAAAAAGAAAAACTTAAAAAAACAAGGAAAATAAAAAGACATGTGCCCATTGTAAATAGGGGCATAACACCTCCCTTTCCATGATTACTTGAGTTTATATTTTGATGGTTTTGGTTGCTTTGTGATGTAGGATGTTTTTGGAGCAATGAGGAATGTTTCTAGATATGATTCTTGGCTGTTGAAATTCTCAGTGTTTGAGAAGAATAGAAAAGGGGAGTTCTTTATACTATCATAAGATAGATATATTGTGATTCTCATCAGGAGTGAATTATTCTGTGCACAACATACTAAACACATGAAGATGCCATACTAGCACTGTCTCCATGTAGCACATGTTTTAAAGAGAGGGAGTAGTGGACCAAGCACATGAAGTGATTTTGGTTTATATTTCGTAGAGTCTGGGATCTTCTACGCTTTTTTTTAACAGATGTTTAATAGTATTTTTGTGCTCGCTGGGGCATAAATTAGACACACCTGAAATGGTATATGATGATTATTTATAGGGAAGCTTTTGATAGTGTACCGCCAGGAACCCTTAATTTAAATAATATTCATTTAATTCAGTTGTTGAAGTCGTGTTTCTAAGGATTTATCCATGTCATTTTTGGTGAAGAGAATCCAAGACCAAATTATTCAGGAAGACAAATTATAATCCTGCTTCTCTGAAAGGAAACAACTGGAGAATATTTGGTCCAGGCTCCATCCTTGAGGAGGGTCTTGGGATGACAGGCATTCTGAAAGAGTCTAAATCTAATCACAGCGACCCAGGCATGGCAAATAATAAATGAGCACACACATGAAAGAGATAAAGGTAGACATCAATTACTATCAATGAAGCTCAATAAAAACGACCTTACAATGTTGTCTACATGGGGACAAATAACTTTAAATATTAACTTAATAACCTCATGAAGAAGTAATTCTCAGTTATCTTAACTTGGACAAACCCTAATGCAACCTAAACAAGGTTGGAAGGAGTATATTTTAGTTGCTTCATAACTGCAAATAAACATTATTCTTCACATCATGACTGGTTGATATTTGGGTAGGAATAGTGTCATATATCATATTGCAATTTCATCTCTGAAGACAAAGGAAGAAGTGACTGAGGAAGAAAGAGAAAGGAAGCGAGAATTTTAAATCAGGGGAAGTTGGCATGATGTTTAACATCCCCCTTCATGGCACCTTACTTTAGCCTATCAACTCGAATCATATGACACACTGAATTCTGTGACTGATGAAGTAATGGAACTCCTCAATCTGTCCTCGAATACCCTCGTAAAATATATTCTTTGATGATCATCAATATCTGTTCATTGAGTTCTCGATATGCAGATTTCTTTTGCCAAAATACTTACATTTATATTTCTGACCCTATCATAAAGAAGCGATTTCTTACATAAAGTTGTCATCGAACTCTTTTAACTTAACTTTTCTGCAGATACTTTGTTCCACTTATGATATGAACCTTTCTTATAAGTATTATGATATTTAAAATTGCGTGTTTCAGTCAGTGGGACCCAGTTATTTTTTCAAGTGTATCTTTTGTTGCATTTGGACCAATTTTGTGGGTCCATTTGGGACCAGTTTTGTAGGTCCAGTAGGATCAGCAGTATGGTTCTGCTAGAAACTCTCTCAAAATTTGTTTTTCTTGCCTTTTGGGCGCTTTTTGAAGAAAACTAATTATGCCATATGCCTAAAAAAAAGGAGCTAGAGCTAGTGTGGGAAATCAGTTATAAATTGGGATTAGGTGTTATAGAGGACACATTTGGGAAATATGCTCTTAAACACAGGTCTGATGACTGTGTTTGGCCAAGACTGTCCATACTGCCTGGATTCAGCCCGAGTCGAGAACCATATTGTCTCAGGAAGGTCATTTTTCTGTTGTACAATTTTATGTATTTTCAGTAATATTGAAGTTCTGTTCTTTTCCTAGTGACAGTTTCAATAAAAGAATCAGTTTTCCAGCAGTTTCAGAGTTTATCTTTGCAAGTGTCATAATTTCAGGTTTGTGGCATCATTTTGTAGACTTTAGACTCCACAACCGATTGAAAAGTATTTGAATATAGTTTCCTGTTTAAATTTGAATTTTTAGACGTAAGGCTTTCGGGCAGAAAATTTTCAGAATTGTCAGAACTTCAGTTTTACTTTTTCTCTAATTTCAGACCTGCAGTTTGCAGCAGTGCAGCCAGCTACAGTTGTACTTATAACAACTTACCCATCATATTATTCACAGCAGATACCATACTTGCATCACGTCTTTTAATTCTTCATTTACATGTAGCAAATCATCAGCAAATATACTCTCGCCATACGGACTCTTTCCAATTCATTTTTACTCAAGAGCATATCTGGATACACATTTCGCCTAGAAATTTGGGAAACACATTAGAATAGTCTCAAGTCTTGCAACCAATAAAACACTATTGAATACACCATCCTCAACACTCACATCACCAATGCCTCTATTTGTTAAGTGACTATTATCATCCATTTTTTTAATCCTTGGTTTTGCTCTTTATAAGGGAAATAAAGGTATTCTTATCATGCAATGCATGGTGTGTAGTTCTATGATCACTACCCCAACATACTTATGAATATTAGAGCTGGTCAATTATTAGGTTTAGACATAATTTTGACATCCTGTTCTTCCATATTAATATTTGTTTTGAAGCAATCTCTTGCATGATGTCTTGGCATCATGTGGTACCAACAATTGTCTATGGGATTTGTTTTTGGCTTTCCATTCTCTTTGGAAACTAGGTTACTTCTATTGTTGCGCTTGCTTGCCTTTTTTTGTCTGCAAGGCAAATGCACCGTCCTCAAGACAGTTCAAATCTCCAAATGCCATTGCCATTCTTCTTGCAACACAATAGATCACATCTTCCCCAAAGAATATTTAGACTATTGATGTCTACAATTAGTCATGAAGGTCTTATAGGCCCGGGATTGTGTTATGGATTTGGGCAACAATTTGCTTATCATTCATCTCATGACAAATGCCGGCAAGGTGTAGCCAGACTATCTTAATCTGTGTAAGATGCTCATCAAATTCATCCCGAAGACTCAAGTTATTCATTTTATCAGTCAACTGTCACATTCTAGCATCTATCTTAGAAAATAGCTTTTTCAAATTATCTCCTTGTTTAGCACTCTCAGCACTTTGAACGTGCCACATTGATTCATTGCTTACTGTTTATGGGAGGATTGCAAAGGACACCATTCTTGTGTTCTAGGCCTTTCTCTTTGCCTTCTTATGATGGTTATGTTCTTGTTGAACCACATAATACTTCCTTTTGAGTTACAGAACAGCTGTAATTTTGATCTTCCATATGAAATAAATGTCCAGGTAAAATTTCTCATCGATAGTGTATTTGTGAGGTATGATGAAATAAAATGAAAAATACCACTCAAATGGAAGAATTTCCAGAATCTAACCAACCGAACAAATCTGGCTTGAGAAATCGAACAATGACAAAAACTTGTTCCACTAAAAAGGTCTCTTGGATTGAAAATTTTGAGAAAGAACAATGCATCCTAATTGGGAAAATAGCCAATAAGCACTTCAGCATCTGGTTTACAATATAATTATATAACTTAAAATTAGCCCCTTTTCCATTTTCCACACAAACAAGCCTTCACAAGACTTGAAATCAAGACCTCTTCCAAGCAAGCTGAAAGCCTTCACCAATGCACTAACCACCAACCAACTCACCTTAGAAACAAACTCTAATACAATTCTTGTTAACATCAATCCTTGGTAATTCTTGTTAACAAACTCTAAATACATTCTTTAAATGCTGTTCCCAAGTTATATACTGTTGAAACAACTCTCAAATGCTAAAACTTGATGCTTTCAAGTTTCTACAGCATTTTGAGGTGCCATGTACATCATACATTTCATTATGCAACTTTACACATGTTTTCAGACACGCGTCATCCATTGCATATCATGTTTCATACTCCAACCATGCTAATACCAAAACATGCAATTCTTGTCAAATCCACTAACAATAGTGAACAAAGATTAGGTTGTTCTTCAACTTCATGAGAGAATGAATTTAATTCCTAGTTGCCATTAGGAACAAGTGCTATGCTTGTGCTCATACATTCAGCTCATTCTTATGACCTCCTAGGTGTTTGAGACAGAGAATCAGTTGTAGGAAATGGAAGTAAGCAATAAATCAGTCAAGCACACATGGCACTGAGAGGAAGACACAAGAAATTACCCTAGAGAAATCCAATGCGGGAAAACTCTAGAAGAGTGAAACCTGGCTTCCTCTTCTACGCTATCTTCTTTGCATTTTTTTACAAAATCACTGTCTTCTTGAGGCCTTCAAGGACATCAACATTATCCAGCAGTATCCTAACACTTGCAAACAATCTCTGCACTCTAGTTGGATCACTTGCTTCCTCAACAAACCTGACTACTGTCCTCAAACATCTCAGTTGTGCAGTCTTCTTCTATTTCACAATAGCGATTCATGATTTCTTGACCCTCCATGTGCTCATTTATACAGTTACAACATGCCTTAGGATTAAACAAGAAGCCCAAAAATCAAGAATTTGAAGACTTAACAGTTTTCCTATTGTTTACTCTTCCTGTGCGTTCTGCTCATGCGAAACTGCTGCTTTGAGGATCGGTGGTTGTGAAACTGCTACTTTGAGAATCGGTGGTTGCGAAACTGCCATTCAGGAACCGGCAGTTGCGAAACCGCCATTTAACTATAGAAAGGAACCCCTAGGCGCATTCTAGGTAGTGCAGCAATCTTAAAGCCAAGATAGTCTACTAAGACTTGTCTCCAATTATTTACTTTAAAAAGGTAACTACAATATTTCATGTCATTAACATACCAACACGGGGCTTGTATATACGAGATAAGATATTTTTGAGCCTTCTCGCTTCTCCCAGCTTTGCAGTCCCGAACAGGATCGTGTCATTGACAAATTGGCTATGCATAAGATGCACCTACCCTGGTGAAATACATAGACCATTTAGCTGACTGGGTTTTGGTAGGCAATATAGCTTTTTCCAGAGCTTCAATGAATATCAAAAAGAGGTAGGAGGAGATGGAATATTCATACCTGTGAGGGCACTAATCGATCAAAATGGAAAAGTGAGGTCTTGTGAAGCAAGTCTGTATCCAAGAACACTATGCCATTGCAGATCCAAAGTTTAACAAAATGTTCCCAAAGAAGGTCTAGTCCATGCATAGATTATATCCAATTTAATTATCATCCCCTTCCTCGATTTAAAAGAATGCAACAGCTCATGAATAACCTTATTCCATCGAGGATTTGTCTGCCTTGAATAAACCTCCTTGTTCTTGAGAAATGATGAGAGGCAGCACTTTTTTCAGCTTTTTGCAATTGCTTTTGTTGTGATCTTTTAAATTGTATTCCACAAAGCTATTGGTTTGCACTCATTCAAATCCTTGGGGAATGTCTTCGTGGGAATGAGAGTGATGAAATATAGTTAATATCTTTCACAATTTTTTGGAATGTCCTAGATTCATTAACCACCCCTGTGACATTTGTTCTCGACAAATACTAGAAAGCTTGAAAACATCTAGAGGGAAATTGTCCGACCTTTGTCCTTCTGCATCTGAAATACTACTTTCTAAATTTCTTCTGCAGTAAAAGGCTTCATAAGAACAAAGTTTTGGTTATCTGAGATGATTTTTGGGATGTGTCTAAAAGTGAAACCTCTGCGTCATTATGAGCATCGCTGTCCTTCGTGAGCATATTCTAAAAGTAGGAAACTCCTGCTGGGTTTTTTGATTAGTTATTATATATTGTTAGTTTACTTATATAGGTTTAGTTGATTAAATCTATTATAAGCTAATTAGACAGGTTATTAGGAGCAAATGTATCATAGAGAGATTGTTACAGAGGTTAAAATGGAGATAGGCTTTGTCGGAGAGATAAGTGGATGGGCTAGATGAAGTGTCCTAAATTTTAGGACATTATTATATATTTAAAGATCTGTCAAGCTATGAATATAAGGTGAGTTGCATGTTAGATTTTGGTTTGTGCAGTTGTGTTGAGTGCTGCATATGTAAAATATCTGTCCAAAAGTTTCATTTGGTATCAGAGCAGGTTCGGTGAGAGGAATAAATCTAGAGCCAGAGCTAAGGGTACCAGATGGATGAAAGATTGGTTTTCAGGTAATTGTCAAGGGGTAGTAACAATTACTTTGTTGATCTGATTCTGGTTTTTTTGTCTGGCTTACTGAAATTGCTTGTAATCATTGTTGTCTTTTTGTGAGTTTAGTTTTCTACTTGTAAGACTAAAAGAAGACATCTGCTTGTTGAAAATGGAGGAAGTGCCATGACAAAGGCGTCTTGACGAACCTGTGAAAGAAACAGCAAAAACATCTTATTTACTGCATGTTTGGCCACCAAACTACTGTCAATAAATATGACGTGATTTAGCAGTAGAGGCTTTTGTGTGAAATAAGGTGCATGTGCTAGATTTGTAAATGTGCTATGAGTGCAATCCTTACAAACAATTGTGTTTTGCATTAAACAACAAATAATAAAAAATGTGCTATGGAGACGTGGTTATTTCTTGCTGTTATTTTTGCTTAGTGGTGAACGCAATTGATTTGTAGTTGGCAGCAGTAGCAAGGCGCCGCAAATGCGAAGCTGGTGAAACGTGACAGCAACAAGAAGCTGAAGGATGTTTGTAGAAGCATCTGGAAAAGTAGAGAAGGCATTTAAATTTATTTTTGTATGCTGTCCAAGGTTGATCTGTACAACTGTTAAATAGTGGCACCATACAGCGTGAGGCTCTTCAGAATTAATGCTCTGCGATAAAAATGCAAACAAATTGGAAGGAGGCGCAAGTTAGAGCTTTTAGAGCAGAAGAATAAAAAAATGTTTGTGCAGATATTGACATGATAGAAAAATATTATTAGCCCCTGTGCAAAAGAAAGCAAAATAAAGGGGAAAAAACAAAAACGTGAAGTAGCATACACAAAAGAATCACGAGAGGAGAAGTAGGAAGAAGTGCTTGTTATTTAGTTTTATCATAAAGTTATTTGCTCATAAAAATTTAGAGTTAAAAGGTTCTTTATTTTTAGTTTTAAACTTTTTTCTTTTGAAAACTTCAAAAACTATAAACTTCATAATCTTTCCAAACAATTGCCTTCAAGGTACCTGGGAAGGGAATTAATTCAACAACTTCTGCATGGGGGATGGGGGTAATTCTTGATTGTCCACATCCGTGAGACGCAGAGATAGTTGTGGTGAAATTTTGGAAAGGTTTATAGCATACCAAAACATGAATAATTTTTTTTAAAACTTAAAAGCTTATCAATGACACTTACTGTATCACTTGGGCCCACATAACTACACAATGCCTGAACCAAAACACAACATGTGTCACTTCGCATGTATCTCCAAAACAAGAGATGATGATGTCAACAAAACATTAGAAAGGAAAAGATATAATACCGCCAAGCCATAAAATAGCTTGTCAAGGGGAAATGGTGCCAATACTTCCACTTATCCCTCCACTAAGGAAGGGAGACTAGCCTTTGGTTCCTCCAAAGAAGTCATGCAACCGCGCATGAAAACACACTTATCCCTCCACACTTATCCCTCCACTAAGACTAGTCTCACAAACCTTTGTTTCCTCCCAATATAAATAAGAAACCCCATACACCATAATAACACTTATCCCTCCACCTTTGGCAATGCAAGTCCCCAACAAACACACATACATAGCATACTCATGCATACACGAAAAAAAACTCAACAATCAAATGCATATGCATTCCAATGAGAAACCAATTAAGTCCACAATAGATTAGTAATTAAGAGAGTGAGAAAATAACATTTCATCATATATGTATCAAAATATCAAGCCGTCGCCCTGGCTTGAAAGAGGGAACTAAGAACATTCCAAACCACTTATCGCTCCACTAAGGTATGGGGCGTAAGTTCTTGGTTCCTCCAATAAAATAAAATGCATGCCACTTATCCCTCCACCTGGTTTATTCAAAACCCACTTATCACTCCACTAGAACAAAGCCCACATACCTTTGGTTCCTCCTTAAGTTCACACAAGGTTTACTTTGGTTTTACCATTACTTATTCCTCCATAATGACCCTACCTTCCCCCATACACACAAAATGCTTGTTAGTCCCACAATGAGTACTAAACAAGTACACGACATATAAGAAAACCACATTACTACTCAAATGAGCAATAAAACATGTACATCCCATCAAATGATGGCAAGATAAAACAAGAACTTACAAGAACAAGGAGGGAGAGTGAGGTCTTTGACCATCACTATGCATATCTCATGGTTTGCACTATATTCAATTAAATTCTTTTGTAATAAACATGGGTTAAGGGCAATAGTATTCATTCAAACACGCAATCAAGGAATAAGATAACAATAACCAACACCCATTTGCTCAAACGAGCATGGCACCATACAAAAAGAGACCACAAGAGGGAATTAAGAAGAGAGGGCTTTGCCCACAAGGTACATGGATAAATTAATTCACATTTCCCTTTAGATAAATTTAATCATTTAACATCATTGTTTAAACCACAGTTATGAGTATGAAACAGTGCTCATTCCTTAATATTGCAAGTTTCCCATTTATTAACATGCTTGATCACCAATGGTGCATTCCATTATCATCTGTTTTAAGATTATGTTAGGCATTTTAGCCGTTTGGCATCATTCAATATGTATACAATTTTTATAAGAATCATTTTCACCATTCAACTCATTTTCTTTTATTTTTATTACATTTACTTGATCGTGTTGACAATCATTTTAGAACAACTATGGTTCATATAACACTTGTTCTTCACTTAGGAGTCAAGAATCCAAGGAGTGTGATCTCACACTGAAAGATCCCCAAATGGATCTCTCTTGTTCTCCAACAATTTTCGATCAAAAAAACACCAAAAGCTGATTTATGACTTATTTTGGCAACCACACTAATACAGATCTGAATTTATGTGAAGAAGTGCAACTAGGGTTTGAATAGAATCTAGCCTAAAATTGGACCCAAACTGATTTGAAGATTGTGCAACAATAAATAAAGCTTTGGCGACTCATGGTGTTGGATAAAGCTTTGAAAATCAGTGACCAATAAACATATTTGCTAGATTAAACCGATCTTATGATTTTAGTAAACCGATGAAACCAGATTTTATGGGCATAAATCGACTTAGAAAGATACTCAGAATGCTGCAGATTTAAAGAGGCTGAAACAGTAATATAAATCCATCCAAAATATTGAAAGTACCTTCTCTTGAGCTGTAAAAATGAATACAACAGATAGCAGCAAAGATCAGACCTTGGAATGACTTCAAAACATCACATAACAGCCAAATATGAGTCGCTCCATTAGAGAAAATCAGTACAGCACTGCTGCAACACTGGTCTTCAACTCTTTATTGCAAAAACTCCTCAACTACCGCTGGAAAATACTGAAATTCTGTGTAAGCTCTGTGGAAAATCCTATGTAGAAATTCCTCCTAATCTCTAAGAGGGTTTTCATCCTCTAGAGGCAATATACTAAGGGTTTTCGTCCTTAGAATACTTTAATACAAAAGCACCTGGCTTAAGATCAGATTCAAAAGTGATAAAATGATTATATGATAACCTGCCCAAGCTGCCCCTCTCCTTTTTATAGGAAAAATATTACAAAATCACCTTTCCATCTTCCAATGAGAAAAGAGTGCCAAAATGCCCTAAAAGCATGCCCATACCAAGTCGCACTTTTCTCCTTGGGCAAATAAACATTACATAATATTTTATTATTTTCCTAATGTCTAATTTGGCCCCCATGTCAAGTCGCACTTTTAGCCTAGAGTGAAATAAAATCACTTTGGCCATTTAAAAGACACTTTATTAAGTCATAATAATATTATTATAAGTGCTTTATAATAATTATTTTTAAATTGGCACTTTATAATAATTTTATGACTTAAGTCACCCTTAATCTCCTCCTTTGGCCGTCGGGTAGACTAAATGGGCCAAAGGTCTTCGACCAACAACTATCCACGAAAAAGAGGGACATTACAGTCCTCCCTTCCCGAGATTGCTTGCCCCCAAGCAATCATAAACTGCAATTCTGCATTCTTATCAGTTCCTGGATCCCAGATCAGCCGAAGCTTTTTTAATAGCTTCATATGCACTATACAAAGCTGCTCAAACACTGCAAAAAAAAACTTATGCAACTTACTTGTCATTAGTGAAACCAGCCTCCTCATGTATGCTTCAAATTTGCCGCACTCTTCATCACATCCTTGCTGGTCCGTGCTGATATGCAGTGAAAAATCTTCGTAGATGTCCTCACGAGATGGTTCCTGGTCCCAAACTATCATAGACTTAGCTGCCATTTGATGGGGCAGCGTGTACTTGAGTGCTCTCAATGTGACTTGTTTCCCTTTGTGTTGGAAACTCAGCTCCATAGCTTCCACATCTTGGGTGACTCTTCCCAATGAATGAAGCCATTGCATGCCAAGCACAACATTGTTATCTTTCAAATCCATGACATAGAAATCATCACAAAGTGTATACTCACCAAATAAAATGCTAACTTGGTTGACCTTCTTCTTGCACGGGAGAGTGAGACCTCCTGCTATAGTCACATCAAAGCCTTCAAAGTTATCACATTGCAAACCTTTTTGGTCTACCAAACCTGCATCTAGGAAGTTATGTGTAGATCCACTATCCAGAAGTGCCATGATCCTACACCCGAACATTGTGCCTTCAAACATGAATGGATTATACTTGGGTGCTCCCGAAAGATAGGTGAGTCTACCCTCATTTGCAATGCCGGTGTTGGCTGCTCCTGTTCATCCTCGGACTCTTCATCCTCAACCTTTATGAGATGTATTTTGCCTTTCCCAAGACACCTATGCCCCGGTTCCCACGGATCATTGCAATGAAAGCATAAATTTTTCCGGCGAAGCTCATTCTTTGAAACAGTCTCCATCTTGGGTGTAAACTCAACCTTCGAAGAAGTGGGCTGCTCTTGTTGTTCTGATTTTTCCTCCTTGATGTTCTTCCTTTGGGGCTGCACTGGAGTAGTGTCTAAGTCCAAGGCTGTCCGAATAGCCTCATGCAAAGTTGTAGGCTTAAGAGCCTTGACCAATCCCCTCAGCCTGTCATGAAGTCCTTCAATGAACAACATCACCACTCGCCTCTCAGGCATCTCTGGCACCATCACTGCTATACGCTGAAATTCGTTGATGTATGCATCAACGTGTCCACTCTGTCGAAGTTGTGCCAAGTCTCTATAGTAAAGCTCTACATCCTTGCGATCAAATCTCGCAATCAGCTTCTCACTAAACTCCCGTATGATTGCAGAAGATCATGTCTCTGTGTGATAAGCCCATGGTGCCACCAATCATACGCTACTCCCTCAAGGTGCAACGTGGCAAATTGGATAGCCTCCTGCTCCTGCATAGGTTTGAGAGTGAGATATGTGTCGAGCTTGTGAATCCATGCTCTGGCACTAATCTTTCCACTACCATCAAATGTGGAAAGGGTCACCTTGTTGGTGGCCTGCTTCAACTCCCTGTTCTGCTGTTCTCTAGGCCTCTGTACCTGTCTAGCTCTCAAGCTTTCCCTCCTTTGAACACAATACTGGTGGAGGGGAAAGGCATTCCGTACCTCCTGTGGTAGAGCTCTCCACTCATCATGCGCTGCCATCACAGTATCCTGAAAGGCTATGTCTTCAAGTGGGTCCTCAACTAATGGTGGCTCCTCCCTTTGTAGGAATCTAGGCTGCAGAGGTCTATCCGCAGTCCTCGTGGGTCTCCTCTCCTCTGTATGTCTCCTATCACGTGGAGGGGAACCTCTCACGCTACCCACCTCTGTAGGTGCCCTGTTGTGCCTTCTGTGGCTGCTGGCTATGGATGCAGATCTTTCCCTTCTATCATGCCGATTTCTTGTCCTATCCATAGTCAAATTCTCCATCAGTTGTCTCATGGTCTGAATCATTTCCTGATGGGAATCGATCATACCGCTGAAAAGAACATCCGGTCAACTCGCTCACGTCGTGGAGGAGTGTGCGATCCCTCTCTTCTGGCCATGATTTCAGAACTATTCTCTGTACCCAGATCGGCTAGAATGCGAGCCTGCCTCCGTGTGTGATACTGTGTGGCCCAACTTCTCTAGGCTGCATCAAACAAAACCCTCCAGGTGGGAGGATTGCTGCTCTGATACCACTGAAAGATCCCCAAATGGATCTCTCTTGTTCTCCAACAATTTTAGATCAATAAAAACACCAAAAGCTGATTTATGACTTATTATGGCAATCACACTAATACAGATCTGAATTTATGTGAAGAAGTGTGACTAGGGTTTTGAATAGAATCTAGCCTAAAACTGAACCCAAACTGATTTGAAGACTGTGCAACAATAAATATAACTCCTTCAGATGATTTCTAGCAATGGCGACTCATGGTGTTGGATAAAGCTTTGAAAATCAGTGACCAATAAACATATTTGCTAGATTAAACCGATCTTATGATTTTAGCAAACCATTAAGGATGAAACCAGATTTTATGGGCATAAATCGACTTAGAAAGATACTCAGAATGCTGCAGATTTAAAGAGGCTGAAACAGTAATATAAATCCATCCAAAATATTGAAAGTACCTTCTTTGAGCTGTAAAAATTAATGCAAATGATGATAATGAAAGTACAAACCTGGAATGACTTCAAAACACAACATAACAGCCAAAGATGGGTCGCTCCATTAGAGAAAGTCAATGACAACACTTTGCTGCGATAACATTGGTCTTCAACTTTTATTGCAAAAACTCCTCAACTACTGCTGGAAAATACTGAAATTCTGTGTAAGCTCTGTGGAAAATCCTATGTAGAAATTCCTCCTAATCTCCAAGAGGGTTTTCGTCCTCTAGAGGCAATATACTAAGGGTTTTCGTCCTTAGAATACTTTAATACAAAAGCACCTGGCTTAAGATCAGATTCAAAAGTGATAAAATGATTATATGATAACCTGCCCAAACCGCCCCTCTCCTTTTTATAGGAAAAATATTACAAAATCACCTTTCCATCTTCCAATGAGAAAAGAGTGCCAAAATACCCTAAAAGCATGCCCATACCCAGTCACACTTTTCTCCTTGGGCAAATAAACATTAAATAATATTTTATTACTTTCCTAATGTCTAATTTGGCCCCCCATGTCAAGTCGCACTTTTAGCCTAGAGTGAAATAAAATCACTTTGGCCATTTAAAAGACACTTTATTAAGTCATAATAATATTATTATAAGTGCTTTATAATAATTATTTTTAAATTGGCACTTTATAATAATTTTATGACTTAAGTCACCCTTAATCTCCTCCTTTGGCCATCGGGTAGACTAAATGGGCCAAAGGTCTTCGACCAACAACTATCCACGAAAAAGAGGGACATTACACACACAAAACAATTACTTTCATTATTCTTATGCAATTTGAGTATTAAATGCACGTTATAAGTGAGACATTCAATATAATTGTATACATTCTATTGCCTTCTAAGGCATTGTTATCTCTCGTTGGGTAAACATATATTAAAGTGTTTTTCACCAATATTCCTCATAATAGATCAACGATTTATTAATTTCATTAACACTCAAAGGGTCTACACCCTACTATGAGGCAAAACTGAGCGAAAATCAAATATCCTTATCTCATGCAAGCTTTCGCACAACCAAAGGTACTTCGATACTTCTTTCCAAGGTAACACTTTTATTTGTGAGGAGATTAAGGGGTTCAAACTCAATAGTTTCATGCGTAGATAACTTAAGACACAGGCTCCACTCGTGTCGTTTAAATCTCTTTAATGAGATCATTGAAGGTGAAAGCACCCCAATTATATTCACAAGTGAAAGCTTCAAGGCTTATTCTACCCACTAGAGTACCAAGGACAAATACACACATGAGGAATAACTTGTTCATGATGAGACTAGAACTATGACATCTAGGAATGACAGTCATACTCACACCAAATGTGACAGGGTACACATAGTGTAGCCATTTCCTCACACAAACGAAGAATGGTATTGCAAAGATTGTTCAGTACAAAACAAGAAAACAACTTGTAATAGGTTTAAGTCTTTTCTTAACACGATATGGGTTCACAAACTTGACATGACTCAACTAAGAGTGAAGGTAGAACAAACGGGTTAAATACTTGTTTCATTTAGATAGCTAAGGAAAGATAAGTTTCAACCAAACATTATGAGTGTTAAGAAGGAAATACAACAATTAACATGGTAAATGATTGTTTTAATACCTCTAAATCACAAGTACAACATTCAAATACAACTACATATCCATTTCAATGCATTCATGATGTAACCAACTCTTTATTTTCCTTTCAAAATGTAATTAAGCACAGTTATTCAAAATACGATACATCCCATCATCTTGGGAATAATAGCCATATTACAAGATAAGTAAAATTTTAGAGTCCAAATCTCCTCGTTATTTCTATTTGTTGTGCTACTTGCAACCTGTCAAAATTTTGTAAGCATGTTCAACAAAGAACATTGACATAGAATTCTCCTACGATCTAGCACAATTCACGATTACTAATTTTACATTTACAATAAGATAAAACACTTTGCACATACAAGAGGTAAGAAATGCTTTTTTAATTTCATTTCATTTTCAAAACTAGAGAGAGGTAGAGAGAGGAGAGAGAAAATAACACCATTTTTCCCACAATCAATTTTCTCAAAACAAGCAATCAAATGGAGTTCCATACAATCATATGTTAGTGTCTACAAGTTTTTCGATAGTTATTTAACTTGATAAGGGTCCCACGGCGAGTGTTTTCTCATTTTGCTTTGCAAGTTTGCAAAAACATCCAAATCAGCCAAAGTGGCTATAAAACTGCGTTCAAAAGCCAATTTCCGATGATCAAACGCACCATATGACAAATCCTATACACTCTCCTATTTACAGGGAATCCATTAGAGTTGACAGAGCTGAAATTTGGCAAACATGGTTCAAATGGCGATTACTTTTCCGAAGCAACGAATCGTAAAACGCTAGTTTGACGTTGTCATCCAATGATCAAAGGCCTACAAAACCCCCTTGTAAAAATAGTTTGAAAAGTGATTTTATTAGAACAAAGGATTGGTAGTGATTGTCACAGATAAATATTAGAGGTATGCGGAGACCGAATTCTATTTCTCTACCAAAGGCCTAAACGGCAAGTCAAAACCAAATTGAATTTTCAGCTTTCAGTAGTTGTCCCAAGCTGCGAACTGGTCAAGTGTGCTCTTAAATGTGCGACATTAAATGATCAAACGATCATAAACGGGCGTTTTAAAAGCTGTTTTGACATTTCACGTCAACAAAGGAATAAGGTAAAACCTTGACTTTTCGCTTTGTGGTTCAGAGGGAGTGTTTTATATGTCATTAAAAATTGTGTTTATTAACTTTTGCAAAGTAAACTATTCATATGTTTTATTGAAGAGACAAAATCAACTCGCCAATTCAAGCGGACATGGTCATCCAATCTTGATATCCTGGCTTGCCAACGCCTTAGGATGTGGTTTGAGAGTATGGTTGATGATCAAAATAATCAATCAGGTTGTGTAGGAAGAAGCAATTTTTGCTGTTTTGTACTACGATTTATTTAATTAAAACGAAAGCTTAACCTTACTTTTATTAGAATTTTCGATATCATTACAAAAAGGGAAAAACTAGCAATACAAAAATTATGCAAGACAAGGATGAGAAAACCATACCTGTGAGAAAACTCCAGGCGGTCCGCACACTCTCCAATCGCATTTTCTTGAAAACTCTAAATCCTTTAGGCAGACCCATTTTGTGCATACCCAACCGTCACCGATGTCCGAGAACCCACAATTTGTTGAGACATTTCGTCAACCAGTTCACAGGTGTTGTCCAATGTCTGCATACACATTTTCTAGGGGACTTGCAACTGCAACATCTGGCGAAAATGCTCTTCCTGCTATGCCTTGATGGATGTTGATACCCAGAACTATGGCACTACAACGCTTCTCTTCAGCTCTACAACCCCAACCAAGCCATGCGAAAGCATTGGCTTGCCGAAACCCCTTGCCAAACACCTCATAGGCACCTCCACTTCTCTTGTCATGTTGCAACCAACCATACACTTGTGTATGGCGCCACATCTACAAACCTATTTACTAGGGGCGGCTAAATAAAAGACAAAATTCCAGTTTCCATTATGCGCTAATGGGATTCCATATTTTGGCATATAGATCTAACAACACATGCTGAGTGTATGCTAACAATGGTTTTGGAGTCTGCCTTTATCCCTGTCAAATGCTTGGAGGTTTCTACCGCCTTTTCAACAAAACCATTCTGAGTATATGCAACAACCGTTTCAGCCCAGTCCCTTGGAGGCATTTTGTCAATCCGTTCACCTGCCTATTGTACGCTCCCACACATCAGTTTAATATTTACATATTTTATTTCATTTTAGACCTGATCAACAAGGTATCCATGACATGGACATATTGACGGCCTCCATTTATAGATCTGCATACATATCTGTCAGGAAACCTTTCCTTCATGCTTTTGGTGGATGTGCATACCCTGTTTAAAAGCTTCTCGTATGGCACAGGCAGGGAGGATTCTTGCAAAAGGAACTAATCATGTGGACCCTTGCTCGTTGCTTTAGCTGAAAACAACAGCATGGCTGCGTGAGGGAGCCCATATCTTCTTTGCCCCGAGAACAACTCACCTTCTCCCACATGCCACAACCTGCTCACCAACTGCATTCAAAAGCACTTCTTTTTTTGTTTATTTTAATATATTTTGTTAGTTTAAAATTTTTATTACTATATTATATATATATATATATATATATATTTTCACTATTTATTGATTATATCATTCTATGACTTTAAACTCTAATCATATATACATATTTTTAATTTATTTATTGTCATTTTAATTTCAATTTAAAAATCTCCTGACGGATTATTTTAAATTGTTTATTATTACTGCAGGTCCAAATTTGAAAGGATTCACATGTGAAGCCGGGGGAGGTTGATGGGGGTCAAGAATTTGGTTTGAGCTCGTAAATGAGTGAAGTTTGAAATCGAGTGCATGTATGTTAATACATGAAGGAAACTACATTGGCCTCGCGCTGATGAAGTAAGACAAGATATTAGATCACTGGATTTCCTTTAAAGATGAAAGAATAGTTCATTACAAATGATGGGCACTACAATGATTCGATTAACTAAACTTGCACAAAATTGTTCGTAAAGCAAAAGAACTAACTTGACGGCCTTCGGATGGGCATGTCAACCAAATGCGACAGAGCCAAGCACTACACTTTTTTGATGATGCGTTTGCAAAGAGAGTTGCAAAGTTCATTAAGGTAACTTCAAACTTTATTTTAAATTTTAAATCGATTCCTTTGTTTTCAATTTTTAAATGTAAATTGCTATTTACTCTAGTTATAAGTTTGTAACTTAAAAGTTCAAACTATTTATAGGTGTCATAGCCTTTGGTGAGGGTTTTACACTTGGTGAATGGGGAGCAAAACCCAGTATGATACATTTATGAGGCCATGGATATAACCCAAGAGGCCATCCAAAACTATTATAAGGGGATATAGTTAGGTTTGATTTCTTTCGGGATTTATTTAATTGTAGGTGGAACAATCGACTCCACCAACCCATTCATGTAGTGGGGTACTACGTCAACCCCAAGTGTGTTTATTTGATGGCTTCACGAGATCTTAACAAGGATATTATGGAGGGCTTCTCAACTTGCATGAGAGGGTGACACCGAGGTTGAGGTGAGGGACCTCATTATTTTAAAGTTGCAGAATTACAAGCAAGTTAAGGGAGGCTTTTTTCTTAGGCACTAGTTATCCGAGGGAGATCCACCTAGCCACCAAGTAACAAAAATTGGAGTCTTTTTTTATATCTTATTAGTTACAAATTTACAATTATTAAAGTCTTTTCTTATATCTTACAAGTTACAAATTTATAAATTATTAATTACTTACAAACTTTTGAATATCTTGTTTGTAGGTTCCCTGGGAAGATTAGGGTGGAAATACCCCAAATCTTCAAAAGCTAGCCCTCCAAATTTTATCTCAACCTTGTAGTGCTTCCGAATGTGAGTGCAATTGGAGTTTGTTTAAGGCCATTCACATGAAGAAGCGCAACAAGTTGACTCAATGATGCCTCAATGACCTAGTTTTTGTGCAATACAATCTTCGACTTTGCACAAGAAAGGTGGAGGACACATTGTAGGAGCCTATTGATTTGGATAAGATTAATCCATGCAGTTCGTGTAAGGAGAGGAGATCCCCATGTTCTCGAGAGGATAAGATTGCCGCTTCAAGAGGGAAGCTATGGAGGGTAAAATAGAAACGAGAGAGATTGGATTGGATGCCATCATTGTAGATGATGTTAGACATGAGGCAAAGGAGTCACTACCATCTAGTACCGGGTGGAGTTGTAATCACAACTTTCTAAGAGGAGAAAACAACTGTAGCTGAGAGCAGGAACTAGTAGAGTCACTAGACCCTCTCCCAATTTTTCAAAGAGAACGAGGAAGAGGAAATTGTAAATTATTGTAATTTGTAACTTGCATGGATATGCAATTTATGATGATGATTTTCAATGACAATCATCATAAATTCATTAGAGTTATTAGCTGGCTGTTGTATTCGCATGATGATGCGATTTTGTACTCTATTTGTATTCAAATCTAATAGAAAACACTTCCCCAACGTTTACCTTGTAATATCCCCTTTTGGGATATTATTTAAATCTGCAAATTAATTAACTCAAATCGACTTAGAAGGATTAAATCCTCTTAGTTCGACCTCAAATAACCCAATGTCAGCTTTAATACAACCCAAATGGGGTTGGAGTAAGCCAAAGTGGTGGGTTAGATGGGAGAACCAATTAGATAATTAATCTTTTCCAGATCTGATTTTATAACAGTTAATTAATTAATATTGCACCCAAAACAACTGAAACTTCAAAAATTAATATCTCACTCAATATTCCATATTTTGCCACCAAATAAAATGCACAATAAACTAGAAATCAAGGCCTTTCCAATGAACTAAGAATCTGAATTTTCTGATCACTGAAACCACCTCAAAACAGCCCCAGAAAATTGATATCAAGTCGCTAGGGTTAGAATAAATTGCATAAATTATTATCAGCTCTTTCTATGCTTCCAAAACCCCAAAATAGCAGCCCCACACTTGGAAAAATATGCCAATACAGATCAGATTGCAGATCTAGCTCAAAAGACACCCAAACATGCCAAAACAACCTCCCATGCAAGTCGCTTTAGCTCTAATAAATGCAGCAGTAACAACAGATTATAAATCACTATCAAACCCTTCAATAACAATCAATAACATGCAGATTTCCTTCTCAAATAAATGCGCCAAACATAGAATGAATATATCATGCAACATTCACTCAATGAAAGCTTAGAAGGTCTCACACTCTCCACAATAATGGTGGTGTTGAAGAACACCTTTATAATGTGATCACATGGGCATACATCCCTCTTCAAGCATGAAGATATTTTAATAAAAATCTCAACATGCCCCCAAGGGGTTGCCATCATCTTCTTATATAGCTTTTGCATTTTCAAATCTCTAAGTTTCCCTTCTCTTTTTAACGCAAATGTAAGTAGGAGAGTTACTTTTAAAATGGTCCTCTTTCCTGGAAAGTCACACTCCAATTAAAACATTAATTTCTTCTTTTTAATATTTTAAATAAAAACATAAGAGGAGCATTAATTATTTAATTTAAAAATAAAAGAAGTAATGACATTTTCCCAATTTTTATCCTTTAATCCATGGAAAGGGTGGATTAAAGGTCTCCGAGATTTTAATTAATTAATGTCCCAAAAAGGGGACATTACATTTACATAATCATTGAATACATTTTGTAACTATATTTTGCTATGTTACTAGGGTTTTCCCCCTACCCTCCTGTACCCCCTTGGATATGTACTCGATACTGACATCGTCCCAGGGTATGGCATCGATACATCCAGTGGCAATGCACCTGCAGTATGTCTCGGGTACATTTTGACATAGCCGTGACATACCCAGATGTACCAGAGACGTATCGATCTTGTTGGGCAGTGGGGGGCTCTAAATTTATTTTATTTTGACTCAAAAAAACTTCAATTTTATTGAGGACTCGATCTAGGAGGGCATGCAAACCACAAAGAAACCGGAGATTGTTTAAAATCCCTCTAGTTTATTGAAGAGAAAATATTCAAAGGATATCAAGAACGTTTGAGGTAATTATTTGGGATCATCATAATTGGCCAAGGAAAGAAGCTATTCAATTAAATTTGGACATATATCTGAGCCTCCGTACAAGTTATTTATGAGATCAAATCTTAGGCGATCTTCAATACTGATAGAAAAATTTGGAACCGCAAATTGCATAGCTTAAAGTTTCAAAGAGTATCCTGTCCTAGAAACTATTAAGGCACAACATTGACTCCTTCCTGCATCCTCAAGGAAGATTAGAAGGTGATATTGGATAATATGAATACAAGAACCAACCATTTGATTGACCTCTTTAGTTATTATTGGCAAGTTAGAGTCAGCCTAATTAAATAGGTCCTTTAGGAGCTCCCTATATACATCTTTTATGGCCACCATTGCAACACAAAAATAATCTCAAAGGAAATGGATGAAACACAAAGGAATATAATATTCATATATCATAGACAATGTAAAATCTTAAGTATATTGAATGTTTTGAACATTGATCATACTATATTTTTCAAGTTTTGTATTTCTTATGGACTAAAAAATGAGTAAATGAATTATATATATATTATATTTTTTTAATATATATGTACGGACGTATCCAAGATGTATCGTACCGAAGGGTTTTTTAAAATTGATGTATCCACGCATTGAACCCGTACCGTATCCACGGCAACATATATATTTTGCATAATTTTTTTGTAGAAATTTAGGTATCTTTTAAGTTGATGAGTATTTGCCAAGTTATTTTTATTGGGTCTTCCGAGTATTTGCCAAGTACGAGCATGCAAAATATGGATGTAAGTATGAAAAGAAATTGTATAAGTACACTCTTGTCTGTCCATAAAATTGTTGTGAATGCAGAATCTGGACATTTGTCATCTTCACAAATTGGGAGTGGCTAACCTGCAATCTTTGGCTGTTCTATACCTTGGTGGTAGGAGAACAGCTTAGGTTTTTTCTTTTTTTTTTGAATTTCAAAATTTCAGTTTGGTGTGACGCTGGGTTTCACTTCAGCGTATTTTTTTCATAATAACATTCATACAATGCCGGGGTTTCTGTTTTAGTCTATTTCAGTGCTATCAAAGAGGTGATTCTGCCAGTCTGTGCGTTATAACATCATGTCCAAAATATACCTGGAACAAGAATGAGATGAAAGTGAGTTTAAGTAAGCTATGGAGCTAAGTTACAATCCTTTGGGTTAGAGTATCGATAATTTTGAGTAGAAATGTGAGAGAAATGACATAGATGATACATTGACTATTGCACAACATGGGCAGTAGATCATATTTATTTCATCACTCTTCACAATGTTCACATAGGGCTGGAATTTTACATAGTGTACATTGTCAGCAGACTTGGTCCCCTTCTCTTAGACTAAGGAATAAAAGAAGAGAGGCTAGATATTTTAATGCAGATCCTATTAGAAGATTAGGGAGAGCTTATATGGCCAATGATGACGACTTAAGATAATTTTAAGCATAGTTTGAGATGAGAAGAGCTGATGGACACGGGCAAGGAATAAATTATTGTTCAAGTGCAGAAACATGACCTCAAATGTGATAACATGACATTCCCAGATTTTATGGATGAGGGATAATTTCATAACCTTGATGTGTTTCATAAAAATAGTAGAGATGACCACTACATAGACTCGAGGAATTTACATCAAAAGCTGCAAGAATTATTTTTTGAATATAGTGAAAATTTAGATGCAGTTTGGTTCATGGTATTCCAACATCTAAAGAAGCCTACACATTTTTGAATGATGAATTAAAGGGATATGTTGAGGCTCTTATACTGATTTGATTGGAGCTATTGCACAAGCAAGAGCACATGAAAAATTACTCTATGGAAACACCCCAAACAAGCCAACTTGTAAGCTCCTAGTTAAGATAGAACATCCAATATTGATAGAAGAGGCTACCTAATGTTGTAATGAATGCTAATAAAGCAGCTAGGGAAGATTTGAGTAAGCAGGGCTGTTGTTTCTCTTGCAAGGAAAAGTTGACACCAGGGCATGGCTGCATGGCTAAGGGACAAATTCATTTGGTTGAACTGTTGGATGAGTTGGGCAGCAACAATGATGATTGAGCTCATATTGACTTGTAAATGCCACCCCTAGAAGAGACATCACAAAGAGAGCAGCCAACTGATCAGCCCTTGTATCTTTGGCTGCCATTAGAGGGGTATCTTCACATCCTACTTAGTGGAAGGATAGATTTAAGGGCGACGAGTCATTTTGTTGATTGATTTGACTAGCACACATAATCTCATTGATTTTGAACTTGTTTCATCACATGGTTTACTTATATGAGCATGGCCTTCTTTCAAGGTTAGTGTTGCAGATGGAAGTGACATGACTTGTGAGGAGTGGGCTAAGGGTTTGGAACTCAGAACGGGGTCTTATTCAACGACTACTGATTTTACCTTTTGGTGGTGGTGATGTGTTATTGTGCATACAATGGCTCCATGGACTTGGTGAATTCCACATGGAATTTGAAGAATTGTATATGAATTTCACATTGGAAGGTAAATAACATAAAACTAGAGATTATCAATCGCCTAAATGCTTTATCATATCAGCTCATAGACTGCAAAACCAGATCAATTAGGAAAACCCAGGTTATGTCATTAGTTGTCACATCTTGAAGCGCTGCATACTTCAAGTAGTAAAAAAGGCATATATCCAGCCATTACAACAGGTATCACAGCAGTACCAAGTGATGTTTGGTGACCTTCCCAAGGGTCTTCGATTGGATAGGGGTTAACAGTATGTCAGAGGGCTGGAAAAAATAATTAGTCCTTATAGACACCCCAAGTTGTTCAAGGATGAGATTTAAAAAGTGGTACATGAATTACTTGACACGGGGTACATAGTTCTAACAAGAGCCCTTTTGCTGCACCGGTGGTATTGGTTCAGATGGATAGTTCGCTTTGCATGTGCATTGATTATCATGCATTAAACACGAAGGCTGTAAAAATCAATTTCTATTCCATTAGTGGATGAGTCAATTAATGAGTGGCACAGAGAAACTATTTTCTTTATAATTGACTTAAGATCTGGCGACGTTAAATTAGGATGAGATTTGAGGATACACACAAAACATGTAGGATGCACCGCATGAAACTACAAATTTTTGGTCATACCTTTTGGTCTCACAATCCACATGCAACTTTCCTAGCTTTTATGAATAAGACATCTTATCCTTTACTTCAAGAAGATTTTTGATTTTTTTGATGATATATTGGTTTATAGAAAGAATTTACAGGAGCACTTAGCTATCTTGAGATTGTTCTGAATATGATGAAGAATAATAATCTGTCTGTAAAATGCATGTTTTTACTGCCATCGAACTCCTATATTTGGGGCATATTATATTTGGTGACAGAGTCAAAGTGGATGAATCCAAGATGTAAGAAATTGCGGAATGGCTAAAGACACTTAGCTGAGAGCATTAAACACGAAGGCTGTAAAAATCAATTTCTATTCCATTAGTGGATGAGTCAATTAATGAGTGGCACAGAGAAACTATTTTCTTTATAATTGACTTAAGATCTGGCGACGTTAAATTAGGATGAGATTTGAGGATACACACAAAACAACATGTAGGATGCACCGTGGAAACTACGAATTTTTGGTCATACCTTTTGGTCTCACAATCCACATGCAACTTTCCTAGCTTTTATGAATAAGACATCTTATCCTTTACTTCAAGAAGATTTTTGATTTTTTGATGATATATTGGTTTATAGAAAGAATTTACAGGAGCACTTAGCTATCTTGAGATTGTTCTGAATATGATGAAGAATAATAATCTGTCTGTAAAATGCATGTTTTTACTGCCATCGAACTCCTATATTTGGGGCATATTATATTTGGTGACAGAGTCAAAGTGGATGAATCCAAGATGTAAGAAATTGCGGAATGGCTAAAGACACTTAGCTGAGAGGATTCCTAGGATTATGCAGTTATAAGTGATGCTTTATCAAGGGATTCTCACTTAGCCGCTCTGCCTACAAATTTGACCAAGAAAAATAGGTTTTAAGTGGACAAATTTGGTTAACCAAGCCTTAATGAACCTAAAAAAACAATGTCTACTTGTCCCATCTTGGCCATTCCCTATTTCCTTTTGTAAAATGTTTGTTTTTGCTGCTGTCGAACTCCTATAATTGAGGCATATTATATGTGGTGACAGAGTCAGAGTCGATGAATCCAAGATTGAAGAAATTAAGGAATGGCCAAAGACACTTGGTGGAGAGGATTCCTAGGATGCAGTTATTATCTATGTTTTATGAAGTGATTCATACTTGTCTGCTCTGCTTGTAAATCTGACCAAGAAAAATAGGTTTGAATGAACAAAGTTGGTTAACCAAACCTTAATGAACCTAAAAAGCAATGTCTACTTGTACCATCTTTGCCATTCCATATTTCCCTTTGTTGTAGGTTTGATGCAACGGGGCAGGCCTATTTCCTTTGAGAGCTGCATGCTAGATGAAAAGAAGAGGTCGTTAACTTGTTATCTATTTAAGACAAGGAGATGCTAAGAGTAATGCACGCATTTGCTGAGTTTAAGCAATAGCCCTTTGTGGCAAATTCATTGTTAAGACTGACCATTTTAGTTTGGAGCACAACACTTGGGATCACAAAGTGATCTCAAGACCAAAAATATAAGTGGGTGCAAGCCTATGATTTTGATATTCAGTAATGCAAAGGTAAGAACAATGTGGCAGTGGATGCCTTATACATAATTCTTAGAATTCAGTTTATTTCAGCAGCTATTCCAAATCGATGACATGATATTGAGGCAGGGTATGCCAAGGATGATGTGTTGGCAGCATTGTTGGGGAATCAATAGGAAACTAGGGCCAAGGACAAGAAGTATTCGTTCCAAGTGACTCATTAATCACCACATAATAGTGGGGTTGAGTCCCAAATCAAAATTTAAGATGAAGGTGACAGCTGAAAGCCATTCTTCTCTGCCATCTAGATATGTTGAGTTCTTCAACAATATGAAAAATTTAGAAATGTCCTCAAATGGAAAGGGTTGAAGAATGATGTCTCCAACTTTCTAGTTAGCTAGGCCTAGAACTATTGTCTTTCAATTGTACCTACCACCCTCAAATTGACGAGCAAACAAAACAAGACTTTGGAGGGTTACCTAGGGATCTATGTGGCAAATTACAAATGACATGCCTGTACTGGCACCCCTAACATAAAAGTGGTAGAATACCATTCATCACCTATTGACACCATTCATGGCATCATATGGGTATAATCTACCTTCTTTTACTGGATTTGGGTATACAGGACACCAAAGTGCACCAGTGGTTCAAGACTCCAATTTGAAAAGGCCATAGATCGTATAGGTTTTGAAGGATAATCTTAAAACAGCTCAAGATATACTGAAATCATAGGCAAATCAGCATTGCTTGGAAAGGGAATTTGCTGTTGGAGACTAATTTTTCTTTGGTTGTAGCCTTATAAATAGACCACTCTTGAGAATAAGGCATCAGAAAAACTATCCCCAAGTATTATGGTATGCACACTATTCTTCAGTGAGTTGGACTGGTAGCCTATGAATTGCAGATACCCATCAATGCCAATGTACATATCACTTCACATGTGTCTAATGTAAAGAAGGCAATTGGTAAAAAAATTTCAGTCTCACAAACATTGCCTCCCCTTAATGAGGAAGGAATACTGATTATGCTGCAAGAGTGCATCTTTGCTACCAGAGATCGCAGGATAAGGAACCTGGTCCTTATAGAGTATTTGGTGCAATGAAAATATATTCTTGCTCCCGATCTCATGTTCTGTTTGTAAGCAATAGTTTTGTGTAGAACTTGTCGGGCTTGCCTACCTGGATTGATAGGTTCCCAATCAATGTAAACTGCAAATAAGAATATAAGATGTTAGTGATAATATATAGATGCACATCAACAATCATCTAGTTTGCATGATAGGGAGATATAATTTATTTTAGTTTAGTTGCATTTGATGCGCATGATTGAACGCTCATAATTTACCCAAGTTAAGAGATAAGATTCAGTTTACATTGGAAAAATTGAGAAAAATAAATTAAACAAATAAACCATTTAAAGGCTAAAGATAGCTTAGGATATAAAGTAATGTTTGAACGAACTCTATCTTTGAGTGTCTAAGTGTGGGACATGACATTCTACTCTATATAAGTATGCAAAGACATTGTAAAAGGACACAATTGACTGTCCATTAGAATTGGTGGGAATGCAGAACTTGATAATTTGTTCTCTTCATAAATGTGGAGTGGCTCACCTCGAAGGTTTGCTTTTTCTGAATTTGGCAGTCACAGAATATAACTGGTTTTATCTTATTTGAAAATTTGAGATTTCAATTTGGTGTATGCCCTATGCCTATGTTTTACTTAAGATTCTTTTAAATCATAATATTTTTTCACAGAATTTTCAGATTTCTGTTTTGGTCTCACTAAGCGCTTTCATCTTTTTCTAATTCTTTGTGTCCGTCTCATTCTCCTTGAATTTTCATTAATGTAGGTTAAGAATTTTAATCCTTAAGTGCCAAGTGTATTCTCAATCTCTTTATAAAGGGTGCTCCAATTTTTCTAATGCTGAGTCATGGACATAAGCTTTGTTTTTTGTAAAATTTTATAATTTATTCCCATCTACGACTATTCTAAATGTGGATTAAATTGAATGCATAATGTTTTTCAGCTGGCTCAAGAGGCTTTCAAACAGGTTTGAGTATGTATTGGTGAAGTTTAATTTGCGTCCCAAGAGTTTATCATTTGCTATTACAAGCCAGTTCTCTTCTTTTTGGTTATTTGAGTTTTTTTGGCACTCCTTGCTACTGTAACTTGCTGTACTTTTGAGTCCCATTGACCTAAATTCGGTCTTTTATTGATTGATCTTTCTTCTCGTGTATTGAATGTCTACACATTTTGTAGAAATGTATTTAATTTTCTAATTGGCATACCACACAGGAAAACTTAATGAGGACTATTTTTTAATAAACTGAAGGAAGACTAATTTATAAGAAAATTTCTAAATTGGGTGCAAAATTTTATTATATTTCTTAGATTCTGTAAGAAGGAACATTAATGGAGTTTTCTTCATGAAGATTTTCCCACACAATCATAGACTTGAATGCGAGGTGACTTAGCCACTAGGCCACATCCCTTGATAGCCATATCTAGAGTATGTGCATTTTTGGACCCCGAGGCATCAATTTTATAAATATCATCTCACTTAACATTTCTTCAGAGGACAAGTACCACGTGTGGAATTTGGTAGCTGAACAAGTTACAGATATATGTAGGAATTCATAGTTCTGTGTACCTATTGCATCCAAAATTTATAGATTTCAAAACATTCCAGTAGAACATCCAAAAATTAGTACATAATATATGCTAATTTAAAGCCATCCACCGCCCCCATCAGAAAATTCTTTCCTCATCCCTAATTCATTTCTTGTTCTTTTGGACACAGACAGCAGGCTTATACAGACAGCAGGCTTATACAGACTGCTTAATAACTGAGATAGGAGATCACAATCCATTTGAGCAGGATTCTTTGTTTCTCTTTAGAAATTAGTACTGACGGAACAACCTGTGATCTTATGATGAAGAAAATATACATCAGTCACTTTCAAGTATTAAGGTTGAGCATTTTTCACTAAAGAAGTGTTACTTAGAAGTACGGGTTCCATTTTTCTTTCCTTCTAATTGCACTTATAATTTCGAAATGGCCCATATAGTCATAAGTTGTAACATTCTCTATAGTTGATTTTAGCATAGCAAATATTTGAATAATATGTATTTGATGGGAGAATTAATATACTGATTTTCTGATAGATCAGTCATGTTCTAATTTGATTTGAAAGTCTTCTTATGGAAAACTTACCCTTAGGTGTAAGGTGTTTTGACAAATTAGTGGCGAGTCATGTATTCCCTAACCATATACTATGGCAAATATATGCTTTGTGCTTCTTTGATGCAAATAAACCAAGTAATTATGATCTCTATTGATCATTTTGTCTCACATTGGTTGCTGCTGCTTGATGCCTTGATGTTCATTTGTTTATTATAAATAGGATTACTGTTTTGAAGTTTGGTGCTTTAAGCTGGGAGTGCTGCCGTAAAGTTGATTTGTCTCAGCCTGCTGCAAGTAAACAAATATATGACTAATCCTCTTGTCTTTGCTATGATGCAAGTTCTTCCGACGGTTTCATGCAGCTTATGTGGATGCTGTTTCAAATCCTTTCCATGTGCCAGGAAAGAGAATCACCTCAGCTGCTTTTGCTGAACAGGTTAGCACGATTGTGAGATCTTTTGGGTCAGGCACAGCAATGTAGGGTACTTTGTTCATCCTATTTGTGTGATATTTAAATTTACATGAATACTTTTCCAACCTTGTGGAATTGAAGCTTTTACAATGTCATATGGTTTTTCATTGAGATGAAGGACATATGCGTTTTTCCATGCAAGAGATTGAATTGCTTTAAGGTCAGGAATATGTTTTCATTTGTGGATGATGTGGAACTATTGGTTGCTTGCAGCTAACTAGTAGATGTTTGAGATCTGTGAGTGTTAATTTTTTGAATGGTTTATGAAAGGAAAAAAATTGTAACAAGACAAATTTCTTCTGATTATGTGGGTAATTTACAGAGCAGCACAACCTGAAATTTGACCTGTTAAGTACTGCATTATGTGTTCATGAAAGATGCACGATGAAATAAAATAAGTCAACAGATGGTCTATTTACTTGAATCAGGTTATGTGACATTGTTGGAGATATTTTTGATTGATTTTGTAGACATGCTATTTGGTGAAAGATGCCGTGTATCTGAATAACACAGATTTGAACCATGTGTGGATTGACATTTTATTTATAGACTTGATTTATTTTGAATGATATTTGTGAACATTTTAGTTGGAGATTAGTCACATTTTTTTATTGTTGTGCTCTCTCTCTCTCTGTATATATATAATATAATATAACTATTTTAAAAGAACGTTCTGTGACATTTCACAGTAGCTTGTGAGATCAATACTAGTCTATTTTCAAATGGTTCTGCTTGTGGTGGCTACACAACAGGTGGCAGTAATCATGTTTCTTTTGAACCCAATGAATTCTTTTGCTAAGTCAATAAAGCTGTATTAATTTTGGGAAAAGCAAAGGAAAAGCCCTACATACTAAAATGCACGCTCTTGAGGCCTCTCCTCAGCCTTTTGGCTTGCTGGTGCCAAATATCCTGATAGCTACGGGGTTATTCTTTATAAAGCCCCACAAAGCAGGATTGACTTGATTATCAGGCATGTTAGTGATTCCTTAACATTCTCCTGACAAGGACAATATAGGGGGTTGACTTTTTACATTAACTATTTGTAACTACACAGGGTATTAATTTCTACTTTTAGACTTCATGTCTCTAGCTATTTCTGGAGATGCTATTCTTCAATGTTTGTCTTCTTGATCTATTTGGCCATTGGATTCTGCACAACATTATCTAGAGTATTTACTTTAGGGCATTTAACTGTTACATGTCGACAGGAACACACTGAATGCCTCACTTGTGCAAACAAATTTGCTCGCCCATCGTGGAGGACTAAGCTTCACAAAAACAATATAAATGTGGTTTGCACATAGAGATTAGCATCCTCAATATGGCAGCAATGAGAACACAAGGCATGAAATGTTACAATACCCACAAGATCTTTTTGCCACACATCACACCTACCACCAACGACATTGTAAATATAAGGTATTTTAGTGAAACAATGATGGCAATGTGGAAAGTCGGCAGGGTATGTATTATTTCATGGAAGGATGTGTAAAGGTGGATGCCAAATTTGGCAAGCTTGTCATCAACTAAGTCCATGTTTGCATAGAGGCATAGACAGAAGCTTGATTGTTGAGGCTTTACGCATATGAACTCCGTAGAGCTTGACGTTAAATCATTCTTCCTCTTGCCACACAACAGGTTTTTAGGTTTTTGTGACCATTTTTTTCACCCTAAAAACCCAGCCAAAAATACGTTTTGAAAAAAAAAAGGCCACAACCAATCATTTGTTACCAAAATGTGTAGTCACAACTCAACAAATCACGCAAATGCCATACATTTTGGCAACACTATAAGTAAAGCAAAAGGAAACAACGTATTTATGATTTTCCATTACCACCATTAGACTGTTAATTTTGTTGTGCCTTTACAATCATACATTTTAGGAAAGCCAATTAAACATAGCTACCAAGTCGCTTGGAGTAACGGCTACATGTATCAGTATGGTGATGGAGTCGCCATTCAAAGTTGGATATGTGAAAAAATAATTAAGGATACAATTATATTGTATATAAATGTTGTCACTAAAAATTGTGGGTACTGGGATAGGTACAAGGTCCTTGTCCCTATATTGGAGTTTTTGGTAATGTGCAATTATATCTACTTCATAAAACTCATAGGTTTTATTTGCACATTACAATTTCATAATGCACATAAGATTCCTTATTACTCAATTTTTCAATAATTATTTCCATTCCACGCAAGGCAGATGCAAACACCGCCTCATGTAACACTAAAACACACATTGCTTTTAAATACCACTTCCTATGAATTACTCAACATGCAATGGATCTTATAATGTTGTACCCTATGCATTACTCTTAAAAATCAAGAGTAAGAAAAGGTTATCTTAAGAATGCAAGCTTCTTGGCAAGACAACCAATCACCTATGACTCTTTCTCGTATGACAAATAAAACTTCGAGTTCTTATGACCAATTAAGCGAGTGAATGGTTTCATTAGCTCCTTGCCCCATAATGATTTGGATTGCCCACATTACTTTTTACTAAGGGAAAACCCACAAGGGGCTTCCTCATAGCGTTACAAGTGTTTTTACTTATGAACACTTAATATACAATACACAATATGCACGAGGGACCTATTTTTTATAAGCAACTAAAAAAACCACTCTCATAAGCATTTAAAATCCTACGATCAAACCCATTGATTGTGTTATAAGACCACAATTTAACTTTTACTACCACACGAGTCGTGCTACTAACCACACAACCCCACTCATGACCAAATGCCCTCATCCTTATATGGACACTATACTTGAACAAACAAATATACAACATACCATACTACTTCCCTTTGTATGTGGGATTTTAGTTCAATCCAGTCATGAAGTTGAATGTGAATGCACACCATTGTAATACAACGAAATGACTATGTTTTGTTGGCTCTCAAATCTGTTTCGCATTGAAGTTGGTGAAGAAAAGAGATGAAAGGTGAGTCAATTGTAGTCAAGTGGTTATCTTTAACAAGTTGAGGATGGATTCAATACCAAGAAATTTACGAAGGGGTCACTTCTTTACTACCTTTGATTGTGTAAGGCCAAGAGAAGAGACCTTATCAATTCTTATCGCAAGATGAGCTAAAACACATACTAGATCTATCCACAAATGCAACCTCTATGACTAAACACCCAATTGCTCTATGTACTTGTGACATAACCACACATTTCAAGAGAATATACAAACCTAAATTGCTCCATTGCAAAAATATACAAATATCCATGACTTGCTAGTTTGAAAACAAAGGTTTAAAGCATATCCAAGCAAATATGAAGCCAAGTTTATAACAGAGAGGCCTCTAAAGGTATGCAAGATAAAACAAAGGTCTTAGAAGGGGAAGTACAACAAACTTTAATTAGACAAGGGGGTTGATCATTCCAACTTCAACATGTGCCTTATTCATTGGGCCAAATCTGAAAAGTTTTGGTGAAAGAGTCGAGATAACATAAGAACAACACCAATTTACACAATTAGTGCAACTTCCCACAATTTAGACAATTAGTAAATCACATACATTGAGATTTTCCCAACTATCAGACCATCATAACTCAAAATTTAAAATATAACATAATATAAGTTTATTAGGTGCAAATGAAACCAAAATTCCACAAGGATTTTATAACCAAATGCTTTGATGATTACACATCAGACCTTTGTACCTAATTACTGAATGAAGATTCTAATAATTTGAGAGAATGCATTTCAGACTCAAATGACAACTTCCTTCTAAATCTACCATCTTATTTATGGCTCAATAAAATATACATGGCTACTCTCTCTTAGATCTTCATTACCATATCCTTGGATTGATTTCAATTATTCGAGAACTCTAACACCTAAAACAAAACTAAAAATGGACACCTATAGACTAAACAACCGAGAGGATCGGAGATCAAAACAAATGGCAAGCCCAATTTGTTAAGTTGGAAGAGGATTTGATGAAGCCAATGCATCATCCATTTATACACATTGAGAACTTTATTATAAGCTGAAATGGGGGAACTTCGGAGTTAGTGAGAGCCAATGAAAGACGAAAAATGGATAGGCACATGTTGCTCATGGATCAAATGACATTTGGCAACCAATCATGAGCTTGCTTAGGATCCAAGGGTCTCAATTTCATTCCTTGAGCAACACACAATACTTTATAAGCACCTTGGAGGTCCCACTTGTGTGGAAAGGTGAGAAATTTGAGAAAATGAATGACATATAGTGGTGGAAGCATGAAACACTTTGCAAAACTTCGTCATAAAATACACTCAAATCTCTCAACCATTTGCCTTAAGTGTAGAACCAATGTGTAGCCCTCTTGATAAACTTTCCAATGGTACCAACCTCATGTTAAATGGAGTTATATGTGAAATGAAATAAGAATAAACAAGAGCGTTGTTTTTGCCATTGCTCAAGCTTATGGCATCCCTATGCCTCATTTTACACTAAGCGAGACCATCAAATTTATGCTTGTCAAACACATATTGTAGCATTTCCTAGAGCTCACCGATCTCTGCCGTGTATCACCTATGCCACACATCTTTAATCGGTGCTTCAACATGACCTGGAGGCAAGACTCAAAGCTTTTAAGCTCTACGGGAGTGCAAGACATTGATTGCCTCCATGCGTCCTTCATTGGTGCGTTGTGGGGTTCAAAGCTTTGGGGCGATTCAATACACCGATTGTTGCCACTTGCCCGTTCATGCCATGTGTAAAATATTTGCTCACTTGTAGGGTTTGAGGTGAAGACGTATAAACATTGATACATTTCTGTGCTTCGATTACCTCCAGTGTTCAAGATGCCATACACCAAACATCGGTGCTCTGCGCAGGTTGAAAGTTTTGAGGCGTAAACTTAAGTCCTCAGGAGTGCATAATGTCGATGCTTAACACTTGGCATGGATCATCACAGAACAATAGCCTATGCAAAAATCCAACCAAGTTTGAAACTCTGCAGATCTTTGGAATGCCAATGCTTTACACACATCAAGGATCAATCTCTAAAGACATGAAATGAGATTTAGCGCCGAGGAGATACCAATGAGCGACATGCAGTTCAACATTTTCTTGATTAAACTTGATGAGTCTCATGCAACCAAAGAAGTCCATGGAGTTAAACGTCAAGTGGACGTATTAATGACAAAACCCCTTAAAAATTCTAATTCTTTTTGGATCGGCATGTATGTATGTGGAGTAAAAGAGGGCAAGTGTTTTAATGTACTTCAATCATAAGAGTGCCCAAAAATTCTTGTACATCACCATGACAAGCTTCCAAGCTCCGAAATTTTAACTATATGACCCCACATCACAAGGATTTTATAACCAAATGCTTTGATGATTACACATCGACCTTTGTACCTAATTCTTGGATGGAGATTCTAATAATTTGAGCGAATACATTTCGAGACTCAAATTGCAACTTCCTTCTAAATCCATAGTATCTTTTATGGCTCAATAAAGTATACATGTCTACTCTCTTAGATCTTCATTACCATATCCTTAGATTGATTACAATTATTCAAAACTCTAACCCCTAAAACAAAACTAAAAATGAACACCTATAGACTAAACAACTGAGAGGATCATAAATCCAAACAAATGGCAAGCCCAATATGGTAAGTTGGAAGATGATTTGATGAAGCTAATGCTTCATCCATTTATACACTTCGAGAACATTATTATAATTGGAAATGGGGGAACTTCAGAGTTGCTGAGAGCCAATGAAAGAGGAGAAATGGGCAGACACATATTGCTCATGGATCAAATGACATTTGGCAACCAATCATGAGCTTGCTTAAGATCCAAGAGTCTCAATTTCATTCCTTGAGCAACACACAATACCTTAGAAGCACCTTGGAGGTCCCACTTGTGTGCAAAATTGAGAAAATTAATGACAACTAGTAGTGGAAGCATGAAACACTATTAACTTTTGTCATATAATACACTTGGATCTCTCAACCATTTGCCTTAAATGTAGAACCAATGTGTAGCCCTCTTGATAAGCTTTCCAATGGTACCAACCTCACGTTAAATGGAACTATATGTGAAACGATATGAGAAAAACAAGAGTGTTGTTTGCCACCATTGCTCAAGCTTATGACATCCATGTTCCTCATTTTGCACAAAGTGAGACCATCAAATTTATGCTTGTCGAACATATACTATAACATTTCCTAGAGCTCACCGATCTCCGCCATGTATCACCTATGCCACGTGTCTTTAATCGGTGCTTCGGCTTTGGAGGCAAGGCTCAAAGTTATTAGGTTATGCGGGAGTGTAGGACATTGATTGCCTCCACGTGTCCTTCATTGGTGCATTGTTGGGTTCAAAGTTTTGGCGTAACTCAATACACCAATCACTTGCCCGCCCATTCCATGTGTAACATATCACTCACTGCAGGGTTTGAGGTGAGGTGCTTAAACATCGGTACATTTCCGCACTTCGATTGCCTCCATGTGTTCAAGATGCCATACATGAAACATTGGTGCTATGTAGGGTTAAAAGTTTTGAGGTGTAAACGTAAGTCCTCAAGAGTGCATAACGCCAATGCTTAACACTTGGCAAGGATCCATTATAGGAACAACAACCTATGCAAAATCGACCAAGTTTGGAACTTTGCGGGATGCGGGAATGCCGATGCTTGACACACGTCAAGAATTCATCTCTAAAGGCATGAAATGAGAGTTAGCGCGATGAGATACCAATGAGTGACATGTGGTTTAACATTTGTTTGATTAAACTTGACGAGTCTACAACCAAAGAAGTCCAAGGAGTTAAATGTCAAGTGGACATATTAATGGCAAAACCCCGTAAAAAATTCTAAGTCTTTTTGGATCGCATGTATGTATGTGGAGCAAAAGAGAGCAAGTGTTTTTGATGTGTTTTAATCATAAGGGTACCCAAAAATGTTTGTATATCACCATGACAAGCTTCTAAGCTTTGAAATTTTAAATATAAGACCCCTAAGTGAAGTGAAACCATTTTGGGTGCCAACATTGACTTTGGTCGGTACGGGTACCCTTTGTGGGTAACCAAAGATCCCAAAGAACTCGTTGAAGTAGACCAAAGTGCCTCCGAAAGATAGTCAATCATAAGTTACAAAGGCACCAACAAAACTTTGCAATTCTAAACCATTGCAATACCATTCGATCAAAACTTTGCAAAACTCTAGTTGCTTAGTTGTGCAAAGCACTTATTCAAAAACTAAGTACAAAAATTTAAAAAATGTACAAGGAAATGACACTCCAATCCTCATTCAATAAACCTATTCATGGGAATGGAGAAGTATGATCCCTTTCTCAACAATGTAGAGTGTTTTCATGAGACTCTAACAAAAAATATTAACTAAACACTCCAAAATAGGACCCACAACATATCACCAAGTTTGGAATCCCCAAATGTGACATCGAGCCAAAGAACAAAGAGTAATCTAAACTATTTTCTTGCTGGAAATAAAACTGATATGCCCAATCCTAAATCTATGGACCAATGAAAAAAATTAGTATCAATGTGCACATCTAGAAGATCCACACTCATTTTGTCAGCAAAATCAGAGCACATGAAATCTGATTTAAAATGAACTTGGGGAAGATAATAATGAGTTTATAAAGCCTAAACTTATGATCATTAATGTACCCACAATTTGATCATTACCCAAATCAATACCAATAAAAATGTAGATTTCTCCATAAAAGAAACTTCAGCCTTTGACTTATTTAAGTGAGCTCCTTGTTGTTCCAAAACTTCACTCGTGACAAAATTAAAAGGCTCAATAATAAGGTTAACATAGGCATTAACATGCAAATATTCAATTTCACTACAAGGGGACAACTCACTGCTCTGAAAGTTAATTCCAGGATCAAATACAACACTTGTATTTGCACTCTCCACATCACAAAACACTTTGGTTTATTAACAACAATATAGAATGAGTGACACTCGAATATGAAACATATTCATAAGATAACTCATCATCATAACACTATTGCAACTCATCACATGTTGGCTTCTCTAACAAACTTTATTCACCAATTTGTGGAAACAAACTCAAGTTCATGAAAGAGCTCATACTCAAGCTAGAATAGATAAGTATGTTGTGATTGGGTAAATGAGAACTTGATTCACTATCATAACAAAAACTTTCATACTCAACTTCATTCAAAAGAGAAGAAGGAGAGGGAGGGTGGGAACATTCAACAATTGGAGGAGAAACATCCTCATAATGCAAAATATTCACAAGCTATTTATCCTCAACTTTGGAGAATTCATTAATCTTGTCACACAAAGATAGTGAACGCGAAACCAATTCTTGAGCATGCAAATTATCTTCTTTTACTCCCATAATAAGGTCATAACATGAATCAATCACTAGCTCATTTATCTTTTCATCATGTTCTTCATTTGTAATCAACAAGGAGCTTTCATCCTCGGAATTCACAGTGGGAGCTGAATCATTATCACTTTGTCTTCTTGTAAATAATCAAAAATAGAGAACTATGTAACTTCATCCTCATAAGCATAACTAGTGAAGAGCTGAAATAAACAATTGAATGCATCATTCTCCAAAACTTCTAGATCTTTGAGATGTTGAAAAGAGATACATATTGCCCAACGTTTCAACAATATGACAATAAATGGACTAAATCTTAAAACATGTGATTCAAATATTCATTCCACCACAAAACATAATTCAATCTTCAATATCCCCCATAATGTTTGTCTTCTTTCATAGAACCTTCTTTTTCTTGCTCTTTACTATCCTCCCCAAAGACAATACATCTTTTCCCCCATTGAAGTTGGTTGCATAACTTTTATTTTCTAGCATCCTCTCGTGTGTGTGCCAAACGGAAGCATGGACAACATATGAGCACAAAATAAATTGAGCATCTTCTAACCAAGACCAATGCTCCTTCATTAAACACACCTTTCCCCATTTAAAAAAGGCCTCTCTCTCTCTCTCTCTCAATTATCACACATATTTCCCCCTCCTAAAAAAAAACCATATATATGCTTATAATAAAAATGTCTCAAGTACATATATTTTAAAAATGCCTAAGGATATTAATCCCAACGACCTTATGTAGAATTTTTCACGTACCACATTGATTTATAATTTTATTACCTTTTTCGCAAAATTTCCATTTCTTGGTGACAAATGCCATAATCTAACCACATAATTGTTTTGGGCTCGAAAACCCTTTTTAGAAAAAGAATGGGGTCAAAAATTATTTTATGCCTACAATATCATTTCTTTGATCACATTCTCCATGAAAGCAGGAAACCATTAAAACTACCATACAATGACCAAACAAAAACAAAATTTAAGGTCCACACACACACTCTATGTGTGTGTGTGTGTGTCACATTTTTAAAATAATTCCTTCCTTATATATCAACACCTTATATATGTACAATATCACATTTTTACACACACAAAGTGTTGATATATATAGCCATTGCTATATATTATTTATACGTAATATTTAAACTTAACATTCATGTCTTGGTGTTTTCAATGTCTCTATGGCAGAGCCCCTTATAATCCTATTTCTTGATTTTAAGTCTTCTATGCATCAAGCTCACTAATAGAATTAGGTTGGGTTGTTCCTTTACTCATGCTCTTGCCATAAAGATAGCCCAAATCCTAATTCTCTAGATATTATAATTAGATTCATTTAAAAGTTGTGATTTATCCATGGAAAAACTAGAAGAACTATCCATTTTAAGGAAAACTTAGCAAAATTTTAGAAAAAAAAAAAGTGTTGGGCGGGTGTTTTAGAGGTTATAGAAATCCACAATGATGACAAAGAGCGAGAATCTACAATGGATTAAAACTCAAATATAATATTTTGAATTTTGATGAAAATACTCAAACAAGGTACTAGAACCAAGGAGGAAGCCTGCGAAACATGAAAAACTAGCCGCGAGAGGCCGCGATGCAGAGAGAAAAAGTTATAAAATTTTCAAATTTTGAAAGTGGCGGGACAAATAAATAGTGTTCCGCGGATTCTTGGAATCTTAGAGTTCCGTGGAACACTTAGGCAAACAACCACAAAACAAAGGGAGAAGTTTGCACAACAAAGACAAGTCCGCAGATCAAAGAAACCCACGAGACAAAGAAAAAGCACACGTATTACAAAAAATGGCGTAGAACACAGGGGTCTGTGTAACACAAAAAAAGTCCTCAGAATGCAGGGGTCCACGTAACATAGATGGACAAGACGCAAAATATTTTGAAGAAGGCTGCGTAAGTAAAAAATCCGCGGAAGATTGCCAATGACCAAAAAATGGGAAACATTCAAATAAGTAACCTAATGTCTAAAAAATGGCTATTAAAGGTGTGGATCATTTAAATAAGCCGCAAAAGATTGGAAAAGTCGCGAATGACATAGAAATTTCCACGAAGGCTTGATAATCTTAGAAAAAGATCACAAATGGTGAAAAATGCAGATCTATGCACACAAATGGTTGTGGAGGCTAAAAACACATGCACAAGAAAGATCTGATAAACTAAACTGATTAATCATTTCAGATCATCCAATATTCTCATTATTTTGGCGGGAATTGGAGTTTTGAACTTGATAAAATTGAAGCACGTTGTGAAGCAAGCTAGGGTTTGCAGTTTTGAAAAACTTCAAGTTTCTTCACACCTATAAATAAAAAACATCCAAATCTATCCTGCACATGCATAAACACCAAATTTGATACCATGTTAGGAAATTTAAGGGATGAATAATGTTACAAATTATAAATCCACAATATAAATTTCCGAAGATTATAGTTTATGAAGTGCAATAATTAAGAACATAGATTTAGATGTTTATAATGCAAATTATAGAATGTAAACAACATGAACAAAAAGTAAATGAACACAAAGACACAAGATATAAGTGGGAAAACCATGGAAGGTAAAAAAATTGAAAATCACTTATCTTTATTGAGAATAAACTTTCACCCAACACTCCCACTATTTCCACATGTAGTTACACCTTCAAAAAGGGATTACAAACCGCCTCATACATTTGCTCATGAGTTTCACCTCATTCACATCATGTATTAGTAATTATCTTGCATACATGTTGTTATGATCCTTATGTGCGGATTCCACTAACGCCTCGAGGTTTTGGTGTAACGGTTCGTTACATTTGGTATCAAAGCGACCACCCAGGTTCAAGTCCCGACACGGGTAGCTATGCCATTGCAGTGTTTGCCTAGGGCTCGTATAGGGCAAGGCGTGGTCCCGCTATACGGGCGCAAATCTAGCCCGGGGTCCGGGATACGGAAGCGTGGTGGGATGTTATGATCCTCATGTGCGGATTTCACTAACGCCTCGAGGTTTTGGTGTAATGGTTCGTTACACATGTTAGAACTCGTGTAGCTGATTTATAATGATATCACCTTGTTATATGCAAGGTCGGTGGTCATGATCCACCCTTAAAAGCCAACCCGTTTGTGTCCAACATGCTTAGATTTTAAATATAAGCTATAAACCAAAAACATACACAATCTTTCGTAGTTTAATAAAAAAGCATTTTCCCTGCTCAATATTAGAAACATGTCGGGGTTAGCACAAGGTTGTACATATAATATATTAGATTTAAGCATACATGCAATAAAAGTGGATATTCTACCGGAAGGAATATACATAACAAGATATATAAATCAACACCAGATTTAACGTGGTTCACCCAAAGTGTGGGCTACATCCACCAAGAAACAAACCAATTTATTATCCAAAGCTTTCAAACCTCTTAGATGTATAATACTTTCTTTCTCTCAAGCTTCTCCTTCTTCTCCAAGAATTCTCTCTCGACAATTATTCTAACAATAGTCATCAATTCTTACAATCGTTATAAACCCTAACTTTCATGCTTAAATAGACATATACAAACTTAGGGCACTTAGCCATGCAATTATAATCAATAGATCTTCTTTAATACTAAAATTAGATCTAATTCTTGTGAGTTAAATAAAACACCCACGCACAGGTAACCGACGCCAGTTAGCCCTAACCGATGCCGATTCCTCCTTGCCTGACCGATGCCGATCATAGGTGACCAATACCGGTCCTTCCATAACCGATGCTAGTTACTATGCTTTCCTGCAAGTTTAATATAACATGCTAATCAAGTAATTGAGCTCCACAACTCAACAATCTCCCACTTGGAGATAAATTATTGCACTATACTTATACAACATCATTCTTGGATCCTTTCCTTAGCTTTGTTTCTTCCTCTTCAAGTCTCAAACTTGAAGACCAACAAAAGTGGAGTGTAGCTCCAACTTCTCTTTGCTAATGACTTTGTTAGCATATCTGCAGGGTTTTCACTTGTATGAATCTTCTCCAGTTTCAGTTGCCCATCCTCCAATACCTGCCGTATGAAGTGATACCTCAATTGAATGTGTTTCATTCTAGAATGAAACATTGAGTTCTTTGCCAAATGAATTGCATTCTGATTGTCACTGAACAATTTGCAATCATCTTGCTCATTTCCCAACTCTTCCACGAACCTGCTCATCCATATCATCTCTTTCTAGCCTCTGTATTGCTGACATACTCTGCCTTTGTAGTAGACAAAGCCACAACCTTGTACAATCTCGAAATCCACTAATCCGCTGCCCACCTACTTTGTGAAAATATATCTAGTAGTGCTCCTTCTACCATCTAGATCTCCAGCCATATTCGAATCAACATAGCCACATAAAGAAATATCCGAACCTCTATAACATCGCATACTAGATGTCCCTTTCAAATATCTGAGTATCCATTGGATTGCTTTCCAATGCTCTTTACTTGGATTGGCCATAAATCTACTCACAACTCCTACTACGTGTAATGTTTGGTCTAGTACAAACCATAACATACATGAGACTCCCAACTGTTGAAGCATATGGTACTTGTGTCATGTATTTGACCTCCTCATGTGATGAAGGACACTACTCTTTGCTCAATTTGAAGTGTCCAACCATAGGTGTACTCATCAGTTTTGAATCTTGAATGTTAAATCTTTCCAACACCTTATTAATATAAGCCTCCTGAGACCAATACAATTTCTTGTTCTTTATGTCTTTGTGTATTTGCATGCCAAGGATTCTTTTTACAGCTCCTACATCCTTCATAGAAAATGTGTGAGCTAACTTTCCCTTAATCTCACCAATGTCTTGTATACTAGATCCTGCAATAAACATATCATCCACATACAATAACAAAATAATATAGCTCCCATTTTCAAACATTTTGAAATAAACACAATGGTCAAATTCACGTCTCAAATAACCATGCTCATGAAACTATCAAACCTCATGTACCATTGCTTTGGAGCTTGCTTGAGTTCATATATACTTTTTTCAACCGCACACACCGATTTCTCCTTACCCTTGACTTCATACCCAAGCGGTTCTTTGCATATAAATATCTTCATCCAAATCACCATGAAGGAAAGCCATTTTCATATCTAGTTGCTCTAAATGCAAATCATGTACTGCAACTAAACTCAATACAAGATACGAATAGAAGTCATCTTTACAACAAGGAGAAAATATTTCACCAAAGTCAATACCCGCTTTTTGTGTAAATCCATTTACTATAAGCTTTTCCTTGTATCTTCTCTATCCACCCTCTTCTTCCTTAATTCTATAAACCCACTTGTTTGTAATGACTCTTACTTACTTGCGACAACTTAACCAAATCCCAAGTCTGGTTTTGTTCTAAGGAGTTCATCTCCTCATCCATGCCATGCTCCCACTACACATGAGTCTTATCCTGCATTGCTTTTTCAAAATTTTTTGGCTCATTATTATCATCAATAATAAATAAGATAGATAATGTGTAAAT
This sequence comes from Taxus wallichiana var. yunnanensis, assembly GCA_018340775.1. Taxonomy (NCBI): domain Eukaryota; kingdom Viridiplantae; phylum Streptophyta; class Pinopsida; order Cupressales; family Taxaceae; genus Taxus; species Taxus wallichiana. Next base: position 154,972,286 of record CM031242.1, on the reverse strand, counting down.
CTTTACGGAGGTTTACTTACCCTTTGTGACCTTCTCACGGGAGTTTGGGGTACCAGAGGCTCATTCTGAACCTCTTGGACATTTGTGTTTGATTCGAAATTGACCAACGCCGGTCACCTATAAGCGACATCGGTTTTGCTCACCGATGCCGGTTTGTCTCTTTTGTAACCGATACCAGTTCATCGACCGATGTGATCGGGGGTGAACCGAAACCTATTACTATGTAACTCTTGGTATTATTTTTAAATTCGAGAGTTCATTTTCATTCACAAACTTCTTAGCCGGTTCGTCTTTGGGTACCAAAATTTGATCCTTGTACATTCTCTTTTCATTCCATTCAATGTCACAACTAATAATTTTAGAATTCTCTAAATCCCAAAAATGGAATTCGAAATCACCAAATCCATAGCTAATGAAAGTGCATCTCTTAGATTTTACATCTAACTTTTTCCTATTTTCCTTATCAATATGCACAAAAGCTTTTGAACCAAAAAAATTTAAGAAAAGAAAGATCTACCTCTTTTCGGTCTAAGCTTCCTTTGGTATTCCTCCATCTAGTGAACTTGAAGGCACACAATTAATCAAATAAACCGTTGTATCAACTACTTCTGCCCAAAAATGCAAGGGCAATCCAACATGCATCATCATACTTCTAACATGTTCCATGATTGTCCTGTTCATTCTTTCTGCAACACCATTCTCTTGTGGTGTTCTTAGAACCATCATTTCTCTACGTATTCTATTCACTGAACAATAATCATTGAAAGCCTTGCTACAATATTCACCACCATTGTTAGATCTAAGACACTTTAACTTTGAATTTGATTCATTCTCAACAAGGGATTTCCACCTTTTAAAAATATCAAAAAACATCAGATTTATGTTTAATACAATAAACCCATACCTTTCTTGTAGCATCATCAATGAAAGTAACGTAATCTTGAGATCCTCCAAGAGAAGCTATCTGGGTTGGTCCTCACACATATGAGTGTACAAATTCTAATTTCTGCTCTTTTTAGTTGCCCCAACTTTGAGAAATCTCACTCTCTTTTGCTTTCCAAAGATACAATGCTCACATAAATCAAGATCTAAATCTTTCAAATATGATAACTTACCCTTAGCCTTTAAGATCTGCATTCCTTTTTGACTCATATGGCCCAACCGATTATGCCACATGCATGCATCTGAATCTGAAGTAGATAACACAAAAATGAATCAATAACACAAGTAGATAAATATAACGTTCTTACCTTCTTACCTCTTGCCACAACAAAAACACCCTTGATGACTTTCCAAGAGTCTGCTTGTGAATGTAACCATGCAACCAAATTCACCTAGTTGCCCTGTAGAAATAAAATTCCTCTTGAGGCTTGACACATGTCTCACATATTTAATACCAATGTATTTCTATTCGTAATTTTAGACGAACTCCCCCTTTACGAGAATAATACCTGCAAGGTTCATCATCACCCAAATAAACATGCCCAAAATTTCCTTGGACATAATTTATGAAATAACTCTTATTAGGGGTTGTCCATGATTATATTCTATTATCAAAGAAAGAATAAGAGCATCTTGCATTACCTCTGCTTATAATATTTGCCTCTTTTTTCTTTACCTTTTTCTAGGTGTTGGTTCTCTTTATCCTTTGACCAACAATCTTTCTTTACATGTCCTTTCTTTCCACATTTCCAACAAGTAATTCCCTTACCTCTAGATTTAGATCTGCCATCCCTTGACTTTGATTTCCCATTATTCTTACTCTTGGATCTCTCCTTCTTCCTGCCTCTGCTTTCTACATTCAAAGCATTCCCAAATGATGATTCCTCTATACTTTTCTTGCAAATTTCTTCATTCAAGATTATACTAACCACATCATCAAACTTCAAAATATTATTAACATATGTTGTATTATTAACAACCATTACCAAGTTATCCCAACTATCAGGAAAAGAACATAAGAATAAAAGTGCTTTCACTTCATCATCAAACAGAATATCAACCAATTTTAACTAATTTACAATAGATCAGAAATCATTCAAATGACTAGATGCAGATCCACCTTCACGCTTCTTAGAACTAAATAGTTTATTCTTCAAATAAAATTTATTTGAAGCACTAGGTTTTTCATATAAATTAGCAAGAAATTTAATTAACTTTACTATAGAAGTCGCTCTCATAATATTGGAAGCCACAGATGCTTTGCGGAATCAACCTTATAGATCCCAAAGCCTTTCATCACGGATCTTCCATTCTTCATTAGTCATCTTCGTAGGTCTATAATTTTCATCCAACGGTAAGTACAAATCTCTTTGATGTAGATAATCCTCAATTTGCATCTTCCATAATTGATAATTTTGGCCGTCAAACTTCTCTATCTTGTATTTGTTTTCTTCTGCCATTACTGTAGCTCCCACTCAATCAGAAAATCCTCTCGTGAATAAATCCTCAACACACAACCCTCAAACAAAGCTCGATACCGGTTGTTAGGGCTAGCACAAGGTTGTATAGATAATATATCAAATCTAAGCATACATGCAATAAAAATGGATATTCTACCAGAAGAAATATTTAGAACAAGAGATATAAATAAACACCGATTTAACGTGGTTCACCTAGTATGGGCTACATCCACCAATAAATAAGCCAATCTATTATTCAAAGCTTTCAGATCTCTTAGATGCACAATAATAACTTTATCTCAAGCTTCTCATTCTTTTCCAAGAATTCTCTCTCTCATAATTATTCTTACAATAATCATCAATTCTTACAATCTTTACTTCTAAACCCTAACTTTCATGCTTATATAGGCATATACAAATTTAGGGTTCTTAGCCATGTAATTACAATTAATAGATTTGCTTTAATACTAAAACTAGATCTAATTCCCGTGAGTTAAATAAAACACACACACATAGGTAACCGACGCCAGTTAGCCCTAACCGATGTTGGTTCCTCCTTGCCTGACCAATGCCGCTCATAGGTGACCGATGTCGGTCCCTCCATAACCGATGCCATTCGTGCTTTTCTCGCAAGTTTAATATAGCGTGCTAATATGAAGTAATTGAGCTCCACAACTCAACAATTCAACTCATCCACATCATGTATCAGTAATTAGCTCGCACATATAGCTTGCATACATGTTAGAACTAGTGTAACTTATCTCTAATGATATCACCTTGTTATATGCAAGGTCGGTGGTCATGATCCAATCTTAAAAGCCTACTCGTTTGTGTCCAACATGATTATATTTTAAATATACACTATAAACCAAAAACATACATAGTCTTTGGTGGGTTTAATAAATAAGTATTTTCCCGCTTAATATCAGAAACACAATAGTTAACTCCTTGAAAGTTGTAAATCACATTTGTTAGATGAATTTGAACATGTAACATGTGAATGTAGCTCTTGATTTAGTCTTGATACTGAAACTAACACTTTGTGCTTTTGAAAGTTCTTGAGATTTTGGCATGTTTTGATGATTTTCTCTTGAAACTAACATCCTTTGTAGTTGTTTTATTGTGGTCCACCAACCTCCTCTCGCATCGTATCCCAAGTTAGCTAAGATAGTATGTGATAGTAAGTGATGTATCCTACCTTCCCACAATGTCTTCCATGTTCCCTGGGAGATCACTTAAGGAACTTTAGGCCTACTATGAGGATCAAACACAAACATGAAGAGGAAGGGGCACTAGATGATAAATATGAGACCTCTTACCCGAGTCATAAAAATTTAGCTTAACATAAAGTAAATCAAACTCTCTAACGAGGCTAATAGTGGAGTTTGAATTTTTTTATTAGAATAGGGGGTGTGCTAAATGATGGTATCACATATTTTTTAGTTTGTGATAGAATTTTTTTCTTGTAATAATTTCCTTTTCTTGTTGCCTTTTCTTGTTGCCTTTTACTTGATGGTATGGATTTTAATATTTTTATTGGATTTTATTGTATGTCCTCCATACAAAGTTAGAATGCTGAGATAATGTGTGTAAAAGATGAATAAGATGAGATATTACACCTAATCACTATAAAAGAGAACCTAGAAACCTTGATGATTAGGTACCTCTAGACCCATCCTAAGTAAAGAGTGTAATTTCATATTTGACCTTAGTGTCCCTCAAGTGAGAGAAGAAGCATGATGAGTGAATATAAAGACATAAGGGTGATATAATGATTTTTAAAGATGAGAGCTGATCCTAAGGTGATATGAAAGGTGCTTGACATGGGATGAAGGCTAATAAGATGAACTAGGTGGTATAGGAGTCATAGATTGATAGAGATGGCAAGATATATAAATGTAAACCTACGACAGTCCAAAAATCATAAAAAGGTGATAATATCAAATTAGAATATAAGATAAGAAAATCATAATGTAGATAAATAACATACCAAAAGATCATTGAAGTTACAAATGACATAAATAAATCCAAAATATGTCGTAAGAAGACTATAAATCATAGACCTAGGATGTAAAGAGATAGCTGAAACAACTAACAAGCTTTGTGTAATAAGTAGATTATATGGACTTTTTAAATGGTAGCTAAGAACGTCATAATAACTTGTTTGTGCTAAAATAGAGGATTTTAGTGGGTAGTTGAGAATGTTGACTAACTTGTTTTTGCTAAAATAGTGCATTTTAATGAGTAGCTACATTTTTTAGACTAACCTGTGCTAAAAGTAGATGATTTTTAAGAGGTAGATGAAACATTTAGACTAACCAACCCATTCTAAAAGTAGAGGATTTTAAAGGGTAGTGAAAATAATCAGACTAATCAACCTATGCTAAAAGTAGGGGATTTTAAGGGCTAGTCAAAACATATGTAATAACTAGTTTGAGGATGTAACTTAGGAGCGTAGATAGTATATACAAGAAAGTAAATATAGAAAAATGAAACATAGTACATATACAATAAAACGAGGTCAAAGAGGTCATGTAAGGTAACTACAAACATCCTCGATAACCTATCACTATATATCATAAAGTTTCCATATCATGGTGCGCTCAATGTCTTTGAGGCTCTAGAAGACAATTGGATAGATCACATGATGCATAACTAACATAATATCCTCCACACTCATGAAAATATGAGATAATATATCCTAGTGCATGTCCATCATGGAGGGAGGGACGATAGGGATGAAAGAGGGATATCCACACGAGGATGATAAAAATGAGGAAGTAGTACCTCAACTAGTCAAAAGGGTGTATGAATAGATGGGTGGTACACATGATGAAGGATCATTATAGATAATAAAGTGGAAACCGAGTCCTCAAATTGAGGTGGAGGAGAAGGTAACTAACTACGATGTTCTTGTTGTCAAAGTACCTTATAATTAGTAGATGAATAGGAGAAAATACCACGACAAGAGAAAAATACTAAGGATAATAAGTAAGACAAGATGGTCATTTCTTCAAAATTTGGCTTCTAGTTTATTCATGTGCTATTGATAGGATAAAAATCCTTTACATCATGCCTTGATGTCTCATGCCATGTACAATACCATACATGCTCATATGAGGAGTTTGTAGGCTGCGTAGTAGGAGGTACACGTGTAAATATAGAGGAAAGTGATGGAATGGTTAAGGTAGTGGAGCTAACTAGAGTATCCAACATGTGTTATGGATCCTACACCAAGCCACATCGAGGATTTATAAAGTGCAAGCTAATCGAGGAACCAATGGGGTTGTGGTTCAAGTTCTTAGTCTCTTGGAAGTCATGTAAAGGAACCATGGTTTTGAAATAGTCATTATCATTCCTCAACCTTCTCTATGAGTAACTCATATTTCCGGAATCAAAGGGGAGGTTGGGAGGATATCATACTGGAAAATATTAATGGAACTATTAAATGATTATTATAAGGAGTCTAGGGAAAAATTATAAACACAAACGTCAAAATAGGAGCATAAAAATGTTGATATTGAAGGATGTTGATGTTCTTAGCTTGGGTGTAGCCAATCGGAAGGTTCCATCAAGAAAATAGTCATCATCATATGTGGGGGTAGTGACATCAATTCTAAGGGATCCAATGAAAAATTCAATGAGTGGTGAAGAAGGAAATTCCTTGGTAGGAGGTGAGGTAGAAGATATAGTGATGGGAATCATATGGGTCACCGAGAAGGGGACAAATGAGTAGTGATTTAATCAAGAAGGTAAGAAGTATTGATTTTGAGAATGATTTCGTGAGGCCTATCATCATTTGAGTCAAGGAGGTTAGGTGGGATGTTCTTAAAAATATCAGAGTGCCCACTATATCCTCAAAGTGAGAAAACAAGGCATTTAAAGTGTATAACTCTCAAAATGGGACATAAGGTATTTCCTAGAGAGAAATAATTTAATAGACACTATGTTGTTGGAATTATTCAAATTTTGATGGGCTTGTGTCACCTTGAATCTTACTCAAATCTTATATATAAAGTCTAGGTTGGGAAATTTGAAACACTGACATGCAAATGACGTGATTGTATGTATGCAATGTGTCCATGGCTAGTCAAGAAGGATGTTATATGAAATAGGAAATTCAAAGATAACTTTCAATCCAATGGTGCAAGGAGGCATGGTAATAGGAAATTAATATATCCCATGGGGGAATCTTCCTTTGGCCATACCATTGACACATGTTAGAGATAGATTATTGGTTATTGGTTAAAATAACTAAGAATTTAATGAATTATAAAGAAGTGACACATGTTCCTACACCCTCTTATATGTGAGCTCGCTTGAATTGCATTTTGCCACGAGCTTGCTTAAATTGCACATTGCCAATGTCAAGGAGATAAAGAGAGGGAAATAGTCTTCTAAGAAAATATGCTCATCTAGAATCATAGAATCACTTGGAAAGTGAATTGACAAATATTGATAAGAAGTAATGTATATTTTTATTGCAATCTCTTATAATTATTGAAGTATACTCTCATTTGAACAATGCAAGAGTGATTCTTGCCCTAAAGCTGGAGGGGATACTCATATTAAAGAGGTTTTTCATAACTCAATTGTGATGTTTATAAGAAGTTATTATTAATTGAAAGAACAAAATTCAATTTAGAAGGCTCGAGACCTATGTTATTAGACCCCATTTCTCTATGTTAGATGATGAGATGTTGGGTTGATCACAAGTAAAATTAGTTTAAATTTGATCTCGAAGAGTCTTAAAGATTATGTTGAGGAAGATATTTTGTTAGACTATATAACATCGACCTTGCAAGATGGTCAAGGCATCTCGAGATGACAATATAACCCACACACACACACACACACATGCATATAATGGTCGATGTACTCGGGGACGAAAAGTTTTTAAATAGATGGCATCAAATCTATTGGCTTAAGATGGTTCTCATTTCCATTTTTTCCTCTTTCTTTCATTCCACCTTCTTCTTCTCCCATTATTATTCATGTGTTTATATACCTCTCGAATATGATGGGCCAATACTATAATAGGCTTTGAGGCTTATTATGCTCATATTAATGCTTAGCAGTCACCCTATTTATATGGTTGGGCTGATAAGTATTCCAAAATCATCTCTCTGCACATCTCTTCCATCCAAACGTCAAATATTTCTTCTAATGCGGGGATTGAAGAGATCGATCAATCATCAACCTATCAAGACCCTCTAGATGTGTTAGAATTTGAGGATTTTAATAAATATGATTTAATCAACTTACATATTACATAATGTTATAATAAATATTTAAATAAAAATTACATCATAACATAAGTAAATAAAAATACTTACAAGAAATAAATAACATAGGTGACACAATATTTATAGTGGAAAACCCCAATAGGGTAAAAACCACTTTGAGAATAACCTTTTACTTTCTGAGCTTATTTTACATCCAATAAGATCACCTCCTCCTTTGAAACCCTATTTACCAAGAGTAAAACCAAATCACTTGATTTGCACACCTTTGATATATTTCCCAAATATATCAAATGAGGACCTAAAGTCCTTTTTATATAAGGTGATCGTGTATGTCTCCGACCCACCTTTCAACCTAAAATGGTTAACACATACACCTAGGTTTATAATATTCAATAGTAGAAATATAATCATTTCATGATATTAAATATTTAACCTAAAATATATACCTAGGTTGACATATTTAATAATAGAAATATAAATATTTTATAGTATTAAATATTAACCTATATATTAGTGATGGACCCATATACATTAAGGGTGACTAGACCATTTAATCATTATGTTCCAACACTCCCCTTAATGTTAAGTGGAATAGCATAACATATGCTAATAGATTACCTGCCCGTGGTACACTACAACATTTACAATCCTTAAACCATAAAGGTTTTATGCTAGCATATCAGTTGAAGGAATTATAACACCTTCATCATACTCAATTTACCTTTTGGTACAAAAGGATTTGGAATCCCAAAGATCATCCCATGATCAGTGGCTAAGTATGATTTGTGATTTTTACATGTTCTCATAGGTTCTCATAAAAGGTTATTGAACCCAAGCATATAGGAGCCTTTTACAACCAATGACCTCCTTAACAATATGATTATATTGGATGTTTACCAGTAAACTCAATAACACTAAAGAGTTTATTGAAGACCGCCTTTAAGATCTTTATACATTTCTTTCTAAAAATAAGTCGACAAGGAATACATGCTTGAAGGTCTTTTTACACTTTCCCGAAGGTATTTTTACAAAAATAAGTTCTATTAGGAGGTGAAATTGTCATGCACACTCCCCCTCAATGGCAACTCCGACAATCCAAGCTTTTCACGAAAGTAACAAAACTTTGCAACACTCAGGGACTTTGTGAAGATGTCAACAACATGCTTTTCATCAACATAAATTTGAGATTTATCTCATCACTTTACACCTCATGGGTGAAGTTTATATGTATTTCAATGTTATTTGTTCTCTAATGTTAAACTGAATTCTTAATTAATAGTAATACAACTCACCACCACATAGAAGATAAATACTTCCTTTAGCTTTCATGTGTATCTCTACCAACAATCGTTATAGCCACATGAATTCTTTACTTCTTCCATTGTACTTTCTACATCGTAGAAAAAATGGAGACTGTTAATTGTATTTGTTGTTCCAAGTAATGGTTCATACACCAAAAACTTGAACACATATCCAATATATTTTATAACACAACATGAGTATAGTTAGAATCACAAAATCCATATAAGATAACATTTTTATTCTTATTATAATGCAACCCATAATTGATTGTTCCTTTTAAATATCTAAAAATTCTTTTTGCAAGATTCCAATGATCTCTAAAAATGTTCTGCATAAACCTTGAAGTAATTCCTTTTGTATAGGAAATATCTGATCTAGTTATAGTTAGATAAATCAAACTATTAACTAACAACGTATATAAAATATGATCAACCTTTTTCATATGCAGATTTATGATCAATATTTATTCCAACTTCCATTGAAGTAGAAAATGGTTTACAATCAATCATAAGAAACTTTTTCAATACAATGGTTGCATATTGTGTTTTGAAAAATAACAATAGAATGAAATACAATCATACAAATAACATGATGCGAGAGACCTAACTCATTCATTTCAAAGTATTGCTTTAATTTCTCTTTAATCTTATGAATTAAATTAGAATTGTCACTAGGCATAAGCAAATCATCAACATATATACATATAACGATAATATGCGAGCTTTATTGCTTAATGAATATATCATTGTTAGAAGAAAAATTAACAAAACCTAACATTTTAAAGAAGGAAACAATTTTTGCATACCAAGCTCTAAGAGCTTGTTTTAAACCATACAATGATTTTTCAACTTACAAATATAGTTTTCTTTACAAGTTTCTTCAAATCCTTTAGGTTGAAACATGTAAAATTCTTCTTTTAAAGCGCAATTCAACAAAATATATTTTTATACATTTAGTAGATTTTTCACCCAAATTGAGTGGTAATTGCAAATAAGGTCATAACAGTACTCATTTTAGCTACATGAAATGTCTCAACATAATCAATACCAAGTTTCTAAGTGAAACCTCTAGCAATAAGTTTAGCTTTATATTTGTTAATACTACCATCACCATTGTATTTTACTTTGTATATCCACCTAGACCCTATAATACTTCACGGCTCAGGGTCATACAAGGTAATTAATGCATGGTACATATGATGACTTCTAGTCATTTTTCTAAGGTTAATAGGATTTAAGTTTTATAACATATATTGAGCCCAATTCAATTTCTTAGTTAGAAAGATAAGAGTTTGAAACATTTATAACATCAAAACATCATCATGACCATTTACTAAATCAGAATCAAAACCATCATTTGAAAGTATTTAATGAAATAACTTCAAGAGAAGAAGACAACACATGTAAACCTTTCACTAGACTATATCTATACATTTCATATAAGCTTCGATAATTAACATGTCATAACCTTTCATGCCATAGTTTTGAATTATTCAAACTCTGAGATATAAAACAAGATGCAGAAGAGAAATCATAAAAATATATAGATCATTTCTTTGAATTCCTTCAACTATTATACTCTCATTACTATCCTTGATATACCAAGTATCCTTTATGCATGGATTCTAGTTATGTCCATACCTCTTTCGGATGTTTGATATTACCAATGTGTAGAAGGTACTCATCGTTCACATTGCATAGAAAGAGCATCTTACATTCATTGCAAGAATACATTCATGTTATCTACAGTTGCTTGACGACCGGTGGGAGAAACCTCAGATCCAAAAATAATCGTCTAGAGTTTTCTCGCCATAAATTTTATTTTGACCCAAATGTTGTAGTTGGTAACATTCGGGATTTGGGTTTTGTTAAGACAGAAATAATTGGACGTCATTATTTTCCTAAACTCGTAAAACTCACCCCATTATAATATATAATGTACCATGAGTTAGATACATATTTATCGATAAAAACAACACTTTTAATAAAATCGATCTAAATTTTACAAATCTAAGGAAACTATTTGATCATAACTAATTCTATCATTTGCAATGCATACTAATTAACCTCCCATTATCAAAATAATAACCCGCATTATAAAGGGTTTTGTATTATACCCAGATTTATATACAAAATATTTCCAACCATATAGAAGTGAAGAAGAGACCCTTAAAAATATTTTTATATAATTCCTTCAAGCTAAAAACTTAAAATTTTTATGTGGCTATAACTACTAATATTTTAATAAATATTTACCACACTTCACATGGGCCACCAATAAACTAGCTTTTTTTTTAATTCTCCATTTATACTTGAGAGTTCTACATTTATACATGAGATATTATCTCATTTTATTCTCCACTCCCACTCTTTTATAAAAAAACCTTTAAATAGGTTTATTTATATAGTTTTTATAAACTATAAGATCTAAATGAATGTGGATGCCCCTTACATGGATAATATAAATGGTTAGGGACACATGTTAGGTTTTATTTAATAAGTATTAAGATTTAAAAAGTAATCCCTTCATGGCCAAGAAATAAACACGGGCCCCCTTACTAAAAAAGTAAGCACTTTATTTTTTTTAAATATATATAAACCAAATCTAATCAAATTTATATTTTAAACGGTTTTAAACTAACCATATACATAAGATATGATTTAAACTTAGGTTTGTTTCATTTAAAAAAACTATATATGCTTAGATTTATAGGTTACGTTTAAATATGATTTAAACTTAGGCTTAGAATATGATTTAAACTTAGGCTTAGTTTTTTTCAAAAATATATAAATTTAATATGATGTTTATATAAATTATTATATAAACCTTATTTTATATTATATATATTTTTATTTAAAAATAATAATATGGTTTTCAAATTATCTAGGATATAGATATAGATTAACTATAAACTATTATTTTTCAAATCGAATCCTTTTAGAGGAGACCAAAGAACACGGGTATGAATTTACCTTCAAATATTTAACCTACAAACATTTAAAATTATAGAAAACATGAAAATTATTTCATATAGTAATAAATTCTTTCCTTTTCTGTATGTGATTTTCACGCAGGTAAATATTTGAAGCCCCTTTCACCTATGCACACATCAATCTCTAAATAAACATTAATTCCATATAATTTACAAAATGTAAATGAAAGTAAGAATCATATCATATTACATCTCCCCCAAAAAAATTAGGGATTTAAAATTTAAAAACCCTAAATTTTTTACTGAGAGTTTAATTGCACAAATTTAATGCCAAAATAAATTGGGAAAAAAAAGAAGGGAACAGATACTTTTAAATACCCTTTCGGGTTGGTTGAAAAAATCCATACAAATTAAATAAATAAAATACAAACATTTGATCTTAATTTATTTAATTTACCTCGCTCTATTACCATGTTAGAATTTGAGGATTCTAATAAATACAAATTTAATCAACTTACATATTACATAATGTTACAATAAATATTTAAATAAATATTACATCATAACATAAGTAAATAAAGAAATACTTACAGGAAATAAATAATATAGGTGACACAATATTTATAGTGGAAAATCCCAATAGGGTAAAAACCACTTTGAAAATAACCTTTACTTCAGAGAACTTATTTTACATCCAATAAGATCACCTCCTCCTTTGAAACCCTATTTACCAAGGGTAAAACCAAATCACTTGATTTGCACACCTTTGATATATTTCCGAATATATCAAATGAGTACATAAAGTCCTTTTTATATAAGGTGATCGAGTATGTCTCCGACCACCTTTTCAACCTAAAATAGTTGACACATAAACCTAGGTTTATAATATTTAATATTATATATATAATTATTTTATGATATTAAATATTTAACCTAAAATATATACCTAGGTTAGCATATTTAATAATAGAAATATAAATATTTCATATTATTAAATATTAACCTATATATTAGTGATGGACCCATATACATTAAGGGTTCGTTAGACCACTTAATCATTATGTTCCAACAAGATGAACCTTATTTTTCCAACAACATGATGTTCACTATAGAACAAGGTATCTACCCACGAGTCTTGACTAAGCTACAAATTAACATGCAATCATATTCAATGCCATCTTACTTACGACGATGACGAGATACTATCACGGTTTGACCAAAGCTATGATCGACTCAAAAATGTTGATGAATCATTAGGTATGCTGCAAGCATATGATGATACCCTCCTTCAAAATAATGCTTCTTCACCCCCTCCAAGGATGGATATAACACTTCAAAAAGGGGAAATAATGGTGAACAATTCATCGCATGATACCATCCGTCCCCTATATTGGAAAATTCCAATTCTAGTGTTCAATCGGATGAAAATTTTCCATTGGGAAACCTCATTTCCACTCTGGTAAAATGAATTCAAGAATTAGAAAATGCCTTGCCTTCATGAAGTGTAGAACCAATGGTCCATGATACAATGCAAGGTCTAAACAAGTCAAGCTATGTCCAACCCACACAACAATGGTTATAATAAAAACCTCATGCCAATTATAAATGCAACCAAACTCGGGACATATCCTAACATGTGATGGTATGCTTGACATTAGTGGATCCTCATCATATACGTTCCTCACGTACATGCTTGACAACACTGTCTCATATTTCATCTTTGTTGAACATAGAAAATCCTACAAATACCTACGACCAACCTATGTTTACGTCGCAAGCCTACACAACCAAAATCACATGTTAAACAACCACATATTTATGCTCAACCCTTACAACCTTTAACTCAATCATTGCAAACCTTCCCACAATCATCCCAATAGTTTGTGGGTCCCTACCCTACTGGTCACACACCACCCTACTTACATTTGTATTCCAAATCCACCTAGCCCGATAACTTCTTCCCCACGTTCCAAACACCAAATGCTCCCAACTATGAAGCTGTCCCAAATCCTTCTTTTTTGGTCACTACCAAGTGCTACTGACCAGTCATAGACCAAAAAAAGTCTTAACACCTATTTTAGTATGTTGGGAACCTATGCACGGGATATCTAAAAGAACATTTGGATTTAACTTCTACATGACACTTCTTCCTCGCCCACTACTTGAGTTACCAACATACAAAGGTGAAGGTGATCCCAATGCTCACATAAAGGCATATATCACTGAATTCCATGAGTTGCTCCCATGGGATGGATTCATCAAAAATATCTTCCTAAGACCCTAGAAGGCATAATAATCGATAGTTATGACCGCATGGATGAAGGCTCAATACATTCATTAGTGTATCTCATAGCTATTTTTTCAAGGATTTAAATATGAACAAACTTGTAAAAACTAGCACATGATAATTTCTACACATCAAGAAAGAACCAAATGAATCCATCACACATTTCATCAAGAGATGGTGATAAGTGCTTTACTCCTTCAACACCCCGAACATATCTAAAAGGGAACTATGTGACCTCTTCTTCCATGCTCTCAACAGGAAACTAGGGAAGAAATATAGAAGTTCCCGTATAAGTCTTATGATCAAGCTTTAAAGAGCACACTAAGAATTGACCAAACAACAATAGATAGTGGCCATAAGACCTATGGTAAAAATGGAAGACTCATTGTCCATAGCTAGAACTCTGGAGGATATCAAAATAATAACAACCATGTACAAGTCTCCTGAAATGCCCAAGGCTCGAAAGTGTTTAACTAAAACCGTAGCTCTGCTACAGAAGATGTTACTGAGATCAACCCAAGAGGCCAAACTTCCCTAACAATACAGATAACCAACCCAACTATGACATTCATTATCACAACAAAAACACTCACACTAATAACTAACCACTATGAATGCGACCGATTTTAATTGGGCTCTAATTATGAATCAAACTTCAACGAACCAAAACCAACAACTGGTTCATAATAGGAGTAGGGAAGGCCAATATTAAAACAAATTTGGCTCTAATTGTGGCTATCCCAACAAATTTGGAAAGCTGTTAACCGATTATAGATCAAAAAAATCATTGACCTCAAAATTATGACCCTGAATTATTTTTCTTATTCCATAGGGTTAGGGGACATGGTACTACCACATGTAGGGACTATAATAGAATTTTTTAACGCCTTTCCAAAAACAAAATACAAACATTCCATGAGTATGTTTTAGGGGAAACAAACATCAATGATCAACATATGACTCACATGGGCCATGTTACACCCTATAATGCCCATCTAGGTATCTACCAAAATCACTTCCCAAACCATTAGCGAATGTCATTTCAAACAACATGCACCTCAATAACCCGCAACAAGAACAATGACAATTACTATCCACTACAACCCCAACCACCACCACCACCACAACAACAATAACATGCCATATCCCTAGTCAAAAATCATGATGCTAAAGGCTCAACCTCCACGATTAACCCTAATGTGGCCCCAAGTTTAGGTACACCGGGGAAACCACACATGATTTGTGTTGTAGAACTAGAAGAAGGGGAAGAAGTAACTCTTATGACAAGGACAAAATAATATGAAAATCCCAATTCCTGGTTGAAACAACACAATCCCCAAGAAACTAGGGAGTTACAACATTATAATTGACATTGCTAAGATTTTTTTCCATATTTATTTTCTAGATCTCTTAAAGAACTCGCTAGCTCATCAAATCAAATTCTTAGGCGCCATGGGGCCTGTACACTTAGCTTATGTAACACCCCCACTACAGGCACAAGTTAACCACATAGACATGATTATGTTCCCTTTAGGTGCCTGATGAGAGATGTAGGATTTTCTTTAACCTAGGTCAATTTCCCGTAGATGCGGAAATTTCTAGAAGAGGAGATCCTGCTCTCCACTTACAGATATGGATATATAAAAATTTGGTAAAGCGAGCTATGGTGTATAATGGGGAAACCATTAACATTTTCCCCTTTTCACTTGTATAGAAAGTTGGATATGGTGAGACTAATTCTCATCTACTCGAAACACTCTTTGTGAGTATGATAGTCTCGAGTCCACTTTGATTGACACCATTTTCACCCATAACTCTTGGCCTAAAAACCATCCTTTCCGAATTCTATGTCATTGGCCATGAAATGAACTATAACATGAATTTAGGATGGCCTTGGATCTATTGAACGAAAGCAATCCCTTCGACACTATTTCAAGAGATTTGTTTTTTGCATTTAGGGAAGGTTTCCATTGGAAAAGTTGAGCCTAACCCATTCAACCTAATCCAAGCCAACACTATGAGATTTATAGGTATCCATGTTCATCATGAATTTCCTAATGAAAATGATCTACAAACACCCTCATCCATATAAAAGGGGAAATTGAAGTAAAAAAAGCTAATGTTGATCTTAAACTTGCTTTCTTAGCTCTTGATGCAACTCCTAAGAAAGACGTGGAAGATGATTCATAGATAGGGAAAGGAGCTTCCATTAAGTAATGCTTCTAAATCAGAAATCATAATTGTGTCCTCCGAAGACTATTGCACAAATCATTAATATCTTGGAAAAGGATTCACCTCTCGTGCTTCTATTTGATCCAAAATGACCTTCCACGTACCATTTCCACTTACATCAACCTTCTCTAGCTATGGTGGCTGATGTGAATATGGTTGAATAAACGATAATCAACTTCTATTGTCTAGCCTATGTTATGACCCTCTCCACAGAAAGAAACCTATGGACCATGTACTATTATGGAGCCAAGTGTGCTGCTGAGGACATGGGTTGTTATAGTCTTGATCTCCCTTGGAAGAATAATTTTTCCTTTCATCTTTCTCCTTGACTTTGAATGCACCAATAATATAATCGAGTACAAATATTTATTGATCGACCTTATCTTAGAACACAAACTTGGTATTTAGAGGCTAAAAATGCTTGGTGACTCTCAAATTATCATCAATCAGGTGGTAAAAGTATACCAAACCAAAGATGAACATTTACAACTATATAAGAATATTGTCCCATAAATTAGTTAAGGAATTCAATTTCATATATATTGAGTCCATCCCCAGGAATCAAAACTATCTGGATGAATTATTGCTAGTGCTTTTGCATTGTATTATTCTTTCCATGGCCTTCTCGAGGCTGATTTTTTTCATCTCATTAAGATGTGGTCCTCTTGTGAAGAGGAATCCCGTCCATGACATGAATGTGGTCAAGTTGAATGTTCTTAGATTGTTAAACCTTGACATAATGGAGAATGATGAAGCCATTATGGAGTATTTTCATGCTTATGAAAACTTACCTCCCTCACATCACAAGAGGGTTTTCCATGACTCTTCATCCTTCATTTTCCCTAGGGAATGAATATTATGATTCATATTGTAAAATTGAAGATTATGATTCATCCATTGAAGATCTTGGCATTTGTGAAACTAAAGAAGATGTGTTCGATCTTCCACTTTGGCACCACCGGAGTTTTAAGAAGGGAATGCTTCCCTCATTAAAGAAACCATTGATATAAATATGGGACAAAGGAAGAATCAAAGGTCTTAAATCTTGGCTCTTCACTCTCACCACAAGAAAGTCAAAGACCAAAAATCCCTATTTAGAGTTATCTAAAGTTTTCACCTTCTCCTATTCTAACATGACTGGTATTCACATGGATGTAGTTATCCACAACTTAGTCATGAAACTTGAATCCAAGCCTCTCAAAAAAATTATGACCAATGCCCAAGATAACATTATTGGTAAAGGAAGAGGTCATCAAACTTCTCAAAGTTGGTTTTATTAGGTCTTTAGATTACAAATTGGTTGTCTTGTATTGTGTTAGTTCTTAACAAGTATGGAAAAATTTAAATTTGTATCGAATTTCATGATATAAATAAATAGTTTCCCAAAGACAAATTTCATTGCCATATATCGATGTAATTGTTGACAAAACTGTTGGGTATGAAATTCTTTCACTTATGGACAATTTATCAAGCTATAGTTAGATTCACATTTAGAAGAAGATCAAAACAAAACCTTTTTCACTACCCTATGTGGAATTTTATTTTACATCATCATGCCCTTTGGTCTCAAGAACATAGGGAAACTTACCAATGAGAAATGATTCACATATTCCATGATCTCATTCATAAGATTGTTGAGTCTTTGTTGATGATCTCCCCACCAAAGATAGAAAAAGAGAGGATCATTAGGAGTTCTTAGAATTGTTCTCATACACCTCATTGAATACAATGTCACCTTAAAACTCAAAAAGTGTGTGTTTGGAGTAACAAGTGGAAAAGTCTTATGGTACATAATTTCCCAATGGGGCATTGATATTGATCGCACCAAGATTTGAGCTATTCTAGAGATGGTTTCTCCAACCACTAAGTCAGGGGTATGATCTTTTCTTGGGAATTTAGGATCCATATGAAGATTCATTCGAATCTCACCTACATAGTTAATCCTATGAAAAATTTGTTGAAGAAAAACATGCCATCAAATGGACTTAAGAATGTTAGGAATCTTTTGAATCATGCCAAGCACTTCATGTTATACCCTCCCACTCTTAAGGATCCTTGAATCAATAGACACACTTATTATTTATCTCCATGGACTTAACATCTTGTTAGCTTGTATGCTTGCTCAAGAAGATGATGATGAAAGAGAAATAACCATTTATTTCATTAGTCACTTTCTACTAGATTATGAAATGCATTATTCCTAGGATGAAAAATAATGCCTCACTATAGTGTTCACTATTAAATGCCTGAGACATTACATGATAAATCAAGAAACTAGGGTAATTTTTAAATCTTAGGGGCTGCGCACCTTTCTAACACAACAATTGACTTTATCCAAGAAAGTCAGTCTTTTAATTACATTCTTGGTGACTTTGAGTTGACACATCTTAATAAAAAATTAATCAAGGGAAAATTGTCTCTGATTGGCTTACATAAAAACCTTAGAATCGGGAGATCTAGTTGACCTTGGATTCATAGATGAGTTAATTTTCTATATAGAGAGAAACCAATATTGCTTCATCTCCATGGTATGTAGATATTGTCACTTATCTCATTGAGCACACTTATCTCAAAGAATTCAACTCACAATAGAGGCTATGTCTCTATACTCTCACCGTAAATTATGTAAATTTGGATATAATCTTATACAAGATATCCTTTGATGACATGCTCCTTTCTTTGCATCGATGAAGAAGAGTCTAAACATGTTTTATTCTAATGTCACGATGGGCTTTGTGGTGGTCACTTTGGTGGCCATGCAACATCCTACAAAATCCATAGGATGGGATATTTTTATCCCTCTTGAAAACAATGGTATTGAATACATTAGGAAGTGTCCTGAATGCTAATAATTTACACATGTATATACATGTCCCGGCACATAAATTTGACCTATTGTTATGCCATGGTCCTTCTCTACTTAGGGTTTTGATTTGATTGACAAGTCGAATCTTGCTTCTACACATGAGCAAAACTTCATCATAACCACAATATCGTATTTCATGAAATGGGAAGAAGCCATGCCTCTTACCACCATCACGGTTGGTTATACAAATTTTGTTTTTGAACACAATTATTTTATAGGTTTGGAGTCCCACAAGTTATCATTTTGACAACAAGAGGTCATTCAAGAACCTAAAGATGTGAGATCCATGAAAGAAGTTTTCAATTTCCCACCCACCTTTGCATCTCTTTACTACCCTCAAGCCAATGGACATGATGAGGCAACAAATAAAATGTTGAAGTCCATCCTACTTAAGATGATTAAGAGCAACAAGATGGATTGACATTTATAATTATATTCCCAAATATGGGATTATAGAAGTAGCATTCATACATCCACAGTGCCACACATTATTCATTAGTTTTCAGGGCTAAATCCATTCTTGCATTAGAGGTTTATCTCCATAGTATGAAAATCTCACTTCAAGGAATATTAGGATGTAAATAGGGAAGCAAACTTGGCAGCTTTGGAAAGTCTAGATGAAAATCTTCCTAGAGATACACAACATCATGAGGTATATGCCACTTTCATGGATCAGTGGTACAATGAGAGAATCTATGAATTCCCTATTCAGGGTTGGTGACTTGGTGCTTCATCAAGATAGTTAAATAGACAAAAATATTGGTGAGGGATGCAAGTTCTATCTGAACTAGTTAGGACCTTATCTAGTCATTGAGAACTTCAATAATGAGGCCTTTTGCCTCTGTACACTTAAAGGTAAGGATTTTGGTGAGTGAGTTAAATCTCTCCACCTCAACCAATATTGTCTTTAGTATTTTGTCTTACATTTCCCTTTGTGTTTGTAGACTACATTTTGTTTTGTTTTATATCATTATGTTTAAAACTTGACAAAGTTGTTTTAAAAGTGAGATTTGTTCTATTTTTCTACGTGGTCATCCTCTTTCTCCACATGTTGTTAACTTTTCGCCTCATGTACTATTTATTTAGTACCATTTCTATTGATTTGTCTCTACACTATAACTTTGGTTTTGGTTGGCTAGTATCACAATTCCCTTGTTCCTTATCAAACCTTAGTTGGGCATAAGGACTTTTGTTTATGTAGGTTTTAGAAGCTTGTTCACAAAACATTCCCTATTCATCTCTCTTTGAGTATCAATCCTTGACATGTCTCACCCCTTGAAATATTTCTCGTTCACTTCAGTCTTCAATGTTGAGTGCTTATATCTTACAAGATATATGGGGTTGGGGTATGTGAAAGAGGTTTCACTTCGCTCTCTAAAAAAAAAAATTGTAAAAAAAAAAAAAGTATGTAAATAAGAGGAGTTTTATTAGTTGACCTACAATGTTACTCACCCTTGTTGGTATTTGGTGGTGAGCCCACACATCTTCCAGTTATGTGAGGCTAGCATTTGGGAGTAACACCCTTACTCACCCATATCTAGTCTTTGGTGATGAGCCTGTGCATCTTCCTAGTCATATGAGGTTAGGTATGGGGGTCATATATAAAAAAGGGAGAAAGGTATGAGCTAAGAAAGGTGAAAAGAAAAATGAGGTAATGAGATCTCCCAACTTATAGAGAAAAGCTAATCATTTGCAATCAAGAGAGAGAAATATTCTTATTTTATGTTGTGTCATGATTTAGCTAACGAAATGTTTAAAAGTAGACGCCTACACGTATACTCATCATCTTCTTCTCCCTTAATATCTTATCTATTCCTAATTACGATTACTACTTAGTCGATTACTCAAGCTTAGTTTATTTGCAAAATTTGTTATCCTATTTCCTCACCATTGAATTTACACTTGTAATCTAGCCTCGACCTTCTTCCACCATGTTTCTTCATTTTGTAAGGATTGTTTGGAGAATGACATTCTTTGTCTCACATGTAAAAAAATAGCCCATGTACCTTTTCATTTGTGATTCACTTATCACATGACCATACTTATACATTTAAAAATGTTCTAATGTTAAACATTCATTCTGTTACTCACTAGATTACATACATTTTTAAGAAAAAAGAAACCAAAACGTGAATAATCATACGAGTCCAACATCATGTAAAGAAGTCAATATATCTATATATATGTCGATCAAGTTTATACTGATCATCATCACATCTACATTGAATGGGAAAGTGTGGGTTGAAAAATCAAAATACAAAAAATAGGGTATCCAAGTGCCTCCATGTACAATATGTGTCATGGCATCTAACACAAACAAAGTCACTTATATGACCCTCTAGGCGAGATGAGTGGTGAGGAGGATCCATGGTACTATGGCCTCGTGAACTGTCGTAGAGTAGAGAGAAATCATCGGAGTGACTCTTGTGGTGCGACCTACTCGTTTGGAGTGTTGGATCATCTGTGTCTTATTCATCCCAATTGAGGAAGTTTTGTGCCTTCCTAAACATGTGCCCATCAACTCTTGTAGGGTAAAAATATAAGCCTCATGTGCTGAGGTCTGGTCCTCTCACCATCCAAGAGCTATGTTTTGTGGTAGCCCATGATGAAGCACCATTATACCACCCAACGTTATGAGAAATTCAAGGATCTACTTATAACTTAATGTCTATCTTCCCTAGGGATGGGGTAAACATGTCAACCAAAGTGTATCAAATGAGTTATTGCCACTTGTAAGTATTCTCCACACACACACCCGCAAATGCACAAAGTCATAAAACAATCCCAAAAAATGAGTAACCACTAAATGTAAAACCACTAACACTAACATAAAAAGTAATAGTCTAAAATAAAAGGAGTGTAGATACAAAACAAATAAAAATAGGTTACCTGTGTCTCCCACCTTCCACTCGATGTCCGAGCGATGTTATAAGGCTCGTAGTCGTCCTACTCTTCTTCCTCTATGAGAGGTACCTGTCTCTTTCCATCCTCATCCTGCCTCATGCTAGCCTCTCCCATTCCATCTCCACCCTCACCCCGGCTTAGAAGGTGTATCACATGTATAGGCCTTTGGCCCCTAGTCATGCCTCACTATTGCTAGCATTTGTTGTCCCCTGTGGCTATGAATGTCCTAGTTGTGGTGGTGGTGCACATATCCCTCCTATTATCCTATGTGTTGGCATGAATCCTCATCCATTCATGATAATGGGGACTCTTGGTGTCGATGGAGTCCATTCTAACCTCCCCAACCATGCATTTCATCGCTCCCATGTGCTTCTATAAACCACCATTACATCACGGGATTATAATGACCAATGAAAGCCCAAATTTGAGGAACCCTAGTAACATGATGTACCTCTACATACCCCAATCTGTCCTTGACACTGCCTTGCAAGGAACAAGCCATTAATAAAGCACCCTATATAGGCCAAGAGTGCAACATCACCAAGTATGGCTGAACAATTATGTTGACATCAACAAGTGTCATGCTTCCCTCATTATGTCTCTAAAATGGTCCATATTACCCTAATGGGGTGCTATAATTTCCTTCGTTGGCCCACCAGGACTGTCCTCCCATATGGTCTAAACCTCTTGTATACCTAGCTCATGAATAACGTGGGGAAACTCAAACCCTAGCCACCAAATCTTGCCACATTGTAAAGATCCTTATAAGTGTGAGATGATATATCATATGCCCATCTGAATTGACACCCATGCTCTTCATATCTCTAACGATGGGAGAACAAATGTATAATAGGGTGTCTATGTCCTTGTCCCTAACCACTCGGGAGAACAAGATGATAACAATAACCTTGTGGAAGTTACGAATGTGAGCATTTCAAACTCACGCTAACTTCACCCCTACTTAGCACCACCCATTGTCACCGAGCATCCCCAAAATAGGTGGCCCACTATAAATTCAGACCCAACCCTATGTTAGTTTGTCACCAAAACCTCTCCTTGTATTTGGGAGGCCTATAATCCTATAAATATCCTCCAAAGTGATTGTCCACTTTATGCTACTAGCGAAAATCAAAATGTGTTCTAGTTTGGATCCCAATAAGTGAAAACATCACACATTATCTTTCTCATGGGAGCAACAAGTAGAGTCTTAACCGATCTTAATATCCTTGAATTGGCCAAAAGAAACATCTCTGTAGAGTTAACTTGCTTATGGAAGACTGTAGCCAATCAATCTCTCTAGCTTTACTCCATCGACGTCTAGCTAGCTGTAAAACCCAAAATAACAAAAAATGAGAGTTATAACTTAGCCAAAATGAGAAACATTCAAATTCCAAGTAAAGAAATTAACATTTTAATAAGTTGTTACGAAATCATTGCTTCTCGCAGTGTGTTGGTGAGAAAATTTGTTGGGTAGACAAATTGGTGGGTATCTTGCCAATGCTTTGGGACTCTAGGTCCCTCTACTTAGATGGTGCAACTCCATTTATTGTGAGTGAACTAAAAGGGAAATTTGTTGATGGCCAAGAGGCTAGGGATCCAATAGGCACACTCCACTATACCCATGGAAAATTCTTACAATGAATTGCAAGGGAGGAATTTGTTGAATGATGGGGAAGAGGGAGTGAGAAATTAGGAAGGAGAGATTAGCTTTGCAAGTAGAAAATCAGATTCTTGCCAAATATAACCAGAAGTATCACATACACAACTTATAGGAAAGAAAAAACTATTCTTATAACATCAACGATGAGAGGAAACCATGCACACAAAGTTACACACATTCATGCATCATGAAAAGAAGAAACTCCTTTCTTTATTGACATCTTCACAAGTTGTACAATGCTAGAGAATGAAAGAAAAATAGATAGGGAAAATAGAAGAATGCTATCTCCTTTTCCATCTCCTTTTCCTTTCTCAAATAGATCTCTCTCTTGAGTGCACAAAATTGATAACACTTAAGAAAGAGGGTGTCCATACATTATATCGACAAAGAGACGAGTCTTCACCTACCCCCATGTGTCTTTTCACTTGCCTTTTCCACTTATGACGTTTGAAATTCCTCAAAAGAACATTAAGTCCCCTTTTATAAAATAAGGGTGAATTATTACATTTTTAGACTATAGTCACATTAATGAATAAGATGAAAACAAAAGTACAACCCCCAAAAGAAATAGAAAATAAAAGGGAGGAGGGGGAGAAAAGAAATAAAGAAGGAAGAAGAGAGAGAGATACTTAGATGAAGATTCTACCCAGTGATGGACTATCGAAAAAAATTCCACAGGTGAAATCTGAATGCCCTTGAATTGTTTGCTAAACCTCACTACCGCAGGTGCCACTTTTTCAACTTGAAGAAGATGGACAAAGCTTAATGATTTGTTATTGTTCTTAGCGAGGGAGTTGATGTTATTGCACTTTGAATACTAGGCTTTATGATCTCTTGTGGTGTTGGAAATGACCTGCTCTTACCTTTTCAGGATTCCAATATGTCTTCCTTGAACAAATATGGATCTCTGACCTTTTTCTTGACTAAATCTTCAAAGGATTTCAATAGATCATCAGTTGAAGTATCTTCACTCATGGCTATCACTCCAAGTTTCTATACCTAAGCATTGTCATCCTTTTTGCATTTTTCCAACCTCCTCCTCATATGAATCAAGCTCATTAATGGCATGTTTTATCATTTCATAACGAGTAACTAAGACTTGAGCCCAAACTTGAGACAAGTCCTCTGATGTTGAAGAGAACACACCTTTGGATATCAGGAGGGGTGATTTGACTTTTATCATCTCCATGAAAAAAGGGTATACTTGATCCCATTGATCTTACTCTGCCTCAAATGTTTCCTTTGTCGTGATTATCTTCATGACCATGACATCCATGTACATGAACAATTTCAGGATCTCTGGTAGCAACACCTTCCCTTTCTCAAGGATCATACTCACCCACTTGTCATTTTCCTTTCCTTACATGGTGAATCCTTGCATTTTCTGATGGACTCAGGATTGAAGCTACTTATTGGAGTAACTTCCTTAGTTGGGAGAACATTGACAACATTTAGATCCAAGAGCACTTGAACATATGAAGTGAGGGTTCGAATGTGGTCTTCCGCTTGATCTAGCTTCTCCTTGTATTCTTGAATTCTTGTGACGAGGTGAGTGGAAGACTCTTGAAACAAGTGAATGTCACCCTTGTGTGTTTCTAGGACCATGGGAATTGTGCTCATCTCGTAATCAACCGGGGTCATTTCCTTAATGGGATTGATGACCTTTGGCTTGACTACCTCTATATATTGGTTCCTCGAGGTGCCATTGAAGAATTGAGAAGCCACATGGGCCAATATTTATTTCTTTTGTTTGACCATCGAGGCGATAGTCAAGAAATCAAGAAAAGTCACCTGTTGCATTGTGTAAGTTTGTTGTGATCATCTCATGTACCCAAGGAAAGATCTCATTGGTTTTCGGCTCAGCACTTGACAACATTGCAACTTCTTGCTCCAAATGGGAAGGGATATCCTACACAGGTGGAGCTAGTGCAACAACATGAGATGAGAGACTTGGAGATTGTTGTGGGGCAAAGAGGCAGGCGGTGGGTTAATTTCCCTTATTCTAGATCCACCATAGGTTCTTCCATCATTCTTTCTTTCTTATGTAGTCTCTTGTAGCGAGGGGCTCTGGTTTCCTCCGGTTTCCTCTTCGTGCTTTCTCCTAAATGAGTTGATCTAAGAGTCTTGTTCTTGGCCTTAGAGGAGTGGTAGGATGCTTGTTTTGGAGGGATGAAAAGTTTCTTGATGAGATGAGATCAACTCTCTTTCTCTTGAAACATTCTTTGGGCCTTTTGATCACCACCTCCATGCACTCTTTGATGTCTCTGAACTCGCGAACACTCTAAACCACCTGAGGAAGAGGAGAAGACTTTACTACTTGGTACTCCGGATCAAACATTTCTGAGCCATCCTCCTGGACACCATCTTCATACCAATCAAATTTGAACTCCCTCATTTGATCCATTGTCATCCTTTTATGATTGCATTCCTAGACCTCATACTCATCAACACAGTTCACCCATAAATCTTCAATTTGAGGGACATGGCACAAATTGGGTAGGTGAAATGAGTTTAGATCTTCTTTGATGTCAAAATCTTCCCTTGAGGTGTATGAGTGCATATTTATAGGGGATAGGAAGATTCAACATTAACAGTGTTGTGGGCACTCTTGCAAGTGAAAATACTTAGTGAGATAAGGAAAGTGATCGATTCTTCTTCCTATTTCTTAGCTTACCATTTACATGCACGAGTTATGCGCATAGTTCCTTCAACACCATCCTGTCACTCAGATATCGAGGAAATATTTGTGGAGCAAGATCAAATCCTGACACTCGATATAAGAGAACATTGAAAATTGAATGAAGTATGATCCATACCTCCTGACTAGGGAAGCGGCTTGTGAAGACATCCTCAAATGTTGATTTCCTTCTAGCAACTTGACCACATACATTGTGAATGTATCATTCACCTTGGAAAAGTGTTGATTACTCTCTTTCAAGACCAATTACGGGTATTTATTGAATGCAAGAGCCTTTTGAGATACATTTTGAGTAGGTGTTAGGCCCCTGAATGGTCTTGTGTTTGCCAAGGCATAGACCAAATATGAGGTCATGAAGAACTTCTTAGAAGCAGGTACTTAGAGCAATTGGTGATGCAAGTTGTTGCTAATGAGATGCCCCCAATAAATCACCTACTTGCCTTTGAGGATTGTGAGAATGAAAAGTTCCATCCAGTCATGGAAATTCTTTGTGTTCTCTTCTCCCATTACCTAACTTAAGAGAATGATGGCATTGGAGAAACCCTCATGGAATTCATTACGGGAAAGAGTCTTCGGTGCATGAGAGGGTTTTTCTCATGCTTCAACTTGGATATGAGAGTGAGGCCTTGGAGATCAGACTCAGTCTTGGACCACTCTTCAGATGCAAACTCCTTAGTGATCATGACCATGTTGTTTCTGTGGGGATTTGCATACCTTGAGATATAGCCTTTGGGGTGAGCACTGCTAAGATTGAGTTGTCATAAGATCTTATTGTTCTAGTATTCGGTTCATAATGTTGGGAACATACCAAAACTAACTCAATGTTTTGAAAGGATACGAGATGGCCACCCGCTGCATACAATCCGTTAGAGAAGGTATTTTCCTCGACAAGTTCTCTCTGTTTGCCCAACATTATGTTTTTGAGATCCTCAGGTCCATGCGAGCAACATTGCTATCACCCACACTTAGGAAATATAATGTGAGAGATGAAACGAGCTCAGGGCTGATGAATTTGAAGTTCATGATGAAAAAAACAAAAATATGAGTCACAAAAAAGGTGATAAGAAATTCATGTACTTGAAACCGGAACTTGCTATTTTTAGACCTTAGGTTTCAAGAGTTGCTATTTCGGGAAAGGTTGCCTTTTTGCCTTGGGATTAATGTTGAGGGATTCTTACCATGTTTAGATCATTTCCACAGATGTTTTATGGAAAATTTTAAACACTTTATATTGTTAGAAAGTTACTTTTTTCTTTTTGATTTTTGATTTTTTGTATTTTCGTCCTGTGTGCCCTAGTTTTCCATTTTGGGAGCTTGTTGCTTCAAATAGTGTTGATCTTATGTGAACTTCCTATTTATAGTAAGTGTGAACCAATGAAACTTACTATTTTTAGAAGTTATTCTTCCCCTCCTTGGTTTGATGAAAAATCACCGTTTTTGATCGGGGTTTCTCTCTGGATGCTTTGTGCAAATTTTCAACTTCACTTACTCTCCAAATCAATGGGAAATTGGGGAAGAAGGGTTCACGACACAAATTTTGAAATTGATGTCATTAAAAATCTGGATCATCTCTGCAATTTTTTTGCATCATGAAGGCACCTGGGAGAGGAAGAGATGGCCAAAGTTTCACGGGAATCAAACTTGTGGTTTTTGAGATACGAATATTTCACTGTTTCCGCTCATGGAAGCTTCTGACAAAATTTTGGCATGGTGATAACTGAAAAAAGAAGGGTTTTAGTGTTATGGAAGAAATGGATCAAGTGGAAAATACATGCAATGCAAGAGCGAGGTGTTGGAAACAACAACAATGGAGAGAAAAAGGATATTTTCGAAGTGAGGGTTTGTGCACGCACGCATGGGAAGAAGTAGAAACAACACTAAAAAAATGAAAAATTTAGTTTTTCTTCATCCTTAGCTTTGGTGCGCTTTCTTATTTGAACTATCCTAAAGGTTTGGGATGGTTGGTGCAAAATAGTTTTCCTTACCCTCATTAAGACAAGTGTTGCTTGGTGATTGGTTGGTGACACAATGCGAAAAAACTTAAAACACCCAAGGGCCAAAACTGGGTCATATGGGTGACCAGGGAAGGGGCTAGGATTGGGTGGAAAAAAAGTGTCCCGATTGTCCCAAAATTTTGGGAGGGTTGGTCAAAAAAATGCGCCCTCACCCAAGCTTGACAAGTGGTAGATGGTCATTTCTTTGAGGTAGAGAGGGGAGGGGTTGGAAAAAGTTAGCTAAGAACCTTTCTAGGTCATGTGGGAGACCAGGGGCCATAGTGGGGGTTGGAAACATTTTTTTGTCCCAAATGTCCCAAAATTTTGGGATGGTTGGTGTAAAAGTGCGCCCTCATCTGGGCTTGACAAGTAGTGCTCCAGGATTCGGTGAATGAGGGTGCTAGAAAATGGTGCACGGGGGCTAAAATGAGCAATTTGGGCTAAAATGAGGTCACATCATGGTCCAAGGAGGGTCCCAAATTTTTGGGACGGTTGGTGTAAAAAATTATGCCCTCATACGGGCTTGACAATTGTCCACCCAAAAAATTTACTAATTCCTTGATCTTACGTTGGGGAAAAACTTGATGGAAGCATAACTTGAGCTTAGAAGGTATTTTCATGCACTTATTTATATGAAATTGACTAGAAATTTCCTTTTGAAAATAGTGGGAGGGGTCTCATGCCTTGATTATTCTTGCAACCTCCTAAAAAATTGGCATTTTCTATAGGATCATAGATTGTGCATGCTGAAATCAGACCATGGGAATAATTTATTGTGTCTTGTGAAAGACGTGAGACCACCACCATTTAGATCTATAAAATTACTTTACAAAGATGTTTTTTGTGACCTCCAACTCTTACAGAGCTCCCGGAATCACTTCCCGAAGCTCAAGGGTTGTTTTGCACTACACGCCACTTTACCCTCTATGACTCGCTTTTTCTTGAATCTATCCCAAAACCTATGAAACTTCTTAGAATCTTCCAATTTTTTTGTACAACATTATTAGCTCTCGATACACCTCCTTGATGAATTTGAGCCTTTCATTCCACTGGGGTGGTGTCTCATCAACCTTAGGAAGACCAGAAATAACCATTCCTAAGCTTCTTGAAGAGCCTGTCTTGAAGGATCTTGACTTGGAAGTGCTTGAATGGACTTGATATCCATAAATCACATATGGAACAAGTTGAAACAACACATATGACCACTTAGAAGGGTAGGATAGGACTGATACATGGGTTAGGGTGATCTGGAGGAGGGTTTGGGACGACCTTCAAACAAAAATTTTTCATAGTAGGGTATGATCGTCATGCTTTCAAGTTTGAATTTTTCCCTTGCAAAAACTCATGACAAAAAGACGGTGGTTTCGTGTTTGCCACTAGCAATTGTGAAACCGTTGCTGTGGTTGCATGTTCACTAATGTTGGATGTGCAAGATTAATTATGAATTTTCATTGAAAATGCGAAACTCCTGACGATTACATACCCACCGTGGTAGGTACATAGCCACTTGTGCAATGCGAGACCGGTTGTTTTGTCCCACGAGTGGTAGTTTCATCTGTCACAAATCCAAAAATAAAAAAACTCAACACCCCAAAACCCCAAAAATATAATATTTTTGTATCTTCATAATATTGCCTTCCTACTTGACATTTCTACACTAATGTTGTAACAAATAACACCCCCAAATGAAAGATCGGATCGAAATTACATCCCCACAAAAAAAAAAAAAAAAAATGATAGTTACTTACCTTTTCATTTGCCTTGTTAGTGCCACTATCATTGTGGTCTCACTACCGTCCCATAGCTTGTCTCTCTTCATCGAATTGCCACCTCTTCTCTAAAGGCTAAAATCACAACTATCATCCATGAAATTGATTTGCAAATTTAGCAATTTTTGAATATATAGGGTTTTTTGACAATTTTTTTTTCTGATTATAGTAACTTTATCATAAGATTGGACCTCGTGAGAGGTGTAAATTGATCGAAAGTTTTCTTAACCATGGTCATTTCTAGTTTATCATTATATAGGTAACATGTGTGTGGGATGTAATATCCGACTTACGTCTTCATTGAAATGGTAATATCATTATGACTGGTCTAAGTTATTGACAATTGTTTTGATTGCATTATGACTTGTCGTATATTGAAGTGCTTGTGATGATATATTAAGTTGGTAATATATACATATTCTAAGATATATGTTTGATAATGATTTAATTAACTAATAATACCCATAATATATATGTGTGTGTGTGTGTCTACATACACACATACACACATATAAGTATTATATATACATAAGTATTATAGACATATATACACAAGTATTATTAGTTAATTAGATATTCGTTAAATACACACACACACATATACGTTTAACGAATATCTAAATAACTAATAATACTTATGTATATATGTCTAACAAATATCTAACTAATATATATTTATATATATGTATATGTATGTATGCAAAACACACACACACACACACATATATGTATATGTATGTAAACACACACACAGATATATATATATATATATATATTTGTGTGTGTGTGTGTGTGTGTTTACACACACACACATATACATATATTTACATATATATATATATATATATATATACATACACACATATATACACACACATACACACACACACACACATATATATACATACATACATATACATATACATATATATATATACATATACATATACATATACATATACATATACATATACATATACATATACATATACATATACATATACATACACACAAGTTACCTAGGAGAGGGCCCTAGCCCATTGTGGCATCACCAACCCACACCGTGCCATGGAACCATCTAAGGATGGGAGTTTTAAGCTCTCAACTAGCCCACAGATTAAACCACATTATCGTGGTGCCCTATCACCAAGATATCCAAACCATCGGTAGTAGGCCACCTTAACACGGAGTTGAGATTTGAACCTTGGACCTCCCAATTACTAGGAGACCCAAGAACCGTTACACCACTACCCATTGGATTATGTACATATATATATATATATATATATATATATATATATATATATATATATATATGAAAATTTAGTGATAACTATGCTTTGTTTGATTAAGACCACCGGTGGTTGGTATTGTTTCTTATGATTTGTTTAACATATGTGATCGGTCTTGGGACCACCATTGGTCAATATGGTTTAAGTATTGTCATAGACCACTTTGCATAAAATTTGTTTATGGTTTAATTTTGGCTTTGGTACGTGGTATCACCATGCAAGTTTATTAAGTTTTAAATTGAAAATTTTGAAGGAGGTTTTTTCGGTTGTTTAAGCCACGACGTGGCATGAGCATTGGATGCAAAATTTATTGGCGATCGGGTTCTTGGGAACTAAGCTTCTCACTGAATCCAAACATGAAAGGTATTGACATTTTGATATTTTATTTGGTTGTTTAGAAGCTCTGCGCATGAAGATTTTTATGGGCTGTAATATCCCAACTTATGTCTTCATTGAATTGGTAATATCGTTATGACTAGTCTAAGTTATTGATTGTTGTTTGATTTGCATAATGAATTGTCCTATATTGAAGTGGTCGTGATGATATATTAAGTTTGTAATAGATACATATGCTAAGATATATGTTTGATAATGATTAAATTAACTAAAAACACCCATTATATATATATACACACACATATATAAATATGTAGACACACACACACACACACATATAAATATGTATATACATTTAATGAATATCTAATTAACTAATAATACTTATGTATAGACATCTAACAAATATCTAATTAATTAATATGTGTGTGTGTAAACACACACATACACAAAGAAAAGATTATGAAGCTTTAGTGATAACTATGCTTTGTTTGATTGAGCACCGATTGGTTGGTATTGTTTCTTATGATTTGCTTAGCATATGTAATGGGTCTTGGGACCACCATTGGTTAATACAATTTAGGCATGGTCATATACCACATTGCATAATCTTTGTTTATGATTTAATTGTGTCTTTGGTACATGGTACATGGTGCCATGAAAGTTTATTAAGTTCTAAATGGAAAATTTGGAAGGAGGTTTTGTCGGTTGTTTAAGCCATGACATGGCATGAGCATTGAATGCATAATTTATTGGAAGTCAATTTCCTAGGGAATCGTAAGCTTCTCACGAAGCCAAGCATGCATGCAAGGTATTAACATTTTTGGTATTTTCATTTGGTTGTTTGGAAGCTTTGCATGAATATTTTTATGGATATTTTCTCTGGGAGCTTGTTTTTGGTTTGTGCATGGAAAATTTATCACTTTCATCCGATTAATGTGGCATAATATTTTTTCTATAAAACAATTGGGAAGGAATCAATTGTGTGTTTGAGCATTTGTTTTATAAATATTGTAAAGAAGATTTGAGGAGATACATGCATGGGTTTTCTCTCTCACATTCCTTGTTATTTTATTATGAAATATTGAATATGTTTTTGGTTTCATATATTTGATTTAAAAACTGGGAAATGGATTCTTGTAGTTTTATGATTTATTGTAAAATTTGGTTTTGGAATGGGAAATAAGAGTGTATTGGGTGCTAGTTTGATGAACACTATTTTGGTTTTGATTTTTAATTCATACTTGGAAAATTGGTAAGGAAAGGTATGAATGCATTATGAGACTGGTTTTATATGAAATATGGAAATTGTTTGCAATATGGGTTTTGTTAAATATTGAGAAATATGAATCTGCGTGCGTTTGGAATTTTTGGGTTTGGTTAAAATTTGAAATTTGTACTTAGCTCATATTGAGCTCATCGTTGATTATATTCAGCTTGTTTGGAGGTCTTGTTGATTATATTGTTTTAAAATCTCTTGTAAGAGCTATACATTTGTTATTATTGTTGGGTATCACGTTCTCCTTTTATTTTTTGAATACCCTTGCTACTCATCTCTTATTGAGCTTGAATGTATTTGTGTGTTTTATCTCATTATTAACTTTGTTGATATCTTTATTTTAAATGCTTTCTGTTATTATCTTATTTTTATGAATTCGTATAATTGGTTTTTGATTTAGAGAACTCAAAAAGATGAAGGCAAGAATCTATTATGATGTGGGTTATTGTTTGTTTAAGGGATTATGATCTTCATACATTTATTTGATTAGGATATGAAATTGGGAATGTTTTTCTTTAAGTTTATTTATTGAATGAGATTTGGAATTAATACACTATGATGGAAAAATATATATCAACTAGATTTAAAAGATATGAATCTTTCTCTCTTTGAATTTTGTTTCTATTAATTAAATATGGTTGGGGAGTATTTTTATTAGAAATATGGGCAGAGTTGAAGGATGTTCTATAGCTCAATAGGGTTTGCTATTTTTTTGGGATGAGTTCATCTTTGAACTTGTCTGTTATTAATACTTTTAGCTCCTAACGAACATGATTGTTTCAAACTATCTATGAACATGATTTTCTTTTAGGTTCTTTGAATGAAATAAATAGGAATGATATAGTCTTTTATAAAGCAATAATGATTGTTCTTTTCCCTCTACATACATTGTTGGAATTGGTCATTATGAATTTTTGGAAAATGAAAAAGAATAGAAAACAACTTGGTTAAACTACGATCTCTTTTAAAAACTATTGTTTTACACTACTTTACTTAAAATCCCTTGAGAGAATATCTAAAAACACATGGTTAACAACTTCCACTTGACATGTTGTCATTATTATTATTATTATTATTATATTGAACACATTCATTTGAAATAAGACATGAAGTTAGGGAAAAACATAAATGAATTTGATGGTTAGATATAGTTTCTTCTATAAAATTGGTGATAGTATGTTTTATTCAAATCAAGGATATTTGATGTAAGATAAGAGTCAAGTGTCTTTAGCTCCACCTTTGTTGTTGGTGTTATCACTCCACTTGTTAAGTTTATAGATGAAAAGTTATGATAGGTTGTTATTTAGAAAATTGAATGAAATGAAGGTTTAATTATACAAGAATATACTACTATTTAGTGAACTATTATTTGTATCTTAGATTATAGAAATGAAGGAAACCATTATTATGATTCACTATTATCTAAATGTTAATTTTAACAAGCTGATTTCAAAATGTGAAAGTAAGCATACTATTTTATATAAATATGAAGTAATTTTTAAATGTGTATGTGATAGTAATTTTATTATAAACTAGGAATTTTATAATTATAACATACTGATTATGAATAAATTTGACCATAACTTATTCAATTATTTCATTATGATTACAACATAGAATATGAGT
This sequence comes from Taxus wallichiana var. yunnanensis, assembly GCA_018340775.1. Classification (NCBI taxonomy): domain Eukaryota; kingdom Viridiplantae; phylum Streptophyta; class Pinopsida; order Cupressales; family Taxaceae; genus Taxus; species Taxus wallichiana. The sequence goes on along the minus strand of CM031242.1, from coordinate 154,937,461 downwards.
TTGTGAGCTCATGTTAGTTCTTTGAAGCCCGGACCCATACCTATTATCTCTCCTACGAGTTTGCGGGAAAGACCAACATTCTTAAAGTGATTATTGGATTTGATTTGTGATTGTATTACGTCTTAAGTATATTTTTATGAATCCGAAAGGGATTGATGTAATCATCTTATAAATGCGAATGGAATGCCATCACATCTTGTAAAGGGAATTATGCCCAATATATTATTCTTGATAAATTTGTATATCATTATCAATTAAGAATAAGGTTTATCCTTATTTGAATAAGAATATATGACTTGGTTGATTTGTGACTTATCTTGTTTGGATATAAAAATTAAGGATAAAATATTATACAATTGATTATTAATAAATTTGATTATTCTTAAGTTATATATTAATTGTTGATTTCATTGATTCAATTGAAATGATCAAGTATATTAAATGACAACACATAGACAATAAGGATAAAAATATAATGAAAATGAAGTAAATTTATTGTTGTACCTTATGGAATTAAATGAACTAATCATGACAATTAAGAATAAGATCTATCCTTAACGAGTGTAAGTCATGAAACAAATTGATACAAAATATGACTAGTAAACCTATACTTAACAACATATACTACAATTTAAAAGCATGACCATAAGAACTAATGAAAGTTAGTAACTCATTGAGTTACTATAACCCTCTTTTGAGAATCTAATATCGTGTATCAATACATTTTGAACATGTCGTAAAGAAAGACTTAGATACTTCATCTATCAAAGATAACTTAAAGTGTATAAGAAGTGTTTATACTATGTCCATCGTCTTCTTGTTAGTATCCTAATCGTGCCAACTTAGAATGGATATGAGAAGGGTAGTGAGGACGTAATGATGAAAATCATTACATGGTCACTATCTTCCCATATGGATCCTAAGATGATACTAATAGAATCCTTTCGATTAATAGGATGAGTCAGACATGGAATCTTCATATTCTTAACTAAGTCATATTTTTAAACAATAAAAATAATCAGATAATTATGTTGAGATGGTTGTGCGGTGACGGAAGGCAAGTTTCATGGACTTGTGTGCGATCTTGAAACTAAGATTGCAAAAAAATTCTTAATATCCTTGGCCAAAGGTAATGTATTATAACGACATTGTCTTTTCACCAATCCCCTAATTTCATTGTGTGGATAGTGGATGAAATGCAATATATGTATGTTTTCAAGGTAGGCACGTAGGAGATGCACATACTTCTCATGTCTTATAAAAGGTTTAACCAAAGTATACACACTAGGGTACAATGATCAAGGGAGATCGTGGAGATCTTGATATACCCTTACGACTGCACATGGTTATTCTATGTTTTTAGATGGATTATGAATATTAAATAATGCTAGATTATTTAGTAGTAAGCTAAATAATAATGTTAATCATTAGAAGCATTAATTGAACTTAAGGGGTTTGTTTTAATTATTTTTCCCTTTAATTTGGATGAATCATAACATGGGTGTTACATTTTGGTATTAGAGCTAAAGGTTTATCAACTCTTGGAATTAATGGGTTCATAATGCTAACATGAACATCTTATCCTTTTATTAATAGGATATGATGGTTAGAAGAAGGGTAAACTATGATGATGGAACTAGTTCAACTAATGTTGAAGGTTCAACAACTAAAAATTTAGATGAAATTCTAACAATTATTTAGGAAACACTGAAACTGGATAGCTACCTTGGAGTAACACGTAATGGGTGAGAATGAAGAACAAGAACTTGAGGTAGAACAACAATTGTAGAGCATGAGGAAGAACAACTAGAACAACCTAATGATGAAAATCAACGAGGGGATAAAAGAGATCACTTGGTTGTTGAACTGTCAAGAGATATTAAATAGATCAGCCCACCCAATTTGATGAAACTACTTTGGGGATGGATCTGATAATTATTTGAGTGAGATGGAAAAATATTTCAAAATAAGGGACTTTTATGAAGAAACTAAAGTAGTTTGGGGTGCTTTCTAGAATCTCAATGAAACATCTTCTTGGTGGGATAGCCACAAGATGGAGTTAGGAGTAGATACTGCCTCCATCACTTGGGATTAATTTAAGGTATACTTACGTCAAAGTTGGTTTGCTTAGCTATACTTTGATCAGAAAATGTCATAGTTTCATAACTTAACACATGGTGAACTAAGTGTTGTAAAGTATTGGGAACATTTCACTAAGTTATTAAAATACATGCCTTAATACAAACAATATGAAAAAATTAGAATCTATAATTTTATCATGGGGTTAAACATAAGTATAGGAGGTGAAGTAGATGTTCATGGACCATCTAAAATGGAAGCAATGCTTGCAAAATCTATGAGGAAAGAACATAAAATGCAAATAATTTCAACCTTTAGAGAAAAGAAACTTATGAAGAGCTTTAGCTAACCTGCACCATTAGCTCCTATGAAAACATGGTGGAAGAGAGAGGGTAGTAAAATGAGGACTTGTTAGGAAATGTACAACAACTAAACCTGTTGAAAATACCAAAATGAATGAGAAGAATAATGAGAGAATAATAGTGTTGCAGTTGGTGAAAATAAATTTGAGAGAAAACGTCATGTTTGGGTGTTTTAAGAGTGTGGTGACCACTATGCACATAAATGTCCCCAAGGAATTAGGGGGAACAATCAACAACACAAAATTCATGTTGTAGTGGGTAACCGACAAGATGAGAAATAAGCTATTCCCATAGAAGTGCCAAGTAAGCTTTATGGTTTTCCTGTTACTATTTTATTTGACACCGATGTTACCGAGTGTTTTGTTTCTAGTAAGTTAGATGGAAAAATGTCTAGAAAGTGGATTTATGGAAAAAAACACATGGGAATGATGTTATTCATATGGTAGACCAATTTCTATTTGAAGTAACATTGGAATTACCTAGTTTTACCATTGAACTTGACCTCTACGTGACTCCTTTAGGGTCTTATGACATTATAATAGGAGTAAATTGGATGTCTAAACACAAGGAAATAATGGATTGTTTTGAAAAATGAATAGAATGTATTGATGACATGTAGAAAACAATTACCATTCAAGGCATTAAGAGAGATTTTTAAGTTATAAAAATCTCTATAATACAACTTTAGAAAGCCAAAAACAAAGCCTGGATGTTTATATGTAATTAAAATTTCATATTTTAGTGAGGAAGGTAAGACTTATTTAGAAGATTTTCCACTTTTATGATAGTTTAAGGATGTCTTTCTAGAATAATTACCTAGACTTCCTCCTAAAAGAGAGTTTTATTTCATAATTGATATTAAACCTAGAACTGAGTCAATATCAAAAGCACCTTATAGAATGACAACAACATAGTTAGTAGAAATGAAAGCACTTTTACATGAACTTTTGTCAAAAGGATTGATCAAACATAGTGTGTCTCCTTGAGGAACACCGGTTATTAAAAAAAGAGAATGATGGAACGTTAAGACTATGCATTGATTATCGAATGCTTAACAAAGAAACAATAAAGAATAGAAATCCTTTGCAAAGGATTGATGATCTTTTCGATCAGATGAGAGATTCATCTATTTATTCTAGGATTAATTTATGCTATGGTTATCATCAGATAAGGATAAAATATGAAGACATCCATAAAATCTCATTCAGAACATGATATGGGCATTATAAGTTCACCATTTTAGCATTTGGACTCATTAATGAAACTGTTGCAATTATGAATCTTATGAATAATATTTTTCAAGAATATTTAGATAAATTTGTTCTGGTTTTCTTGATGATATTTTGATTGACTCAAAGAACATTGATGAACATAATGAAAACTTAAGAATAGTGTTAGAAGTGTTGATAAAAAAGAAAATCTATGGAAATGTTTTGAAATGATTTTTGTAGTCAAAATGAAGTATAATATCTAGGCCTCATCATAAACATAGATGAGATTTTAGTTTACCCATAAAAATTAAGGTTATAACTAAGTGGCTAGAAACTAAAAACATACATGATGTAAGAAGTTTTATGAGACTGACTGGGTATTATCAAAAATTTGTAAATGAATTTTCAAGAGTGGCTGGACCAATTAATTCATTATAGAAAATGATAAGAAGTTTGCATGGACTCATAAATATGAAAATGCATTTAATTTGTTGAAAGAAAAATTTACAACTCCTATATTGAAGGTTCTAGATCACAATGGAAACTTTACTATGGCAACTGATGCCCTAGGTGAAGGTTTGGGAGGAATACCTCTTCAAAATAATTATGTAATTGCATATAAGACTAGAAAACTAAATGTGCATGAGTAAAAATTGTTGGACCTTTATAAGAGTCATATGTGTTGTCATTGATGTCAAGCTACATTGATGGAAAAAATGGAAAAAAGTATAGTGCAAGTGTTGTAGATCAACCGTGTATGGAAAGAAACACTTGGTAAAAAGAAATGTGAAGATTAATTGTTAGTGTCATCTTTCAGAGGCTTCATGATGATTAAGAATAATTTCTAAGGGACTTAATCAACTTTTGTGCAAGCCTTGAATACGAGGATATTGCCGTAGAAGTCTAGAAGAAGCTGCGAAATCTTAGTGAGAGCCGCGGGTAAAGAGATAAAGCTGCAAAGAAAAAGGACGAAGCCACGAGTGAGAAAGGTGAAGCTGAGAATGTGAAGGAAAATCCACGGGAGTAAGGAAAGTTTGGAGGAAAGCTGTAGGTAAATTGAAAAATTTGTGAAGGAATAGAAATAGCCGAGAGAACTACAAAAGTCACAAGAAAAATAAAATGTTTGTGGACAAAGAAAAAAGCCGTGGAATACTAGAGATAGCTGCGGAAGGCCATGAAAGATAGAAAAGTCGCATAAATTAAAAGAAAGCAACATATAGCTAAAAAAATTTGTAGATGATAGGATATTTATGTGATACAAAAGAAAAATTCATAGAAGCTTATGAAAGCTGCATATTGAGCAAATGTGGACTAGACAGGACTCGAGAAAAATCGAGTGTGATTCATATGGAGAAATGAGACTTTTTTTATAGGAAATCAATAATGATTGATAATATCAAATAGAGATAGAAAATTTCTTGAGTTCCATGAAATATCAGATCCAATTTTAGAAATCTCTAGTTCTAGTTGACAACATTTAATGCTATTTGACATTGTGGAAATGTAGTTACAATTTTATATGAAATTCATAATTTCCAAGAAAAATTAAATATCGAGAAGAAAGCAGCTCACTCATCTTGATCACTTTGTGGAAATCCTAGATAGATGAAAAATCTATTTTAAGTATTGGCTCATAAATAGTTCTTGGAAAAATGAATAGAAAATAACGCATTCAAAACAAATATAGAGAGAATAAATATTGAGATATTTGGATGTATTTAATCTACCGATTTACAACTAATAGGGAAAAAGAGTGCATGACATGCCAAAGGAAGTGATAGAGAATATTGATGATTTATAAAAGAAAAACTTTATGCAATTGAGATAGTTGCGCATGTAAGAAATTAATGCATGTGAATTAGAAGAGTGACAGTGGGAGAAAGAGAGCTCGAGTGTAAATGAAATATATGAGCTGAAGCAAATGTAAAGATCAGAGATCAAAGGTTTAGATTATATTTGAGAGATAGAGAAAGAGTATACGAAAATCTTTGCAAGCAAGAGTGAGTGCGAGAATGATATAGAAAAGTGATCATAATCTATTGTGTAAGCAATATTGATTATGTATGATCAAATTATAATTATAAAATAATATTTCTAAGTGGGTTCTTAGATAATAGGGGTGGGTTCTCCTTGGAAGTGGGTGCTTGCTAAAATCTGCTGAGTGGGTGCTCAGTAAATATTTAAGTGGGTGCTTGAAGTTGTGAAGTGGGTACTTCACAGGTTGAGTGGGTTCTCAACTGAAACCTTGTAAGCTTTGGAATTGGTGTTCCTAATAAAGCCTTGGTTTCAAAGTGGTTTTTCTCCTGAAAGGGTTTCCCACTATAAATTTTGTGTTTAGTGTTTCATTGTCTAGTATATGTTTGACAAAATGCACATGATATAATACTTGCACAAATTAAATAATTGTGGATTGGTATAACTCTGTAAATTAATTTTAATCTACACTGATTCACCCCCTCTCAGTGCTTGTGATCTCTAACAATTAGTATCAGAGCGAGTCCTTCTAGTAGAAGCTTAACATATTCAAGGAGATCCTATCTTCACAAGCATGGTAGCAAATTAGGCACAAGGTGGTTTATCACTGTGAAGATCACCTCTCTTCACTGGGACAAATTATTTGTTATAGAGATCATAGATCAAAACATATCTTATGTTACTCGGTTTTGACATCTGGGAATGTGTTGAGAAAGGATATAATCCTCCAGCCATACAAATCACTTCCTTAACAGATAAAGTAGAATATGATTGCAACTCAAGAGTCATGAATGCCATCCTATGCGACTTGATTAAAACATAGTTTGTTAAAGTATTGCACTGCACAACTACAAAATAAATTTGTACCAAACTTTAAAGCATATATGGAGATGATAAAGTTAAGCTAAAAATTACTGAGACATACAAAGATCGGTTTGAGAATCTGAAAATGAAATATGATGAGAGTATAACAACCTACATGCAAAGAATAGATGAAGTCATCAATATGATCAGAGGCCTAGGTGAGAAACTAGAAGAATATGTCATAGTCCAAAAGATTATGAGATCTCTGACTGTAAAATATGATGCAAAGGTTTCAACTATGGAAGAAGCCAAAGATATGAAGACTCTCACTATGGATGAACTACAAAGCATCTTATCAGCATACAAGATGAGGACAATTAGATCCAAGTCTACCAAGAAAGAAGTAGCATTTAAAGCTAAGAAGGAAACCCAATCCAACCAAGAAACAAAAGAATCAGACTTAGAGGATGAAGCAGATGATGAAAAGATTGAGGTAATGTTTGTAAGAAGACTAAAAAGAGGCTCAGGTAAGTACAAAGGTAAACTTCCATTCAAATGTTTTGAGTGTGGACAAGTAGGCCACTTCGCTGCAAAATGCCCAAATAAAAATAAAGAAACTCAATCTGATCATGATGAAGAAAGTCACAAACACAACAAAAAAAAAGGCTAATCTCAAGAAGAAAGATGGAAAGAAGAAATTCTTCAAGAACAAAAGGAATTTTTATTCAAAATAAGAATCGAGTGAATATGATTCAAACAACCCATGAAGCTACGAAAGTGATGATGATGAATATCAATCGAATGTCTATTTATGGCCATTAATGCATCTTAAGAATGCCTATCAAAAGGGAAGAATGTAATTGATTGTGAAGACTCTGATGAAGAAGAAGCAATGTAAATAAAGAAGCATTTTTGGTTTGTGCTCTTGAAGAAGCTGAAAGCTGTGTAGGAGGAAAATTCAAAATTTGATATACACACTAAAATATTATAAAGAACAAGTCCATGTATTTTAGAAAAGATAAATTTTGAAGGAATAAGAATAAACCAATGAACTCAAGGAACTGAAAATGCAACTAGAAAAAATCTCTAAGTCCTATAAGTCAAAGAAGGATGAATGCACAAAACTGAACTCAAAATTGGAACAATTGAAGAATGAGATGGGACATATGACCAACAAATTGAAAAATTATGAAAATATAGAAATAAGATTAAATGTTTTAAATGATACACTAAGCCTCAACGACATACAAGTGACAAATCAGGAATAGGTTTCAAGGAAGAAAGCAAAGAAAAGGATCTGTAAAACACAAAGAAAACATCAACTCCAAACACCTCTTCTACTCGTAAATAAAGAGTTCATCAAAGCCGCCAAGAGAATGAACACTACTCACAAAATCACCTATGCTATGAGGTACACACACTCTTTCTATGGTTATTGTTTTTCATGTAATCAGTTTGGACACAAAGCCGCCAAATGTAGAAAATTTTCTAGAGGCTATAGAAGAAACTTTGGCCCATCTTACACCAGACTGAACTATAATGATGTTCATTAAAAATATCATAAGAAAAGTCATGGATATTCAATAAATAAACAAGAACATCCTAAACGAAGAAATGGGTGTATGTAGTGAAGGAAGACACAAACAAAAGAAAAGAGTTTTGTTCAATAGTGCAAACTACATTTCAAGTATAAAACGAAGATAAAATGTGGTATTTAGATAGTGGGCTCTCCAATCATATAATAGGTGAAAAAAGTAAATTCATCTCTCTATCAAAAAATGCTTCAGGACCTGCTAGATTTGGTGATAATAACTCAATAAACATAGTTAGAAAAGGAACTCTGAGTCTAGATAATGGAAAAACAATCATAGAGAATGTCTTATATGTTGAAGGCCTCAAACACAATTTGTTAAGTGTGAGTCAAATGTGCAAGAAAGGTTATAATGTGATATTCCATGACAAAGGTTGTGATATTATAAATGGAAAAACATGAAAGAAAGTTACAAAGGCCAAGAGGACCAAGAACAATATGTATGTTCTAAATGAAATAAACAAAGAAAAATGTTTCTCAAGTAAGGTTGATTACAACTGGTTGTGGCACATGAGATTAGGACACATGAGTTTTGAAAATATGGTAAAGCTAAGTGCTAAGGGTGGTGTGAGACACATGCCAAATATTGTAAAACCAATAGACACATTATGCAAGGCTTGTCTACATGGTAAACAAATAAGGAGATCCTTCAAGTCCAAAGAGTATTCTACCACTAGGTGCTTGAACTCATTGATACAGATCTTTGTGGACCTACCGAATCGAAAGTATATAAGGAGATGTATATTTCATGTTGTTAATAGATGATTACACCATAATGACATGGGTATCTTGCTTAAAGGACAAATCAGAAGCTCTAGAAATATTTAAGACCTTCAAGGAACTTGTGGAGAATGAAAAAAACATAAAAATCAAGTGCTTGAGATCAGACAGAGTGGAGAATTTTGGTCAAATGAGTTCGATGAATTTTGTGAAGAACATGGGATTAAAAGACAATTGTCAGCTACTAGAACACATCAATAAAATGGATTTGTTGAGAGGAAAAACATGACCGTGTAATAAATGGCAAGATCAATGCTCAATGAATCCAAATTACACGACAAATCCTGGAATTAAGCGATCTACACAGTAGTGTACATTCTAAACATAGACCAATTGAGAATAAAAAATGATAAGACTCCCTATGAATTGTGGAAAAACATGCCAGCCAATGTAAAACACATAAGAGTCTTTGGAAGTAAATGTTACATAAAAAGAGATGAAGACAACTTGGGAAAATTTGATTCCAGATGTGATGAAGGAATATTCCTTGGTTATTCAAAGTAGTCAACAAGGCTTACAGATGCTATAATAAGAGATTATAGAAGATTGTTGAAATAAAAAATGTAAAAGTGGATGAGTATCCCAAGTACAACACTCAACACAATAACGACAATGAAGAACAAGAAGATGATGAAGAAATGGATAGTCTGCGTGAAGAAGTAAATGAAGTATAAGAAAGACCAGACACTAGAACACCCTCAAGACAAGTTAAGAGGGATCATACGTCAAATAAGATCATTGGAAACAAATAAAGCAACATTATAACCAGAAGAAGGCTAAGAGAGAAACATAACCATGAAGACATAACACTCCTATCAATGATAGAACCCAATAATGTTGCAGAAGCTAGCAAGGATCAACATTGGGTAGATGCCATGAATGAAGAACTGGATCAGATAGAAAAGAATGAAACCTATGAGCTCATGCCAAGACCAAAGGAAAAAATGTGATTGGAACAAAATGGGTATTCATAAACAAACTGAATGAAAAAGAAGAAGTGACAAGAAACAAGGTAAGAATTATGTGCAAAGGATATGCATAAATGAAATGAATAGTTTTTGATGAAACATTTGCACCAGTGGTAATAATGGAATCAATCGACTATTTCTAGATTACGCGGCTTACAAGAAAATAAGAGTGTTCCAGATGGATGTAAAATCAAATTTTCTCAATGGTTTTATGAATGAGGAGGTATATATTGAACAACGTAATGGTTTTTCACTAACATATAATAAATATTATGTGTGCAGGTTGAAAAATGATTTATATGGATTAAAACAAGCCCCTATAGCTTGGTACAACATGATGGTTTCATACCTCATTGATCAAGGTTTCAGAAAAGGTGTTGCTAACAAAAATATCTACATCAAAGAAGAATCATATGCTCATTGTCATAGTCTATGTGGATGATATCATATTTAGAGGAGATCATGATAAGATGACTCATGAGTTTGCTGATATGATGAGAGAAGAGTTTGAAATGTACATTCTTGGGGATATCTTATTCCTTTTGGGATTACAAATTAGACAATCAGACCAAGGTATCTTCATATCCCAAACAAAATATATCAAGGAGATGCTAAAAAGGTTTAGGATGGAATAATGCATAACCATCGAACACCAATGGAATTTGGATGCAAGATGAGCAGAGATGATAACACACCAAAAGTAGATAAAACAATGTATACATCCATGATAGGAAGTCTAATTTACTCCATTGCATCTATACCTGATATCATGCAAGCTGTGGGTTTAGTTAGAAGATTTAAAGAATATCCAAGGGAAACACACCTTGAGGTAGTTAAAATAATTCTGAGGTATCTTATGGGAACACTTGAATATGGACTTTAGTACCCCAAAAACAAGGAACTCAGCATAAAACATAAACAGATGCTAACTTGGAAGGAAGTGTTGATGACAGGAAGAGTACAAGTGACAAAGAATTATTTGTTAGAAATTGTTTAGTTTCTTAGTTTAGAAAGAAACAATCATCAGTGGAACTCTCAACATGTGAAGCAGAGTATATAGCTATTGTAATGTGCTACACTTAGGTTCTATGGATGAAGCAAACATTGGAATATTACAAGGTAAAATATGATAGTCCAATTCCTTTGTTTTGTGATAGCACAAGTGCAATAAGTATCTCTAAGAACCCCATGTTTCACTCAAAGACCAAGCATATTCCAATTAGATATCATTTCTTGAGGGAACAAGTAAATGAAAAGAAAATCAGTCTAGAATATGTGAGCACAAAAGAAGAAATTGTAGACATTATGACCAAGCCACTGCCAAAAGCTACTTTTGAGCACTTAAGGAATGAATTAGGGGTCATTCTTGATCCCACCAACAACTAGAAGGTGTGAAAATAAGGTGAGGGAGAATTCTTAGGTAATATCAGCTCCTAATCAATGCCAAACAATATTTATGCTGAGGGGAGCTAGTCTACTAGCTCAATTTTATCAAAGTATGCATCAACTTAGGGGAGCATTGCCGTAAGCATACCAGGTCATATGGATCAGAAGCATGTGCCTAGGGGAGATTCTTGAGGTAAGAACATGAAGTATCTAGCTTACCTGTATTTTCAACTTTATGCACTATGGTTGGCCCTTTGTCATTGTTTTCAAAGGGGAGAGATGTGGAAATAAAAACCAACCAACAATATCGGAAGGAGAGGAGTTGAAAATAGAGTGTTGAAACTAGGTATGCAAAAATTTTTCCATCAAAAGTCTATAGGTTTCGAGGTGTTTCCATCAATGAAAAAGGGGAGTTTTTTGATCATTTTTCATTTTCATATGTGTTTTCATTGATGCCAAACTACATTGATGGTAAAAATGGAAAAAGTATAGTGCAAATGCTATAGATCAACCATGTATGGAAAGAAACACTTGTCAAAAAGAAATGTAAAGATTTTTGGTAGTGTCATTGTCATCCAAATAACTCTCCTAGTTATTTGGAAAACTTGTATACATCTTCTGGCTCTGAGCTCTTCATTGCAAGGTTGTGCACGCTCAAGTTCACTTGTCACATTCCCCCTTCTTTCCCTTGCTTGCCCTAGCATGCTTCCCTTTCTTCCTTTCTACAATCTTTTTACTCTTTGTTCTAGTCCTCCCTTATGCACACCCTCTACGCATTCACCTTCTTCCTACCGGATATTCACTCTGCATACGCACCTTTCATTACTTCAATTAGCTAAGTCCTTGGCCCTCACTTGTACCCCATACATTACCTTGTAATAGTTGTGCCTTGACCATGCATTCTCTTCTCACAAGTTTACCTTATTTTCCCCATGCATGTCACACGTGCCTTCCTTCTACCTTCTCCCCGCGCCCTTTTCTTCTACACGTTTATCTTTGTGCCTCCACCTCTCGTGCCTTTTTTTGCTAGGTCATCCTATGACATGCTTGAGTGTGCCACACATGACTAGTCAAAGTGTGCCAACAATGGACTAGATCCTTGCAACAAATCAATCAGTGACACATGGCGAGAAAAGATAGAATTTACACAGTTGGCCATCCTTTCATCCAATCCACGCATGTCACGTGTTTTGCGTGTGCCAATGACTCTAATTTTTTTGATAGTTGTATCTTTTGCTACGAGCTTTGATTGGAGTGTGCATGGACTTCTCGGATAGGCTGCTGATGTAGGCTCAATGTCATACATTCAAATTCAAATTCTTGGTGGATCTAGTAGGTGAGAAATGGGAAATCCTCTCTCGAGAATTAATGAGTAGGTCTTATTGCTCCATTCACCTGATTTGATATGATCCACCCTCCTTCCTTCTTCAAACATGTAAAAGAGACTTGGGGATGTGCGTTTGACAAATTTACAGGTGGATTTGTAGGTATTGAATACTTCTTGTTGGTGGTTGCATTTCAAATTTGGATTTTCCCTCCTTCTCCTCTTCTTCTTCCATGCATTCATCTATAAATGTAAGAGATGGGCTCATTATTAATGTTGGACATTTTGGATCCTTATGAATTTTCTGCTAAGGACTTCATCTTTTTTGTATTTTGAGTTGAAGACCTCTAAATCTAGCTCTTGCATGTGGATATCTTCCTCTTTCACCATTGTAACATCTCTGTGCATTTTGGAAGTAATAAAAGAATCACATCATGACTATTCTCTGTCCTAACGTGTTTGCATTCCTTCTCCTTGCCTTTTCTTTTACATTGCGTGCCTATTTTGCCATTTCATGTCCCTTGCAGCTCCTTATTCGGTCAAGTTCCATGAAAAGAATCTTGTAAATACATTTTAAGTTATGCTAGACGTTCCTAGCCTTCTTACACGCATCTCCTTTCATTTTTTCTCGAAGAGATAGTGTTCATCCATAGTTTCTATTACTATCACCTTTTAGTGTAGTTTCATTTCGTGTTATCCTGCTATCCCCAGTCTCTTGGCATTATTATCTTAGTTTTCTCTTTCAGCACTAGGAGTAGCGAGTAGCAATAGGAATATATATATAGGAACCATTCTTCTTCAAAGATCCATCCCAAGTGCGCAAGGTCCACAACTTGGGGACGGTTCCATCATTGTCACAAACAAATTGGTTCTTCAAGATCCAAGATGCGGGTATAAGTTTGATGACTAAAAATTTCTGTCACACTCGGTGGGACAAGCATTGAAAAGCTCAAATTTTATATTGGTAAGTTCTGGTGTGTGAACTTAATATTTCTAGTTTTTTGAGGCTCATTTAAACACATTAGATGACTTCCGACATTTGTAGATTTATATTTTAGCAACCACAGAGCACATTTAATGAGAAGAGTGCATACAAGGAGAAGTGCAACAGCTGAAGATTATTTCAAGTACTTCTAGGTATCCCTGAGAATAGTTTGTTCTAAAAATCCCGTGCACGTATCTTCATCTCCGGTGCGTTGTGCCCATTAACCTCCTCACAACAGACAACCAACGCACCCTATAATGGTGCATCAACCACCTCCTCCACTAAGGAACTTTGATAACTTCACTAGAGAAATTCCCAGTTACGGATGTGCAACATGACATATCGAATGACATGCTCAAAAGTATTCCATACTTTACTGATGAGAATCAAGTCACCCCTCAGAGCATATCCAAGATGTAGCAAATGTATGTTCACTCTATTTGATCACACATGACGATGTAACAATTAGGCTACTTGTAGCCTCTTTCAAAAGTAAATTGCTTTAATGGTACATAAGTTTAAGACTTGGATCTATTTCCACTTGGGATGAGCTGGGAACAACTCTTTGCAATTATTTTGAAGATAAGTCAGATCACCTATCTTTGGTGGAGCAATTGACAACAACAAGGAGGGCGCCCAACGAGCTAGATGACTGATTTCAACATCATATTTTAGAAGACTTAGGACAAAATCCATCTTATGGTCAGCCCATCATGATTTTTCGTATTATCTAAAGGCACTGAACAACGATATTTTAGTCATGATTCAATCTATGGGAGGTAGGACTTTACCAACTACTTATAATATTGTAGTAAGGGCAGAAAATAGTCTTATTTAGGTAGGAAAGATATCTCCTAGACCACCTATTCCCTTGTTCCTAGAAATGTCACAAGCATCCTAGCATTCTCGGCCCTTGTTCTTGTCCCCGATAGAAGCATGCAACTAGTTTCATCAACACCCTACTCTCTAGTGTAGCAGAAAGAAGATGAAGAATTGAAGAATCTTGATTAACAATTTATCAAGTAAGGTCATATCATTAGAGAAACAACGAGGCACACACAAGAAATAGTTAGCATTGGCAGAATCAATATGGAAACCAAATATATGCACCAACATAATGATAAATATTATGCTATTGCACAACTTCCCTTGTAAATTTTTACTCCCACGCCCTCTCTTCCATCACCCAGTGCAAGTCAGGTGTTTGTTCCAGTTTAGAACAATTTGGCACATGATTCAGAATGGTGCTTCCCTTGCAACATGCCTCATAGTCAATATCACCATGCCAATGTTGTGCGCACACAAGAATATATGATTTAGAATACTTCCACTTGTGAGCCTTCAACAAGTTCCCTAAAGTAGATAACCATGAAAAGTCGAAGCTCCTCTAGAGGAAAATATGGAATTCTTTGGTGCTGAGGACTTATGTGAAATCAACCAAGAAGTAGAGGACACAAAAAAACAATGTGCCAAAGTTGTAGACAATACAAGATACATGACGAGAATGCTAAAGTCGGCGCGCAAGTCATAATCCCAACAACACAAGAGGACTAACAAAAGCAAAAAGATGTAGCCAAGGCATCCAAAGTGGTAAAAATTCTCATGTCCCTACATAAAAGGCTCAATGTAAAGCTCCTCCTAAAGTGGTGGACGTACCTCCTTTGGTAGGTCAAGCCTCAACTTCAGATAAATCTCTTGTTTCGTGCCTGAGAAGTCAATAAATGATGTCGTTGTGCCCCAAATACACAAGTCAGGGGGCCTTCCATTTAACATTGTGGACTAGATGAAGAAGAAAAATATAAATGTCACAATGTGGGATACCCTGACCATTCAATCTCAGCGTGACCTGTTGCATGAAGCTCTGTCATAGCTTTTGTTTGCTAATATAACAATTCAGAATCTACACACCTCTATCAACATCTACCAAGAAGATGAGAAACAAGTAATTAAATTTGTTAAAACCCCACCCTTCTACATGTCCTTGATCATAGGAAAATATCTTGTCCATAATTACATGATAGACTCGGGTGCAAGTACCTTTGTTATGCCCAAGAAGATAGTTGATGCCCTAGATCTTATGTATAACCCCTTGGCTAAAGGAGTTATGTAAGTTTATGGTTCAACTGTTACTACGCTAGGAGTCATCAAGGAGCTTGAGTTAACCCTCCATGCATGTCCAAGCCTCACCATAACTCAAGATGTGTCTATTATCGATCTACCTCCCTTGTTTACCTTATGTATATCAAGATACTTTACTACTAAAGTGGGTGGTTACGTATCTTTTGATGGGTCTCATATGTTACTCAAAACAAGGTATGGTACCTGGTTTACCATATAAGCTAAGCCTATATTTTCTTATCATGTAGAGTCATATGTCCCATCCCCTCTCTAAGCCAATTGTTTAATCCAAGAAGAACCAACTTTAGTTCCTAAAGAGAATCCTCTTCCACCCTCTATTCCTGATCTAGTACTTGATGAGTGGGTAGAGAGGCACCATAAATTTGACCCATATACTAAAGAACTGGAAGCCTATGAAACTGGGCTTGGTACTTACTACATTCTTGAAGAAGAAGTGTGCTTCACACACTCAAGAAAGACCAAGTTGAACCTGGTCTATGGAAATTATATTTTGATGGATCTAGAAGTAGAAATGACATGGGAGTAGGGGTTTTTCTCATTTCTCCTAAGGATGAGAAATTATTCTTCACACACAAGTTGTAGTTTACATGTTCTAACAATGTGGTAGAGTATGAAGCATTGGTGCATGGCCTTATCATTGCTGAAAAGAAGAAGAATAAGATGCTGCAAATATTTGGGGACATATAATTGGTTATCCACTAGGTTACCAACAAATTCTAGGAAAAGAATAAGCTTCTCAAAGCTTATAAAAATAGAGTTTGAGACCTCTTTGAGATCTTTGATGCTCTAAATTTGTAGGTGGTGCCACGTAAAATGAACAAGGAAGTGATCAAATGGCCGTGCTCGGTTTGTAGTTCTCTCCTACCTGAGGACTTTTTCAAAGGAAACACTCAACATATTAAGATGGTAATCAGACCATCCATTCTAGACAACAAAACCAGATGAAAAATGTTTGATAGTGACACACCGATCATCCAGTTCATCTAGAATGAAGCTGAGTTCTCATGAAGTTGACTGCGCATGATAGCTATGGTGACCAAGTGATTCAACCGAAGTCAAACAATATGCCTAAGGGTTTGTCACCTTAGAGAAAATGTTTAGCCATGATGATGAGTTCAAGGGTGAAGAAAAATATATGTGTACCACGCAAGAAGACTGCTCTCCAGTCACTATTGTGCATGGAAAGGAGTTGTTACTAAGTAAATCTTACGCGGGATGTAAAGAAGGCCTTCGTCTCTCTCTGTCAAAAATATAGTGATATATTTGCATGGGAGTATGAAGATCTCAAAGGTTTTGATACAAGTATTTCTCAAAAATCCATTGATCTTGATCTTGGTATCAAGCCCATCAGATAGAAGCAATAACCGGTCAATCCAAAGATAGAGCCCCTCATGAGAAAGGAATTATCCAAATTCATTGAGGTAAATATTATTTGTCCCATCAAATACTCTACGGCTCATGAATCTAGTTCCAGTGTGCAAGAAGAAGGATGAAATCATACTCTATGTTGATATTAGAGATTTGAACAAGGAATCTCTAAAGGATCATTATTCTTTTCCTTCAATGAAGTAGATTCTATAGTTTGTGGCTGATGCACACAGATTCTCAATGTTAGATGGGTATTCAAGTTTCAATCAAATCTTGGTCAAGGAAGAGGATTAATTCAAGACAATTTTTATAACCAAATGAGGAACATATGCATATCAAAAGACACCCTTTGGTTTGTCAAATGCAGGTGCTACATTTCAGCGCACCATGGATATTACCTTCAAAGGCTACATCAATGAGTTCATCTTGGTTTACCTTGATGACATAAAAATCTTCTCAAAGCAGAGCGTGGATCATATGGTGCACCTGGAGAAAGTATTTGAGAGGTGTAGAAAGTATGGGGTGTCTCTTAACCCCAAGAAGTGTAATTTTATAGTGGCACATGGTAAGATCTTGGGCCATGTGGTTTCAAAGGATGGCATTGCAATTGATCTTGAGTGTGTTTTAGCCATCCTAGCTCTTTCCCTGCCAGTCACAAGAAAGCCTTACAATCCTTCCTTGGCAAGATCAATTTTGTTAGGCATTTTATCCCTAACTTTGTAGGAATGGTTTGGCCCATCACCCTCATGCTTAAGAAGGACATAGCCTTCAGATGGACAATAAAAGGAAGAGAGAGATTCAACAGAATCAAGCAAGAAATTACTTGCATGCCAACACTCATCAACCCAGTTACTCAAAGGATTTCATCCTTTATGCTTATGACACTGATGCGAGTGTTGCTATTGTCCTAACACAAGAAAATGAAGAAGGGTTGGAACAAATAGTGGATTTCTTTAGTTAGATGCTGAAGGATTATGAATCAAAGTACATTCACATGAAGAATAAATTCTTTGCCATCATGCGAGCACTCAAGAAATTCAAAAGTATGCTCACCACAAATCATATCAAGGTGTTAGTCTCCCATTCCTATATCAAATAATTCATCATGGGAGCAGAAATCAGTGAAAAAATAGCACGATGGGTGACCAAAATCATGGAATATGATGTTTCTATCAAAGCCAAAAAATTGGTAAGAGGTAGAGCACTCTACAAGAAACTCGGCGAGGATGCACAAAATGAGCCTGAGGCTTCATTGTTTACGGATGAGGATCTCCCGTGATTAGAACTTGAGTAGCATACAAATCCTTGCATGCACAACTATATAAAGGACATGATCACATTCCTTTCTAAGGGAGAATACCCTCTTAGTTTAAACAAATAAAAGAGAAGATATATGAGGTTACAATCTATCCCCTATGTTTTTATTGATGGAATTCTCTTCAAGAAGAATCTTGATGGTGTGCTATTAAGATGTATCAACGACACGTAGAATGAAAAGGTGCTAGCAGAATTTCAGGATGGATTCTCACGGTGGACACTTTTATGCCAAAACAATAACAATGAAGATCATAATGGAAGGAATATATTGGCCTACCCTGTTTTTTGATGCACACAAGTGGGTCATGAAATGCAAGGAATGTGCTTTCTTTGCAGGAAATAAAAAATTGGCAGTGCTTCCCCTCGACCAATCCAAACAGATAAACCTTTTACGCAATGGGGTCTCGACTTCATAGGAATTATCCATCCACCTTCAAGCGCTGAACACAAATGGGTCTTTGGAAACTATAGACTATTTAACCAGATGGATAGAAGCTGTCATGCTCAAGGAATCAATTGATTCAGTCATCCTTGAATTTCTCGAAGGTATAGTCATAAGGTTTGGCGTTCCTCAAAACATTATCGATAATGCAAAAGCCTTCCTTGGAACACCGATTGGGCTCTAAATTTTGGCATCTATCTGAAGAATTCTTCCAACTATTACCCTCAAGGAAATGGTCTGGTAGAGTCAACAAACAAGAACCTGATCAGGATCATGAAGTGCACAATGAACATTAGCCAAAGACAGTGGCATACAATGGTGTCGTGCACGCTCTGGGTAGATAGAATCACAGTTAAAAAGGAAATAATAACTTCACCTTACAAGCTTGTCTATGGAAAAGAGGCTACCCTTCCTTTAATGCTGGAATTGAATTCATTGGCACTTGCCTAAGCAGCTAGAATTTGAAGGTGCAGACCAGAGAGAAATTAGAATGGTAGAGCTGGTCAATCTTAAAGAATCAAGAAACTCCACCATGATCAAACTAGAACAACATCAACAAACAACAAAGAAATGGTTTGACAAAAGGCTCGACCCCAATCTTTCAAAGTTGGGGACTTAGTTCTAAAATGGGATCTTTGATAGATCTAAGCCAAGGTGTCATTCGAGTTTGATACACTTTAGAGTGGCCCATACATCATCAGTTCATGTAAAGAGGTTAAATATTTTGAGTTAACTCATCTTATTAGAGGCACGCTGCAAATCCCAGTAAATGGGATCTATCTCAAACCCTTCCATTAAGTTTACTACATCATTATGTATATATTAGAGTTTTTTCAATTCCTCTAAGTGCGGTGCATGCACATTGTTTGTTTATACATATTTATTTCTTCTCACATGCTTCCTGTGCGCACTCTTCTTTTGCTTCCAAGATGCCGACATTTTCAGCAGCTTATGGGATTTGAAATCGAGTCAAGAATGATCCTTCAAGTGACTTGAGGGCAGTTATTTAAATTA
This sequence comes from Taxus wallichiana var. yunnanensis, assembly GCA_018340775.1. Taxonomy (NCBI): domain Eukaryota; kingdom Viridiplantae; phylum Streptophyta; class Pinopsida; order Cupressales; family Taxaceae; genus Taxus; species Taxus wallichiana. Next base: position 154,917,717 of record CM031242.1, on the reverse strand, counting down.
TTACATAGTAGACTCCATACCTAATGGATGCTCTAGGCTACTGATCTCCTTCATATAACATGCGAGATGGCCCCGAAAGTCACCAAAATTTTAATCCAAATAAATCTCATAGTTATTTGGACAACTTGTATATATCTTTTAGCTCGATATCCTCATTGCAATGTTGTGCACACTCAAGTTCACTTATCACATTCCCCTTCTTTCCCTCGCGTGCCCTAACACGCTTCCCTTTCTTCCTTTCTACACTATTTTTCCTCTTTGTTCTACTCCTCCCTTACATGTACCCTTAACGCCTTCACCTTCTTCCTAACAAATATTCAACCTACATGCACACCTTTCATTAATTCAATTAGCTAAGTTCTGTCCCTCATGCATTCCCCACACTTTACCTTGTAATATTTACGCTTTGACCATGCATTCTCTGCTCACCATTTTACCTCATTTTCTCCACGTGTTTCACACATGCCTTCCTTCTACCTTCTCCCCACACCCTTTTCTTCGGTGTGCGTATCTTTGCACCTCCTCCTCTATGCCTTTCCATGCCAGGTCATTATATGACATGCTTGAGTGTGCCATATACGACCAACCAAAGTGCACCAATAGGGCACCGAATCCTTGCAACAAATCAATGAGTGACACGTGGCATAAATGATAAAGCATTTGCACAATTGGACATCCTTTCAATCAATCCACATGTGCCATGTGTTTCGTGTGCACCGAGGAATTTGACAGCTGTATCTTTTTCTACAGAGCTCTGATTGGCACACGCCTAGACATGTCAGATAGCTGTTGACGTAGGCTACAATTCTTGACATTAAAATTCAAATTCTTAGTGGATCTAATAGGTGAGAAATGGGAAAACATTCTTTGAGCATTAATGAGTAGGTTTGGTTTCTCCAACCACTCGATTTGATATGATCCTCCCTCCTTCCTTCTTCAAACACACAAAATAGACTCAAGGATATGTGTTTGATAGATTCTGAGTGGATTTATAGGCATTGGTGGTTGCATTTCAAATCTGGTTTCTCCCTCCTTCTCCTCCTCTTCTTCCATGCATTCATCTATAAATGCAAGAGATGGGCTCATTATTAATGTTGGACATTTTGGATCCTTACACATTTTTTGCTAAGGACTTCATCTTTTATGTATTTTGAGTTGCAAACCTCTAGATCTAGCTCTTGCATGTGGATATCAACCTCTTTCACCATTGTAATAGCTCTGTGCATTTTTGGAAGTAATAAAAGCATCATTTTGTGATTATTCTCTATCCTAACGTGTTTGCATTACTTCTCCTTGCCTTTTCTTTTGCATTGTGTGCTTGTTGTGCCATTTTACATCCCTTACAACTCATTTAGTTGAGCTCCATGAAAATAATATGGTAAATATGTTTTAAGTTGTGCTACACATGCCTAGCCTTCTTACACACATTTCCTTTCATTTTCACTCAGAAGAAGTAGTGTTCATCCCCCTTTCTGGTGCTATCACCTTTTAGTGTAGTTTCCTTTCATGTTATCCTCCTATCCCCTGGTCCCTTAGCAATATTAGCTTATTTTTTCCCTTTCATCAATAGGAATAAAAATAGCATTAGAAATAGATAGAGGAACCGTATTTCTTGAGAGATCCGTCCCAAGCATGCAAGGTCCCACAACTTGGGGATAGTTCCATTGTTGTCACAAACATTTTGGTTCTTCCATATCTGAGATGCGGGTGCAAGTTTGGCGACCAAAATCATCTCTTAGAGGCTTCAGGATGATTAAGAATAAGCTTTAAGGGACTTAATCAGCTTTTGTGCAAGCCGCAAATATGAGAATATAGCCGCACTGAAGTCTATAAGAAGATGTGGAAGCTTAGTGAGAGCCACGGGTAAAGGGGCGAAGGCTGTAAAGAAAAAGGAAAAAGTCTGTGAGTGAGAAAGGTAAAGTGAGAATGTGAAGGAAAATATGTGAGAGTAAGGAAAGTTTAGAGGAAGCCATGGGTAAAGTGAAAGGTCACGAACGACTAGAGATAACCACAAAGAACTAAAAATTCGTAGGCAAAAGAAAATTACCGCGGACAAAGAACAAAGCTACGAGAATACTAGAGATAGCTGCAGAAGGCCATAGAAGATAGAAAAATCCATGTAAAGTAAAATAAAGTTGCGAGATAGTGGAAAATCAGTAGCTCAAAGGATATTTCCATGATACAAAAGAAAAATTCATAAAATCTTATGAAAGTCATGGATTGAACAAATGTGGAATGGACAAGAATCGAGAACAATCGAGTGTAATTCATATGGTGAAATCAAACTTTATTCTAGGAAATCGCTAATGATTGATAACATAAAAGAAAGAGATAGAACATTGTTTGAGTTCCATGAAATATCAGATCTGATTTGAGAAATCTTGGTTCCATATAACAACATTTAATGCTATTTGACTTTTTGGAAATACATTTATAATTTTCTATGAAATTCTTGATTTCCGGGAAAAATAAAGTATCGAGAAGAAAGTGGCTCGCTCATCTTGATCACGTTGGAAATCCTAGAAAGATGAGAAATCTATTTTAGGTATTGGCTCATAAATAGCTCCTGGAAAAATGAACATAAAACAGCAATGATCAGACCAAATATAGAGAGAATAAATATTGAGATAGTTGGATGTATTTAATGTACTAGATTTGTATCCGAAAAGAAAAAAGAGTGCACGCCATGCCAAAGGAAGTGATAGAGGATATTTATGATATATAAAATAAAAATTTATGTGATTGAGATAGTTGCTCATGTGAAAAATTGATGCATGTGAATTAGAAGAGTGAAAGTGGGAGAAAGATAGCTCAAGTGTAAATGAAATATATGAGCTAAAGAAGATGCAGAGAGTAGAGATAAGAGGTCCATATTAGATTCGAGAGATAGAGAAAAAGTATGCAAAAATGCTTGAAAGAGTGAGTGCGAGAATAATATAGAAACATGATCATAATATGTTGTGTAAGCAATATTGATTATGTATGATCAAATTGTAATTGTAAAATAATATTTCTAAGTGGGTTCTTAGATAATAGGGGTGGGTGCTCCTTGTAAGTGGGTAATTTTAAAAATCTATTGAGTGTGTGCTCGATAAATATTTGAGTGGGTGTTTGAAGTTATGAAGTGGGTGCTTCATAGCTTGGGTGGGTGCTCAACCGAAACCTTGTAAGCTTTGGAATTTATGTTCCTAATAAAACCTTGGTTTTAATGTGGGTTTTCTCCTGAAAGAGTTTCCCATTATAAATTTTTTGTTCGGTGTTTCATTGTCGATATATTTTTGAAAAAATGCACATGATATAGTACTACATAAAGTAAATAATTATGGATTGGTATAACTCTGTAAATTAATTTTAATCCGTATTGATTCACCCCCCCTCTTAGTGTTTGTGATCTCTAACAAAACTATGCTCCCCATGACTTAAAACTTGTTGCCATAGTTCATCTATTATAAATCTAGATACATTATTTGCTAGGAAAACCATTTGAATTGAAAATAAACCATCTAGGGATGAAATACATCTATAAACATCCCAATTTAAACGCAAGACAGCGTATGTGGATGGAATTTTCATCCCAATATGAATTTTGTATTATTTACATAAGAGAAAAGGAAAATAGAGTGGTTGATCTTATTTGAGTCACAAGAAGCATATTTCTATAATTTTGACCCTCATTACTCGGTTTAAGGAAGAAGTTAAGAAGTAAATTCAAACATAACCATACTATCTACACATAAAAATGCATTAGAAACATATACAAACGATACAAGATACAAGGGATTCAAGTTTGATAATGAAGGAATCTTACAGTATGATAATAGATTTTATGTACCCTTGGGTAATGATCTTAGAATGAAATTCATGAAGGAATTTCATGATGCACCATATTCCAAAAATTTGGGGGTAATAAATTGTTAGTTGATGTAAAACAACAATATTTTTGGAAAGGAATGAAGAAAGATATGGTAAATTATGTTGCTCATTGTCTAGAGTGACAACGTGTGAAGGAAAAACACTTGCATCCTACAAGTTTTTGTATCCTCACAAGATTCGACACTATAAATGTCGGAGTAATGAACAAGGATTTTGTGCAAATACTATCATTATCCAAAAAAATGATACAATATTGGTAATAATAGATAAACCGACCAAAGTAGCTTTCTTCATACCGAGAAAATCTTAAGGATGATTCCTAATACTTGTAAAATGGTTTGTGTATGAGATATTTCGATTGCATGGAAATCTAGAACTAATCATTTCAGATAAGGATC